>JAXCHB010000090.1:1255000-1732500 GCA_036926305.1 Uropetala carovei | reverse complement strand
TTATCCCCGTAAAACCTGTAAGTGTAACTTCCTTTTTTTTTGTTTCTCTTTTTTCTTTCATTGCCATTTTTAGGCGCGTTTCGCTTCCAGCGTGAGCGCCTATTATCGTCGGTCTGTCCGTCCGTCTATCCGTCTATCCCCATGTTCGTTCTCGGCTTCTACTGAACGGATTTTCATGAAATTTTATATTAAAGACTTACAATCAAATATAATAAGAAAATCGCAAAAATGAATCACGTAATCCAATCAGGAGTACCACTTTACTGGTGACAAAAAATGAAATTTTCGTCATATCTCGTAAGGTATTGGTCATATAAAAGTATTTTTCAAATAAAAGTCGTATAACTGGTAAAGAAGAGTATTTCCTTTCCTATACATTTTTATCGTAGAAGTAGCCGTTATCGAGAAAATCAAACAAAAACGTCTTAAATCGAGTTGAACTTAGAAAATTTCTTGCATGGTTACTTCTTCATTGTTGCTAACATAAAAAATCTCACAAACAAACGTTTAATTTCCTTACGCGTGCATGCAATATTATTAAATTAAATAGGAAGAAAATGGATTATTTTTGAAGAATATAAGAATTTTAACGCGCTATTTCCCTCACATACAGGTATATAATTTCTTTCTAATACTCTATTGCACGAAACGCGCCCATTTGTGATACGTTGTACGCTTTCCTAAATTGTTAATTTTAACCGGTTGTAATGTCTCTAAATATTCTGCCTTGTACGGTTAAGGAGTTTTTCTTAATTTTGAAACATGGATATCGCCGTAGTCTCCGAACCGTTTTAATTAGAAAAAGTCTGTTAATATAAAATTTTCTTTGTGTAAGTCTACTTCGTTCTCCAGCGAAAATATAGGTAATTTTTGTTCATTACAGTAAAATCTCGATACGGGGCATGAATTTTTACACTTTATACTTAAAGTATGGTATACTGAAAATACCCATAAGGAGTACAGTATTTTCTGTAGAAGTATCTCACTGGGGGATCGGCATTCTTACAGGTCCTGTGCGATCCGAAGCAGGCCAAAATAAAAGTCTAAAAAGGGATATAATTCCTAGAACTTAAGATTTTATCTCAGTGCTATTGTGAAAGTAGGAGTGGATAACTAATCATTGGTTCTAAATTTTTCAGTTCGGTAAATCACTCTTTTGGTATTTTGGTTGAGTTCCGCAGATCTTTTCATAGTAAAGACAAAAGATGTCTTAAAATTGGTGTAAAGCGAATTGAATGAACAAGAATTAGGTGTACTTGAGTCATTTACGGATTAAATCACACGTTAAAACCACAAAAATCATTTTTCGGGACCTCAAATTCATGCGTAGTATTGAAAGTTCGTAAAGTTTAAGTACTTAATTTGAAATATTTATACAGTATTTATAAGGGGATTCAAAAAATTACGTTAATTTGAAACATACGTAATTGTGAGGTATGTACGTTGTAACGAGCTTCCACTGCATAACGACCTCGGTATTACGAACCTCGTTGTTGCAAATTTATAAAATTTAAATTGTGTAAATTTTGTTCTAACGAGGTCATGATGATCCTTTTACGAATCGTGAGTTGATTTTCATCGTATAATTTATTCCTTTCCTT
Source organism: Uropetala carovei (assembly GCA_036926305.1). Taxonomy (NCBI): domain Eukaryota; kingdom Metazoa; phylum Arthropoda; class Insecta; order Odonata; family Petaluridae; genus Uropetala; species Uropetala carovei. Next base: position 1,730,899 of record JAXCHB010000090.1, on the reverse strand, counting down.
TGTAAACTTTCATTTTCCATCATAATTCATCATTTTACGCGCCCCTTTCGTTAGGTAATTATGGATACATTTATTGTACTACAAATGATGAATCGCATTTATTTTAGAATGATCGTTGAAGGATTGACATCTCGCGTTTTTAAATAATGGCATGTTGTGACACACTTGAAATTAGTAATTGAAAATCGGATTAGAAAAGTGGATTTCATCCTTACTAGGCGTATTCGTTTTAAAGTTGCTCAACATTGACATCGGTTTAAAAAAACTATTTCCACGATGGAACGTTGAACAGACAATACGTCTGAATTATAGCAACGAATCCGGTCTCGCTCAACAGGAGAATTTAATTTCAACTAAAACCTTTAATGTCCCTTTGTGAAGCAATCAAAACCCGACATCCTGAATGCCCAATAGACCTTCCCGGAGTTCTTCAATTGTTTTTTTTCCTTATTCTATTTTTCGAAAACAATCGGGCACATGTAGGCGTATCCTCCTGAAAAAAAAAACCAATAAATAAAATTCGCCACAAATAAAATCCGCTCTCAGAGTTAAAACCGCTTAGATTCGATTGCGAGCTCAGCTGCAGTAACGTCAAGCTTGATTACTTTCAATGTAACGCAGCAAAAGGGTGCAAGCAATCCGCAAGAGTAGGTTCGATGGAGGGTTGACGCAGAAGTAGGAGCGATTGGCGGGTGGAAATGGGTTTGGGGGGGTGGAGAGCTGGGTGGGAATGATATATATATATATATATATATATATATATAGAGAGAGAGAGAGAGAGAGAGAGAGAGAGGGATGGGAATAGGTGGAAAATTAGGAAGAAGAGAGAAATATAGAGCGGGGAAGACATGAGGGAGGGAGGTGGAAAGAGAGAGAAGATGAAAGAATAGAGAATTGGATATATATATATATACACACACACACGAGTATATACATACACACACATACAGACAGCCATTCATACACACACACATATATATATATATGTATATATGTGTGTGTGTTTGTGTATATTTGTATGTATATATGTAACAGAAAATTTTGAAGTAAGTAGGAAAAAGATCCAAGAAGGAAAGGCGAAGGAGAGACAGACACAAACGACTTTATCAAGGGCAAAATTGAAACTATATAGCCCCTTCTTACATTTAACCCTACGTCAACAGTTACAAAGGAGAATTGAAAAATAATAACCATAATGATTATATATGTACAACTACACACAATTTCACGGAAAATAACCTGAAAATAGACAGAAGAACACACAAGCAAATTATCCAATTGCAAATTCGGAAAACTTCTAAAATTGACAGACAAAGACTTTGTTGAGGACGAACTTGAGACAATATAGTCCCTTCTTACATTTAACCCTACGTTAATAATTACTGTGGAGAATAAAAAATAATAATGATTATATATACATATACACGTACAATTACATTCGCAGAAAAACAAAAACCTGAAACTTATCATAAGAAGAAAACACAAGTAAGAAATGCAATTACAAATTCTGAAACTTCTAAAAAATTAAAAGAAGAAGTATTTGTGATAAAAAAAACCTAGGAAAGACCTGACATGACCAACCTAGTAAAAAAAACCACGCAGGAAAACGCCCACGAAGGGAAGGGAGGATGGTAAAAAAAACCTGCGAAAACCCTAGATACATAAAAGAACAAAGTTGGAATTACAATAATACAAACAAGTTTTAAAATGTAAGAGAGACGGAGAGAAAGAGGAGAGGGAATGGAAGGAAATGTGAAATAAGCAGGAGAGAATTTGCGTGATAGAAGTAAAGCTGGGAAAGAAATAGAAGGAAGGATAGGAAGGGAGAGAGTGAGACAGACAGACAGACAAACGACTTTATTTAGGGCGAAATTGAGACTGCATAGTCCCATCTTACATTTAACCCTACGTTATGAATTACAAATGACTATAAGAACAATAACATATAAACATACAAACAGAAGACAAATACTTGAGAGAGAGAGACAGGAAGATAGATGCAGAGTAAGAGACGTGGATTGAGAGAGTGGAAGAAGAGGAAAAGAGAGAGAGAGAGAGGAAAATAGTGGGAGATGGAGGGAATAAGAAAGAGACGAAGAGGAACGGGAATAAAGATGAGTGATAGAATAAAGGAGAAAAGGATTTAAAAGGGAGTGAATAGAGGAGGAGGAGGAGGAGGGATAATGGCAGAAAAAGGAAGATGAATGCGAGGAAATGAAAAATAGAGAGAGAGAGGGAGAGAGAGAGATAGAGGGGAAGAGAGAGATAGAGAGAGAGGAGGGGGGGAGAGAGAAAGATAGAGAAATTAGTTTATTTAGGACTATATATACATAGGGACTATATATATATAGGGTCTATATATATAGGGAGAGAGAGAGAGGGAGAGAGAGAGATAGAGAGAGAGAGGGGGAGAGAGATAGAGAGAGAGGAAGAGAGGGAGAGAGAGAGGGGAAGGGAGAGAGAGATAGAGTGGGAGGGAGAGAGAGAGAGAATTGAGGAGGGGAGTGAGTGGGAGGGAAAAAGGGGAAGTGAGGCTGAGGAATTGCTATGGGAAAAGATTAAGGTGCTGGTGGTAGGAGGAGGAGAGAGAGAGAGAGGCTGGATGACGCAGGCGAAGAATATTGGGAGAGAGAGAGAGAGGACGTGGTCTCTGTCGTAATTCACTTACGTCTCTTATGTCTTCTCCCCTCCCTCCCTCCCCCTTAACCCTCCTTCCCCCCTCCCCACCACCACCCCCACCAAACGCGCAAGAACTGTTTCCCCGGTAACTACCCAACCATTATTCCAAAGGGACTTGATGGATCGTAGTGGCCAACGGAATTGCTCAGTGCGAGCATTGAGAAACAAAAGGAAATGCATGACGGGCTGTAAGAATTAACCGTTGCTTTCTCTTCCCGTCCCATCTCCTCCAGGGGTTTTATCTTAATTAATATATATATATTTTTTTTGGTGCGTTCGCCGCAAGGATATAAATTGGTCTCGGGCGTTAAAGAGTGTTTCATTTTGATAGTGAATTCAAGAGTGGCTTTGTTCCGCGAGATGTATGGCTTTTTATTAGGTGGACTTCTCTTTCGATGGTTTAAATTGATAAAGATGGCCACTTTAGTGATATGAAAGCTGGGATATCGGTGGAAGCTAAATTGTCTCGGGCGAACCTTGCGAAATTTTATGTCATGGGGCGATATATAGGGATTGCATTTTCGACCGACTCCAGTTTTGGCGAAATAAATGGTCGGTAATACTACCTTGTTATTCCTGATTTTCCCCCCGAATTTAATTTCCGTTTCGTTGTGTCTAAAAGGACGTGGTGCATAATTAAGTATTGTAGAAAAAGACAACTCTTAAGAGAAAATCTGTGCTGAATATCGTTACAAATAGCCGTATCAAATCTTTCATATCCTCTCTGACTAATTTCATTTTTTTCGTGAAAACTTCGACAGTATTTTGAAGTGATTTAGAAATAAAAAACTATGTTTGTCCAACGTACATAAAAAAATATAAGGAAAAAATGTCCATTTCCCCTATTATAAAATACTAGTATAAGTGCCCGTCAAAAATGACGGGGATGATCGATTATTCTGAAATAAAATTGAGGCAGTCTTCTTTGACCTGAAATCATACCTCCTGCTGAGAGGATTGCCTTCGATCCGAGCGAAGGTTCGAAACCCTCGCCGCGAGTATCTATTGCGCTTCAAAATCTGACCTTAATCCCCTCTTGCCAGATACATTTCTGTTTTTCAGAGCGTGAAAGAGGGAGTGACAGAAGCACAAAGGGACAGAATTAGGCTTTTATATATTACCGATACATTAAAACGTTTTGTTCTTATATCACAATATCCTGAAAATATCATCAAATTCGTTTCAGTCGTTTGCGAGATATTAAGCTTCAAAAAGCACTACACACAACGTTTGCTAAGGCTTTTATTTATACGATATTAGAATCCACTTTCAGCGAATCCTCATTGCTTTGTAGCCGAAATTCGCACCTGATTTCCTAAACATATTTTAATGTAATTCAATTTGATTTAAGATATAAAGATGAGATCGATAAATCCTTCAATTTGAAGCAATTTGTTACGGCTGCTTTTCCCTGTTTGTGTCTCTGCACAAATTTATCGTATTTTCTACTTCGTCATCCAGCACGTCTAAAAATACGTGGATGCGGAAGCACTTGAAAAGAAAAAAATTCGCAGAAATAATAATCAACAACGAAGAAAGTTTAAAGTTTCCCGCAATTATTTTCTTTCGGGAAATCGATAAATATTTCCGCATTTCTTGGTCGTTAAGATTCTCCGTCTACCTGTTTTACGCTTGATCGGTTTCTAGAGGAGTAATTATCGAACAGGTCGACCTTTAAGTAGAAGAAAACGCACATACCCGCGCGTAGTATATAGTCTTCTGCCTCGAGTCATTTGTAATTTCTGTCGCTCATAAAAGCTTCTATTTAGCTTTAAAAATGGACCGGAAAAGTCTCGTCGCGTGTGAGTATATAACGTAATTTTGCTTGCATTACACGCAATTTATTCACGAAAATTTGAGCAATAAAGTTAGGATTCGTTTTATGCATGGGAACAAACGCAAGCATTTTTTTTTTTAGCCGTCCAGTAACAGTTATTTCCAGACACATTGTCACCGATAAAGTATAGTTGCCATTACCGTTGCGTTTCACATGAAATATCTTTTTGAATTTTTGTTTCAAAACAATAATAAGAATAATATTTCACCTCCGGTTTTTGTTAAGGTGATATTGAGATGCAATAATGAAGAAGATACACTTAATAGTTTTTACTTTCTCATATACGAAGTATATTGAGAAAGTATTGTAATCGCGAAAAAATTCGACCTCGAGATTTTTAAGGAAATATATGTTTTAGGGGTCGCCGAGACCGAAAAAGTGGTTTTCGCAATGCCGTCTGTCTGTCTGCCTGTCACTGGCTCTAGAGCCTAATCGGTAGAGCGAAAATGAATGAAATCACGTATTTAGGCATTTAATCATACAGAGTAGAAGCTACAAAGAAATGGTTGACATTGCTCAATAATTAATGGAAGTTTATTCTACGCATTTTTAACACCAATTTGATTTTATCAAAAACGGCTATAACGATTTTGATCAAATTTCGTATAGTTACTTGAGTATACTTCTGCAATTATGCTACATATTTCATTTTTCTGTAAATTCTTCTTCTGTAATACTTTACTGGAATAGCTCATCATAATTAATGAGACACGTTCTCAAAATCGCAACGGTTGATAATTTTCTCTCCCTTCCGTTAATCTGTTCTACAGTGTAAGACTTTGTTTATTTTATTATTACTTAGGAAATTTTAGGTGCGTATTATAGGTGGTGATAAGACAATTTCGACATTTCACTTGTAAAAACCGAGGTGCGTAACATACATGGAAAGTTGCGCGTGCGTGCCTGCTTGTATATATGAGGGTACATATACACACATACATATATACACGGGGCGTTATCTTCGGATAAATTTATTGCCGGGATAACGCTTATCCCGCGATAGGAATATTATATACATGAAAGAGTGCATCGTTGCTTAAGATAATGAAAGTGTTTATGCGTCGTGCATGGGTTACTCAGATTGCCTCGGATATAACAATCTTTACAGGCGATATTCAACGCAACTTCCCAGTGTTGCGCTGGAAAATGGAATGGACGTTTCCGTTGGAAAAATGTAATAGTTTGTCCTTAGTTTTGTGTCGAAAAAAATATAAATCAGCGCTGCGAAAAAAGTGTATTAACGATCGTACCGAGGAGAATTCATTTAACAACTCTGGCTTAGTTTTCGGTGTATGTATGCATGCATGCATGTATGTATGTATATATACACATACACACACACACACACACACACACACACACATACATACATACATACATACATACATACATACATACATACATACATACATACATACATACATACATACATACATACATACATACATACATACATACATACATACATACATACATACATACATACATACATACATACATACATACATACATACATACATACATACATACATACATACATACATACATACATACATACATACATACATACATACATACATACATACATACATACATACATACATACATACATACATACATACATACATACATACATACATACATACATACATACATACATACATACATACATACATACATACATACATACATACATACATACATACATACATACATACATACATACATACATACATACATACATACATACATACATACATACATACATACATACATACATACATACATACATACATACATACATACATACATACATACATACATACATACATACATACATACATACATACATACATACATACATACATACATACATACATACATACATACATACATACATACATACATACATACATACATACATACATACATACATACATACATACATACATACATACATACATACATACATACATACATACATACATACATACATACATACATACATACATACATACATACATACATACATACATACATACATACATACATACATACATACATACATACATACATACATACATACATACATACATACATACATACATACATACATACATACATACATACATACATACATACATACATACATACATACATACATACATACATACATACATACATACATACATACATACATACATACATACATACATACATACATACATACATACATACATACATACATACATACATACATACATACATACATACATACATACATACATACATACATACATACATACATACATACATACATACATACATACATACATACATACATACATACATACATACATACATACATACATACATACATACATACATACATACATACATACATACATACATACATACATACATACATACATACATACATACATACATACATACATACATACATACATACATACATACATACATACTACATACACACACACATATTCATGTATGTATTTATGTATGTATGTATGTGTATATGTGTGTGTATATGTATCTCCGCCGAGGGTGCAGCTATAATGCAACTGCCATCCATGAGATTGACCGTGTTCGCGCGATAATATACTGCAGTTTTTTTTGTGACTTTTACGCGCTCTACTCTTCGTCTCTCTCCGCGTCTCGAAATGGGTTTGTAGAAGAAAGCAGCGTACGGTTAATACTTGCGACAAGCACCTGGAAGCAGTTGACGCGAGGGCGTTATTCTTTAGCGATATCGTGGAAAAATAAAATAGATAAAAAGTTCTCTTTCGGGTTGTGGGGAGGAGAAATGGCTGTGAAAGACAATGGAAATTTCGATAAACGAAATCCGCCTGCGACATCGCATCGAATAAACGCGTTCTCGAACTTGTTTTGATTCGAGTAAACTGGAAGCTTGAAATTAATTCCTGACGACCCATGAATAAAACGTTAGTGTCCATAAATTTACTCGGTAACTAATCATAAATTATTTTTTTTTAAACTCATGATCTTATTTTGCTTAAAAACATCCTGCCGTTCGAATTTTTATAAGACAAAATGTTTAGGATTCTAGTTATTTAGGATAGATACTTGGAATCATACGAGCCAGTACTGTTTTAAAAATCAAATTAACGTCTGATTAAGTTTTCGCCGCGATTAAAAAAATCAGGTCAGTGTTAACAAATGCGACAGATGAAAATTATGAAATGAATGTTTCAGGCAGTCGTGCATCCGTCGATGGTAAAGTGTCACTGAATTTTCGATTTAAAAACCAGATTAATGTTTCACAAATGTCTTTTCTACCTTATTAGAGCGTACGCTTGTATATAGATGTTTTTTCAATGATTGGCATTTTTAGCGCGAATGTAAGCAATGGTTGTATTGTTTTAATCGCTGATGTTTGTTTTGAGAGATATTTAGAAAATTATTTTTGAATTAGACAGCTCTTATCAATCTAATTTATGAATTTTCCACCATTTGAATTTTCCAAGTACTTCATCGATTTTACACTAGGTGGCTTAAAGTTCGGAAAATACTATACATTTGAAATGGTATTGCTGACAAACTACTGAAGCTAGAGGAGTGAAATTTTCGCGGATGGGAAGGTATCCTGGTGATGTGCATTGCAACTATGAGGGTTGCCCTCTCTCAGAATGGGGAAGAATAAAAACGCGCAAAAAATTTCAAGATAACGTTCTCCCACTCTTGCTTTAGCGAGTTTTTCTTGAATTATTATTATTTTTTACAAAGCAAAAATTGGAAACTTCTTCCTGTATTCCCAACCGATAATGAAAATTTATTCATTATCGAGAATTTTCCCCCAGTCGCGGACGGGATCGATTTTACGATCTCCGATTTTACGTTTTTTGAAAATATCAGTCCCTTTAAAAACGTAAAATCGAAGTTTCACTGAATACATAAATACATACATAAGCACGCACGCACGCATGCGCGCGCACACACACACACACATACATACATATTTATTTATTTATGAAAAATCCACGGTAAATAAGTTTCGCGGCTCTGGCGACGCCTGAAAGTACATACAATGAATTCCGTGCACGACGCGAGTCGAACGACGAATCTCTTCCTAGTAAGTAAGGAAGAATAAGGCGGTAAGGAAGAAATAGAACTCCGTGATGTATATGGAAAGAAGAGAAATAGAAAGAGTTGGGAGCTTCTTTCTCTCTTACACACACACACACACACACTAAGATTGCTCACGCCCTGAATACAGAGGACGGTTCGTGAATAACGCGCGGCTCGAAACCTCGGCGTGTAAAAAAAAAATGTGCCGAGTGGGAGAAAAGTCGATTTAAGATGTGACGCCTTAACGCCTAGAAGAAGGTTGAATATTTAAGGAAAAAATTCGCGGTGTGAAAAAAATTGTAATATTTCACGGTGCGATGAATGGATATCTTCGTGGCGAAGTACCTCCAGAAGAAAAAAAAATGAAAACCGAGATTTTTTGAAAGGCCTTAAAAAAATACACGAAATCCGTAAGATTCCGTCGTGAATGTATTCCTCGACGCGGAGGAATTTTTTTCCCGTTAATTAAAACCTATAAATAATCGAACGGAAGGAATTCCGCGTAACGAAATTTTGCGTTGGTTTTTTTTTTCTTAAGGGAAGTCGAAACGTGTCGTTTTATTATTATTATTATTATTAAGGTCACGTAATAACGGCGTAATTTTTTAACGCGACGGCGGAGAATATTTTATGGCTCTTTTCCCATACGACGCATAGATGGTGAGATTGGACTCGGTTGCCAAGTATTCTTCTCAAATAGGTCGCTAGGTTATTCTTCGTGCTCGGGCGTTATTCGGTGATGGATCCGACGCGTCGGATTCCCGCATAATCAGGTCGCAGTGAAACTTTAATTCATGATGAAGAAGATATGTCTTCTATGCGTGACAATTTCTAAGGATCTTAGACGGTATTAACTTGGGTCATATATTGTACTAGGGGGCAAGCCCCCTGCTGGCTGACACTCGCCAACACCCCCCCTTCTTCATTCCCACCATCTACCTATTGGATTTAGATTAGTTTAACGGGAATATGTTTTGAATATGAGTTTAATGAATATATTTTATAAGGGATGTATGTTTGGTTTTCAATAACAAATTAAGAAAACTAGTTGAATAACTCGATAAAAAATAAACTTAGAGGGCTGAAATTCCCGGAGTATAAAATGGCTGATAACAAATTAAGAAAACTAGTTGAATAACTCGATAAAAAATAAACTTAGAGGGCTGAAATTCCCGAAGTATAAAATGGCTGAAGTATAGAGCGTTAAAGAGAGAGAGAGAATGACACCCAGAAATAGGATTTTAGTAATATAGATAAAAAATATAAATAACATGAATACTGCGTCCGATTTATTTGCATTAAATTAGTATCTTCGGTCATTTCGAGCAAGTTTTAATCTTATTTTCGATCTTTAAGCCTTCATTTAAGTGCGTATGCACGGAAATTAAAGAGGACAAAATTTTCAGTAACCATGGAATCTTATTATTGAAATGTTAAAAAAATTACCAAAACTCGAGTATAAATTCAAAACATGAGCGAATTCGAATGAGACTGAGTATTCGACGGTAAGAATAAGGATCCTAATTCATTTAGGCGAGTTTTAGCGCAAATTCCGCGTCGATAACTTAATTTTAAGATGTTTTAAAGAGTAAAAGAATGAAAGCCTTCAAACCAAAAAGGTGATATTTACGTCTTATCTTATGGGAAACGACATTCATCCTCTGGAGTCGAACCCGTGACCTTTTCCGAAATATTTTTTAGTTATAACGTCGAGATTCATCAGCACTGAAATTCTGATAAATTTCAGGCTTCTTAAGTTTATTTCTAATCGAGTTTTCACAAAATAAGAGCGTTACGAATCATGATGACCATTACGATTTTTTAATATGGAGAGATATGCTCCTCTCAGAAATTAAACCTTCAGCGTTCATATTTCTGCTGATTTTATACAAGTTTGAAATGTAACTTGAAAATAGGATGATAAGGCATCGTTGTTTGTTTACCTGTTTTATTTAGTTATTCTTATTTAATTTAAAAAAATTATTATGTAGTATTCCCACATAGGATGCAAGAAGTACAGAACAGATCAGGATAGGAATAGCAAAGGCAGACTGAACAAAGACATTAAAAAGAAGTTACCGTATATCTTCGAGTATAATTCGAGAAATTTCTTCTTTTTTAGGCCGATCAAACCCTACTTTCGACTTATTTTCGAGTCGTAAACTAGCTGGACATTTTCCTTGGTAAATAATTAAACATGACTGTCGAAAAACAACATTTGACTGACTTGAAGCGCATTATTATGAAAAATTCATGCTAACCAGCAGAAAATGCGAAGGCGAATTATACAGCATCACCGTACTTACGTAGTTTGAAAGGAAAACTTAAAATGTATATTTTATCTTTAAAAAACCTGCCCAAATGAGTGGATTGAAGAGAATAATCAATTCAGTACTCAAGCGTTGGTTTTTTTATTTTGATCCTGAATTCAAATTGTTAAACACCGTTCCATTTCTTCAAAGACGGCATTTTGTTTTTTACTTATAATCACAGACTGAACAGAGCCTGCATTGCGAATATGATCCCCTATTTCTGATATATGTATTATGTCCATTTTAGTTTCCATCGAAAGCACTCGACGGTTTTTACCACTCTTAGCACTTTCACGAAACTACGTTTACAATTGTTTCCCATATTTCAAGGGTCATAAAAAACAATACGTATATAAACACGTATGGTTTCAAATACAAACGGCAAATGACGTGTTGACAAGTTACGTGTTCTTACTGTGACCGATGTTCGTAAGTGCGTGAGGATGTGTTCGTAAATGAAGTGCGAGGCGCAATTCATTGGTATGTGGAATGTTCATAAATACGAATTGTTTGTTTCTTGCATGTTCGTAAGTAGAAATTCACCTATATATATATATATATATGTATATATATTAATTTTTTTTTAATTACAAAATTATCTCATTTTCGTTTTCTTTGCTTCGACTTATATTCGAGTCATGGATTTTAGACGTTTATTTAGGCTAAAAAGTACATTTCGACTTATACTCAGATCGCCTTATACTTGAAGATACAGTAATGAAAATTTTTACAAGTAGTGTAGCATTGTATCGGTGCTAGACATGGACAACGAGAAAAGACGTGGGTAGATCAGAGGATAGATAGATAGATGTCTTTCTTTTCAGGGCGAAATTGAGACCATAAGGTCCCCCCTTCCATTTAACCCTTAGGGTAAGGTGTAGACCGGAGAAAAGTAGTTGAACTAACAATAAGAGAAATATAAGTGAGGAGGAAATTATTGTCGATTTTTACTTTCTCATACGAAATATCGCGAAAAAATCGACCTCGAGATTTTTACGGAAATATACGTTTTAGGTGTCGCTGAATCCGAAAAAGTGGTTTTCGCAATGCCGTCTGTCTGTCTGTTTGTCTGTTGCTGGCTCTGGAGCCTAGACGGTAGAACGAAAATGAATTAAATCTCGTATTAGGCATTTTATCATACTGAGCAGAGTATACATAGAAATGGTTGACATTGATCAATAATTAAGAGTAGTTTATTCTACCCATTTTTAACAACAGTCCGATTTTCTCGAAAACGGCTTTAACGATTTTGATTAAATTTCGTACAGATACTTGAGTTTTCGTCTTCAATATTACTATCTATTTCATTTTTCTCAATGAATGAATATAAGGCTAGTTTATTCTTGGGCAAATTTAACAAAAATTGGATTTTCTAAAAACAGGCTAATACGATTTTCATTTTCTAAAGATAACTAAAAGACGCATTAATACCTATATATGAGAAAGTTTGTACAGTGTATGTTGTACCGATTTTTTACTTATTCGTGCCCGCAAAATTTGACATTTGCAACCTAATTTCCGAAGTTATTCGTACGATGAGCTTTCTTTTGTGTATGCAGTGGATGTTTCGGTAATCCGTCCAGTTTTCCAGTCCTCTCCCACGCCAAATCGATAGTTGGAGGACGGTTTAAACAGCGCTGTTGCTCAGACACCGACATTAAACAACGTTGTTGCTCAGACACCGAGGGGCGATCCACAAGAGGAGGATTTTATCCCCCCCTCATCAAAGAGTAATTTGCCGAAGGGGTCAAACACGCGGTTCTGCTTCGCTTCCGGAAGCTGGCGATTCTGTCAGGGTTGCCACCTGACCGGATTTGGGATCTCGCCGATGCATGATCCGAGAACCGGTCCCACGTCGGATTACGTCAGTATCGAGGATTCTCCCGGCATTTTTGTTTCGTTCGCGTGGAAATTTTTTGAATAATTTCTTCTGCCGTAATGGTGTAATGGATACGGCTGATATATGTTCGCGCGTGACGAATTCCCTTCAAAACGCGATTGATCTGGATGCTTCATGGAACGATTGTCGTTCTTAAGGCTTTCTCAGAACGCTTCCCGAAATTATAGGGAACAAGTAGATTGTTATCCATGAACATGGATAAGATTGGCGGGTGCTATTGGGTTATCCCGGGCCCCCTTTGAAAAGTAATTTTTTGACATATTTCAATACATTTGAATAATTTATTCATTCTAAACAACTCGCAACATTATATAAAAGATATTGACTTGGTTGACATTGTTATCATGCATTGTTATAATTTGCCAAATAATGAAGAAGATGCGATAGCTTTCCTAACCCATGACTGATTGGCCGGTCTCGACATTTACAAACCCGATCACCGGACAACGGGGAGGGATACTTTGGTTCCGGGAGAGGCGAAGGGCGCGGTAGCGCCCGGAGACGACTACTCATTAAAACAAAGCGAGTCGAAGGCTCGTCAATATATCCTTTCAATGTTATATCCTCTTGACTGTTACGCGGAAAATTGAGAGGATATAACATTGTCGAGACCGGCCAATCAGTTTCTGTTAATGAGGTCCGGGATAACCCAGTAGTACCGATTGGCGTGTTTTTACTGTAATATTTTGTGTCTCATTTGTTCTAAGAAGATTTCTCCAATTAACCTTATTGACGAACAGAGGAGAATTTAGAATTTGATCACTTGTTATATGCGTAAATTTAGTTTAACTTAATTTAGTTTTTTACGTGCTTATACCGCCACATATTCGGTCACTAGAGCCTCGTTTGTAAGTAGCCACAATGTGGAAACTTGCGCTCAAGTTTCAGCTTCCATTTTTTACACATTCGGAGATGTGAAAAATATTAATGAGTCACTATATATTTTTCAAAGCTCAAATCTAAAGAAACACAAATGGCAGCAGTTTAGAAATCTACACTCCAAGTTTCAGTTATCTATCGATTACAGCTTCTTCACAATATCAATTTAAGCTAGTGCACGGAGGGACGGACAGACAGACACCAAAGTGGAACTATAAGCTCATTTTTTTAAAGCGCTAAAAAATAACTGAAATTAGAAGAAAAAATAAGCCGTTATTTAGCTGATGTTACGCGATGTAAAATTTACTCATGAAAACTTTATACCGTCGGAAGCAAATTACAGCACGAAATAAAGTTTTCGTATCCAATTAAACGTAAAAATAAATTTATCTGTAGAATCCATTGAGAGTAATTCTCGTAAAATTTTATTCGAGGAAAGTTTTTATTTATTTTCGATATAAATTTTACTCTTTTATTTTTATCGTCCCAATAAAGTTGGCATTCATTTTTTATCGAGTTTCTTTTTAGGAAATCCTCCAGAAAGTCTAATATAATATTCAGTGAATAATTCGCGAAGGATGGTTCGTTTCTTTTCTGCGTATTTTCTATTGCTATGCAATCGAGTTTCGAAAGAGTACAGAAAATGAAGCGTGTCTCGGCATAATTTACGGCCGACATTCGAAAAACTCGAAAAATCTAACGAATCGCCTTAGACAAATTTTCTAAATCTTTCGTCATTTAAAAATATAATTTCTTTTTAATTGCTGACTAAATCAGTCGGCCGCGTTTCATAATCGCTTTCGAACGAAAGCTAAATAAAGCCATGAAAATAATCTATGATAGGAGTCGTGCGAGCGGATTATCTCGATTTTGCCTTGCTTAGGCCAGGGATTTTTACGAGGCTGGCGTTATCTGTAACAGATGCATAGGCGAGCCGCATTAGAGTTCACATCGGAAGTCATTCGAGAGACCGGGAGGGATACTAATTAGATAAAGTTCGAGGATGAAAGCAATTGAACCATAATAATGTCACCAGTAATGGTTTTTCAGCCGTAATTTTTAACTAACCGGTGGCGGATTTAGACATTCTGAGGCTCATGGCGCTAAACAATTTGGGGCCCTGCAATCTAAATATATTCTGAAACCACACCGAACGACTACCCCTTTGTTTCACTGCCCGTTTTAATAAATTAAGCATCTCAGGACAAAAAATATAATTTCCTTCGGGACTTTTAAAAATTACATATTTATATATAATCTGAGATTATACATAAAAAACTTTTTTTTGGTCTCCATACTTTATGGGGCCCCTGGCGCGCGCCAAGTGCCCCCCCCCCCCTTAAATCCGCCACTGTAACTAACAAATGTTAACTTAACCGTATTAATTTTTACGGTTCGCCTTCTAAATGGCTTCGCGGGCTTCATAAAAATGCTCCCTCGGGCTACATGAGGTCCACATAAAATGTTTTTGCAGGCCACATGCGGTTCACATAAACTGTCATCGCGGGCCATATGTGGGCCACAAAAATGCCCTCGCAAATTCCTTAGTTTGCCCACTCCCGCCCTAACCTGTACAGGGTCTGGAACCGTGAATCGGAGTTCATAATCACGCGGAAAACGCTCGAAAGATTCGACCTTAAAAAAAAAGCCAACGCATCCGCCTCGGCGAGGATCTCAACCTTTATCGACGTCATAAACAAAATGAACAATAAAAAGCAAAGGCAGGCTCGTCCGTTCGTCAAGGAATTATTAGCGGAACAAGAGAACATTTTTGAATCGCGATGATTATGACCGTGCTGATCGAGGAGGGAAAAAAAGTTGTTGTGGCTGGAACAGGTTACGCGATGCGAGGTCAGCCCTAAAGAAGTTATCGCGACCAGGTTACAAGGAAGGAAGCGTAAGAGGGCAGGCAGCGCGATTCCAGATTATAGGTAAAAGGTCGAAAAAGAAATATAAGGGAAGAGGAAGTTGTAAAAGAAAATGAGGTTGTTGAAGCGCCTCTATTAAAAGTGGGGTTTGTTTTTTGTTTTTTTTTATGGTGGACGAAAGAATTCAAACTGGAACTGATTGGCATTATAGGTCAATTTTTAGGCGCGTTTCGCCTACAGCGTGAGCGCCTATTGTCGTAGGTCTGTCCGTCCGTCCGTCCGTCTGTCCGTCCGTCCGTCAGTCTGTCCGTCCGTCCGCATGTTCGTTCTCGTCTTCTACAGAACGGACTTTCATGAAATTTGATATTAAAGACCTACTATCAAAGATAATAAGAAAATCGCGAAAATGAATCACGTAAGCCGATCAGGGGTACCACTTTACTGGTGACAAAAATGAACTTTCCGTCATATCTCGTAAAATATTGCTCATATTAAAATATTTTTCAAATAAAACTTGTAGAACTGGTAAATTAGAGTATTTATTCTTCTAAAGAGTTTTATCGTAGGAGTAGCCGTTATCAATAAAATAGAACAAGAATGTCTTAATTCGAGTTGAACTTTGAAAATTTCTTGCATGGTTCCTTCTTCATTCTTGCTAACATAAACAATCTCACAAACAAACGTTTAATTTCCTTACGTGTGCATGCAATATTTTTAAATAGGATGAAAATTGATTATTTATGACAAATAAAAGAACTTTAAAACGCTATTTCGCTTACGTACAGGTATATCATTTCTTTCTAATACTCCATTGCAGGAAACGCGCCCATTTGTGATAAGATGTACACTTTTCTAACTTGTTTATTACTGTTTGTGCTATCGGGGTAGGAGATAAGGAAGGGCGGAACTAATCGTTATGGATTGAAGTGTTCGGTTTCTCACAGCTTCTTCCTGTCTTCTGCTGAATCCTAGACTGGGATTCCTTTGGCCAGAGGTGGAAATTCAGGAGTGAAGGAGCGTGAAAAATTAGTGCAGATGACTTTATCACCATGGGTTTGATCTAATTTTCGTTTTGTGATTGGGCATTCGTTCATTCTAACGCACATACTTCAAGTGAGAGAAAATCAAAATTTAAAGTTTTTTTTCTTTTGTAATTTACATTTTCTAACTGTTAACTCAAGTGTTTCTTTTTTCGTAATATATATTTTTGTTTTGCATTGAAATCCATTTGCAAAATATCTCGAATTACAGTATAAAATTTTAAAATGTGGACATAATTATTTAAAACGAGAGATGAGGAATTTTATAGAGCAAAGCCGGGTAAAGGGCTAGGCGAACGAAGCACCCGCCTACTTGAGGGGCGCGACAGAGGGTAATATTTAAACTTTGAAGTGAAGCGTTTTATATTTAAAAATATATTTTACATTACCTCTACAATGTAATTAAACGACTGTTTTAAGAGGTTAAATCGTGTACTGTATACTTTAATTAGGGGAGGGGGCGTAAGGTTCAACCTTACCGTTGGTGCAAACATGTCTTGTTCCGGCCCTGTCTTAGAGGAATTTGTGATTATAGCTTGTGAAAAAACATTTACGTATCTCGCAGAGCAATCCACAGAAAACGCCATTGATTTCTCAAATGCACACTGGATAAAAAACGAGTGGAATTATTATTTGCCCAAGGAATCGCATAAATTTTTCTCTTTTGATTTTATGCACGGCTTTTAATCTTTCTGTCTTTTACAAACTACATTTGCCGTTAATCGAATTTTAATATCTTTATTTAACGTTATCGCTTTCTTTTAGTTTTCAACGCAAAAGTATCGCGACTTCTGCTCGCAACGATAAAAAAAACCCGAATAAAACGAATCCGGCGAATCTCGTTCCGGGGAAAAGTAATGCGACGCCATTTTCGAAACGCGACGTGTCTCGAGAGGAAGCAAATTTACTCCTTTAAAAAGCAGCCAATTCAGCTTCAGAGATTCTCAAAGGCTTTATCTTCTATTTAAAAAAAAAAAAAGAATCTCCATTCCTTTTTCCTTCTCATTTCGTCCGTCTCGAATCAATTTCCAACCTATTTTGGAAGTTTCCTTCTTTCTTTCTTTTTTTTTTAATTATCTCAATGGCCCGCCGAATCGTCATCACGGGAGGATCGCTATCAAGGAATCTTTCGCATCACACCCGTCCTGAGAAAGGTTTTTTTTTTTTCGATGCGTCCAGAGATTTGAAAATTCAATTTTCACAGATCATTAGGCACGGAGAGGTCTGCCAACAAGTTCTGAAGGATGTGAATCCTGGGAGGGGAATAAAGATGGTAGGGGGAGGGGGAGGGGAGGGGAGGGAAGGGTTTTTTTTTTTTTAAAGGGACGGAAGGGAGGATGTCACGATTTCTCTCTCGCACGCCTCTATAACCTGCTAACTATCGTCATCAAAAGCTCTCCACCGTTCCCAACTGTAGCAAAAATGACGACTACGCCCTTTTTCTCGGTTTTCAGCGCGAAGTTCTCTTATCTCTTTGGATGCGACCAAGGAGAAAAAGAAACCCGATCGTTGTCTTTAATTAGTTCCCTAACCGTGAAGATATTTCTTCCTCGAATCATAGTCACGTATTCGAATAGAGCAGGAACAAAATGTTCAGGAGAGGTTGTAGAGCCTTAGTTTTGTCGAGGTAGCACTTTGAGCATTTAAAAAAAAATATATTAGATAACTTGCTATGTGTAGTGTGTCTCAAAAGGGAGGATTAAAAATCTTCACTTCCACCTAGGGTTGCCATATTTTAAATCTTATTCCCTGGACAGAAGAACTCTAAAATCCGGACAAAACCCGGACTTGTATTTTCGTCATATATTAATGATGTTTTGAGGATAATGTATTGCGTAGGTACTATTTTATGAAATTAATTATATTTTGTTACACTTGCGTGCCCTTTTATACTATCATGACTTAGCTGAAGTAAAATTATTGTTATAACAAATAGAAATTACCTGGTTTTCGTATGCATCTTCGCATAATATGTGCGCAAATATCAATATAGCAAAATTTAAATTACTAGTGCGGTGCACTGCAAAAATACGGGCTAAACTGATTTTTAATGAACGTATTATAATGTGCGATAAAATTACCCGAAGTTTTAAATTTTCGTGGTCGTAAAATAGATGTGATATCTCAGTAGTAGAAAAGGGAGTACATAGTTCGAAAACTTTGATAGCGACTCTTAATACAAATATTTAGAATCCCGGGCAACATTAAAAATCCCGCTCGGACGTCCTCGTACAGGAGAAAAACCCGGACATATCAAAGGAAATCCGTACGCATGTCAACTCTACTTCCACCAAAACAAATAAGTCATGTCCATGAATATAAATAAGTTTTAACGTAAGGCGTTTTTCTGTTTTGCGGTTTGTTTTTTACCGCGGCGAACTCTTGGGTTGAACAAATTGGGACATCTCAGTGATCAAATCCGATTAACTGTTAATCATCCTTGTTTAGAGAAATTCACGAATATGACAAAATACGTATTATGCTCCCGCATTTCTTTGTTCGCAAGAACGTTTTTCGACGTTATTCGTAATTTTAACTTCGCGGTGTTATATTACGAATGGTCGCTAAATGGATGAAAAATTATATATTTGATATCTTGTAGTATTTCGTATAAACTATCTCCCTAGTGTGAGCAATACTGATATAGACGATACAAAATATGTAGTTATTTAGATACTGTTTGAGGTAACGATTCATTTTTAACGATTTTTTTTACAAAAATCGATTTGTGTGTTCACTTTGTCTGTCTGTCCGTCCGTCCGTACATGCGACATCTCTGAAACGGTTCGACCTAGGGAAACCGAATGTTCAGGCTAAGTTACTACATATGATAATTTGGTACCTCTAAAAGTTTAATCTTATGTTAGAGTTTTTGTAAAAAAAATTGCCTTATAATATATGCTTTCGCAGTACTTACCTAACTTGTAGAATTATATATATTTTTAAGTGGTAATATGTAATTAGATATATAACCCAACATCCATCAGTCCAACGTCTAAAAAAATCGATGATTCAATAGGAAATGTTTAGTATCCATCAACCCAGCGAGTTGCATTTACTGTTTCTGGAATATCCTGCTAGTCGAGTTTCTCGGATTATGTACCTCCAAGTTCTTATTCACGTAGATTCGAACGCGTTATTATTTATTTTTTGCCTCTTACTCATCCACTCATTTTTTTATTGCCTGAAGTAATTTACAGTATGTTTCTCTGAGTAAACTAAACGATGATTAATGTAGTTGCACTATTGTGGCTATTACGTAATCGAAAGGGTTTTCCCGTACGCATCACGCCCATTATAAAGCTATATTATGATTTATAGTAGTAGTATTTCACGTGGCACAATATAGTGTATACGGATTTCAAAACAGAATTTACGACTCTTTAATTTTAAAAAAAAAATTATTACAAACTCGACAAAAAAAAATATCCTCTATTCATCGCAAAGAGAGTCGTTGCGGAGAATGTCACATGCATCATGTTGCATTAAAGCAAGGCATTAATAGATGTGTTAAAGGTATGCCTTCAAATAAATTTGTCGTTCTGGCTTTCCCCTGCCGGAGGAGAATGTTGACAAGCAACTTCATGGCGTCGCTCACGAAGAAAACTTTTAACATTTGAAGTATCATATACTGCGTTTTACCATTGCTTAATCTTTTATTTCTGCTGTTCTTAGATAAACAGGGGCTTATTTTACACGAAAGAAGTTAAAGTATAAAGAGCGAGAAGTATGCTTTTTTTATTGACGTATTATTTGGACTGTTCAAGAAAAGCGTACAATGAACTGTTCGTAAATTCGGGAAAAAATATTGATTTTACTACATAAATATCGCTCGCGCTACATCTTATTTGTAAGATACGCGTTGACTGACTTCCTTTCTTTGTTTCTTTGAGACGCGACACTTTAAGAGATCTCAGAGATTGTGTTTGAATAAATCATTGCGATTTGTTAACTGAAGTTTATTTGGCGATAAATATGTTCAAGGTATACAAATGATCTGTTTGTAAATCGTTGCGATAACACTTAAAAATTTAATTAAAGAACATGATTATAATTGGAAGTTTACTGAGTCTTTAGGCTTGCTGAAGTGAGTTTTTGAATTGTCTATAATTTCCAAATAAATGGTTGGATTACAACATCAGTGATGATTCGCCGATCGTAGATTCTTAAATTATCTTCTGACGTTGCACCTGATATGCTTATACTGTATTTTCAATTGTTATTTATTATAACTATTCTTAGTTCCAACCCCAAACTTTCGATGCATCACCACTGATGGTGGCTGCTTAGTAACTGAAACGCTCATTCTATTGGGGAAACGTCATTATTCAAGCACAGCGTGAACTTTATCATTCTTTGGTGAACTACCTGCCGAGCTTATTATTATAATCAAATATAAATTTCCTACCGATGATACGGAAAATATAACCATTCGACTCGTGAATTCCTTAATAAAATTTTCCGATCGCTAATACGGGCTCACGTGAAGAAAATAACCGACATTAAAATTCTTCGTTCGAATTTTATTTTACGTCGATACAAATGAAAGCTTTCCTCTTGCACAGAATCAGCTTGAGCTGCGTATAACGGCGTTTTACACTTCTACGGTCCCGAAGTCATACCCGTCCTTCATTGAACGGGTCAGATGTGGGACAACTACTGGGCGGCACCCTCCTCTTGCGTCGTCCGCGCCGTATAAAAGATTATATGAATAAAGCGGCCTTAACCGGACCGAAATTCCGTCCGTGCCCAACCGTGTACCAGTCAGGATTTCGAAGAGGTTTTAGAGAGAGAGAGATATATATATATAGAGGACTCATTGTCTTCCTCAAACGCCTCGCACAAAATCCCTTACCAGCCGTAAAACAGGACGAATACAACCTTGCAAGGAATGGGGAAGTTGTGTAGTTCCCTCCTCTTTCTCTCTTTCTCGAGTCCCCTAGCCATCCGGTCCCTGAAAACCGTTCTCCATCCCCCTTTTCCTCTCTCTCTCTGTCTCTCTCTTTCTCTCTCTCAAAGCCTCCCCTCCTCATCCTATCCGCCTCACCACCTCGGGGCAGTGACAAACTCAGTTTCGCTTATTGTGCTCGTAACAGGGGGTGGGTCACTTGACGTAAGGGGTAATGGTCTTACAGGGGTCGGGAGGGATGGGAGTTAGGGTCCGGGTTAGAGAGAAGAGAGAGAGAGAGAGAGAGAGTGAGAGAGAGAGAGTGAGAGAGAGCAGGAAGGGGTGGGAGAAATAGCCCATTTAGTCGAGGGACGTGGGATATGCAATTTAAAAGGGGTTTGGGTTAGGGAGGGTTCAAGAGAGAGAGGGTGGATGAAAATGGGATCCGGAGTGAAGGAGGAGGAAGGGGAGAAGGATGGGGAAGGGGAGGAGGGAGTTGGGAAGGGTAGAAATTGCCAATCGTACATGGCTGGAATGAAGGGAGATGTGTTATGAATAGTTGAGTCTGGGAAAAAATGTGACCGAATGCGTTCTCTTCACTCTTGAGTAACCGGCGGAATTAGATTTGGAGGGGTTTTTCCCCCCCTCTTTTTCTCTTGTGTCCTTCCGAAATGAGTGGCAAAGGGTGGGTGAAATTAGATGTAAATGATTAAGTTAGGATGGCTTGTGTGTGGGGGGCAAGGGGGGGGGGGGGGTCGAGGAACTGGTACGTTTCCTTCGAATGCAATTCAGCGGCGGACGATTTGTGTTTGAAGATCTGGTTATTTTGTGCCTTCGTGCGCGATAATTTTAGGCGTTTTTATTTTCTCCGTGAAAATGTATTGTTACGACGTTTTGATTCCGTTAACTGATCAAAAGAGAGGAAGATGATGCTGATTATGGTCGAAGACTTAAACGCGAATTTCTTGCTTTGAGAGCGGAGAGAGCACTGCCGTAACTAGGGTATGGCGAAGGTGGCATTTGCCATAGTTTCCGCTTGCAAACCGTTCCCGAAAAAGTGCCAAAAGTACATATTCCTCATAAATATTATGTTAATACCCGAACGTTAATTTTATAATACAACAGCCCAGGTCTGTTGGTCGGTTGGTTGGTCACCTATTCCATACGCCGTGCCTCTGGTAGCGAATTATGGTATTAACTCAAGAAAGAATCGAGATAGAACCTCGAAATTTGGCAGGAATGCTCGATTAACATATTTTAAGGTAATGACGAAAATAAATCTCGAAAAAAGTCCCGGGTTCGACTCCAAGGAAGACATTTCCATTTTCCGTAAAGTAACACGTAAAATCGGATTTACGACGTGCAGGCTTTCATTCTTTTTTAGATTAAAATTAGAAGGAATTAACTTACGGTCTTCGGATCTGAACCATTTTGAAGAAAAAATTACGTTTCTTATTCTGTTCATCTTTTTCCGCCTACAGTTCGAAACCGCTCTTGTTAAACATTTATTTTACATATTTTGTGGAAATCTTGCCATTTTAACGGGATGTTGCCTTGGCTACCAATTCCATTGTTAGATCTCGATATCATATTGTCAATTTAATCCTTATGGGTATAAACGTGCTTTGAATGCTTTTAATACGAGATAGAGGGGGGGAAAGAGAGGTAGAGGGGGAGAGAGGGAATTAGAGGGGGAGAGAGGGGGGGGGGAGGAGAGAGGGTGTGAGAGTGAGGGAGGGAGAGAGGGAAGAAAAGAGAGGCAACTATTTTAAGTTTAACTAAAGAGAGCCCGTCAACAACAGAATATTTACTAGAAATGTAGTATGTGACAAAATATTTCATATCTAAAAGTGTGATATTAATTATTTTAAATGAAAATAATAATTATCTATCTATAATTCTTCCGTTGATATTTCAACGGGCATTACACTAGTTTATCTATAATATATAGCTGATTCTGGCATAGGAAGAGGATGGTACAAATTATTAGGCACTTCCACATGAGAGCTAGAAACTTGAAATTTGGCAGGATTACAGGTTTTTGGTCGTAACCGAAGGAAAAAAGCCGAAATTGTTAAAATTCTAATTTTTAAGGGTTGTTTTAACCCCATTATTGAAGTGTGCTGAAATTCTTGCAGAATGCAACCACCGTCTACTTGTATGTAATAAAAAAACGCTAATTCTCTTTATTAAAACGATGAAAAAATTATATCCTGCATAAGCGAGCTGTTTGTTAAAATTTTGCCAGTGACGCCACATCGTCTCTCGGGGGAGAGGATTCCCAAAAATCTATTACGTCATATTTTGTTTCGCCGGAGAATCCACGACATTGATTTCTATAACTTCCATTTGATTTCTCCCACATTATTAATAGGCTAACTGCGCGACTGCACTGGTCCCCGCGCTCTCTATAAAATACTTATTATACATGTGAATTTCATTTTTCAAATCGACGAAAATACCGAGAGAAAAAAGAATTGCATTAATTATTAAAATTTAATGATAAAATTTTGGAATCGTAAGACATTTCCAAGCTGATTATTAAGTCTTTGTATGCATATAGAAATGCCCGCGCAAACGCGCATGATAAAATGGAAACTCCATTTCTCGAATCTCTCGTTTCGAAGATAATTTACAAGTTTTCTCCTTGCGGCCATTAAAACCAGATGACCGTCTACAGATTGTCGTCTGTAGAAGTGATTCATTTTCCAAACTTTTTTGATGCGTTGTCTCCAATTTCTTTAGCTCGAAGCAATGGCGCACGCTGGATACTCTAAATATTTGGCAAGTACAAAAGTTGTATGCATGTTATATCAATACCTACACGTAGCATTTACATTATTAGTTATATTTATGTTAAAAAAAACAAAGGCGACAAACCGTCTCGTATTCCTCTCTGATGGACCAAAATTTAAAGTAACTATACATGTATGCAGGGCCGTGCCCAAACATTTTGCCGCCCGGGGCGAGATATAATATGGCGCCCCCTTAATTTTTTTACCATGTAATTTTAATATATGTTAGTCGAAAACGATAGGGAATAATAAAAATATATTTATTCAAATCCATAATTTTTTTTCTGATCGGTCTAAACTTTTGTTTAAATTTATTATCAAGTAAACTTCAAGTGGTTGATTTATTTATGTGAAACTAAATACATTTAATTGAAAATTTGAAATCGTATGATAGGCTTAGTTAGACAGGGCTGACTCAAGACATTCGTGCGCCCCAAGCAGATTCCAGATATGGCGCCCATAGAGTCATACAAGTTATATGAGTAATAGTTTATTTGTTTAATAGTATACAATTATTTTGATTTTGCGTGTATTTTTATGATTGATGAAATGAACCGCATTTTCACCTGTTACGGATTCTCTCAATGCTAGATCTTCTTTGAGGAATTTATGTAAAGACACGGATTGCTTTTTCAGTTCTGTTTGAGTCTTAGCCTTTTATTTTGCGATATTCAGCACCAGATATTTTTTTATGGCCAACCATCGTCCGCCTCGGGCTTTATCAATTTATTTTGATAGGTTTTCATTTTTGTCAAGTTTTGGCGCCTCCCTTCAAGAGGCGCCTGAGGCGACTGCAAGTATGTTTCCACAGTTTAGAAAAAATCACAATTTTCCAAGAGGAGGGGGGAGGTACGAACCCCGTGGACCTCCCCCTCCCCCCTATCCACCCGTGTCTGCGCCACTGGCTCGAAGTATTTAAGCCTCTCTTGCAAACCCGCGAATTGTCGAAGTTCGACAGATTATCCCTATATTTTACAAGCAAAAAACCACGTTATTCGGGGGATGAAATTGTTTTCTCACGCAACAGACCGTGAAGACATCAAAAACTCCTTTCTTCGTTCTCTCGTTTTGAGAACCGTAAGTTTGTTTTTTTTTTAAATCTATACGCGCAAGTTCTCTCAAGAATGTGACGGCTCGATTCATGTTTTTCTCGAATTTTTATTCCGAATACCGTACTGTTTTAAATCCAGGAACGAGTCAATTTCCGGTCCGTTGAGGAGATTTTTCCGCGCCGAAAAAAAAATGAACCGTAATCGCAACCCAGGCGAGAGTGAGTGTGAGAGGGAGGGGGTGAAAAAATAACCCCGAAGACGGGGAGGGGAATAACACCGAAGAGGGTGGGGGAGTGGGGAGGGGGGGGAGGGGAGGGGGTGGAAAAAACTGACATCCGAAATTCGCCGCACAATGAATCCAACGAAACGCGAAAGTTTCTACGCGCGTCTACGGGAGCCTGAAAATCAAATCACGAGTCGACGACTCCGTTCTAAAAGCAACTCCGGGAAACATGAAATATTCATCAGTCTGCAGAGAGAGAGGGAGAGAAAGACGGGACACGATCACGGCTCTTATTCAACATCGCCGAAATAATTCCGCGTGCCGAAAATGGACTTTTACAACGCGTGTCGCCGTGAATTATGCTCGGCAGAAATATTTCCATTTTAGCGCCCCCCCCCCCTCCCCTCCCCCTTCCCACCTCCCCCTCATCGCTCTCTCGAATATAAAAGAATTCCCCCCCCTTCCCTCTCCACGGAGAAAGGGTATTCCGTTCGGTTCGAGTTTCCTCCGCCAGGGGCGCTGACGGTCGATTATAAACTTCGTTCGCGGGGGAGGGAGAGGTGGGGAAAAATCCGAAACGCATTTTCGGCGTTTCGACTCATTAATTATGCCCTACTAACGGATATGCGAGCTGAATTTTCCTCGTAATGGATCAATCCAGAGAGTATCTCCGATGGGAATTTTTTTTTCGATGCGGGCGTTTTGTTGGCTCGGGAGCGAGTGAATGTTATCGGGCTAGAGGAGAGAAAAAATAAATTTTCCCGTCGTTCCTATCGCGATGTCGAGCAAAAAGAATTTAATGGAATGCGAAATTTAAATCGATCACTTGATTGAAACGTTGATTTTAATCGGTAGGCGCGGGGGGGCATCGAGTCGATTAGCATTGGTTGATTTATGGCAGGCTTAATCAGATAAATGAAGTGCAATAGAATGGGATTTTATCCGATGCTTCATGCGTACCCGGCAAGTAAGAAAATCCGCTTCGGCGGGATTGCCTCCGATTGGCTATGTACCTGATGTCGTTCAGTTCAAATTTTAGAAATGGCTGTCTTTGATGTTGTCTTAACATATACAAGCAAAAGAAAATACGATTGCCACCATAAATTTATTTTGAATTTTATAGCTCACTTTCACGAAAATATTAACGTGATCGCGTTATGAAACTTTTAGTAGGTCTGAATTTCAGAGGATGTGCGGATTCGTGACTTGCTTGATAATCTCTTAATCTACCTCTCTGTCTTTTGGTGGAATTTTTGCAGAGGCATTGGGAGCGGGAAAATTAAAAACTTTGAAGCGACGTTAGAAAAAAATTAATATTTGAATTCGGTTTTTTTAGGGTAAACTTTCTCAATTTAATAGAATGCTCGACTCCGCCAATTAAGAAAGTAGGAGGCGGGTTTACTAAGGAAACGTAGCTTTGTTAAAAAAAAACATTTTTCGAAGTTTCTTTCGCTATTGCCCCATTTCGGAAATATCTCATTTACATGCATTTTTATTTTCGAGATGGTTCGTAGAAAATATAGTTTCGTCTTACAGCGAGGGAAATTCCTCCTGTTGCGAAAAATTTAAGAACAAGCGTTCAAAAAGTATTTGTCCCAGCCACAGCTGTGTTGCGAAGAAAATAAGTTAACTTTGCTGGATTTAAACGGAATTTTGTTCCTTAAGAACGATCGCGAATCGTTCCATTTTTTACGAAAGACAAACGCAATTCCAAATTTTATTTACATTTCAGATCACTGTATACGAAGGACGAGTTCTGAAAATAGATGCGTTTTACGAAAAGTGGAAAACAAGTTAGGAAAGTGTACATCCTATCACAAATGGGCGCGTTTCGTGCAATGGAGTATTAGAAAGAAATTATAAACGTGTACGTAAGGGAAATAGAGTTTTAAAGTTCTTTTATTCGTCATAAATAATCCATTTTAATCCTATTTAAAAATATTGCATGCGCGCGTAAGGAAATTAAACGTTTGTTTGGGAGATTCTTTATGTTAGCAACAATGAAGAAGTAACCATGCAAGAAATTTTCAAAGTTCAACTCGAATTAAGACATTCTTGTTCGATTTTCTTGATAACGGCTACTCCTACGATAAAACTCTATAAGAGAATAAATACTCTAATTTACCAGTTCTACAAGTTTTATTTGAAAAATATTTTAATATGAGCAATATTTTACGAGATATGACGGAAAGTTCATTTTTGTCACCAGTAAAGTGGTACCCCTGATTGTCTTACGCCATTAATTTTTGCGATTTTCTTATCATCTTTGATTTTAAGCCCTTAATATCAAATTTCATGAAAATCCGTCATGTAGAAGCCGAGAACGAACATGCGGACGGACGGACAGACAGGCGGACAGACCGACGAATATAGGCTCTCACACTGGAAGCGAAACGGGCCTAAAAAAAGGACAAGGAGTTTCCTTTTACCGTGAGTTGTGGTTTTCCAACACACACATAATCCAGTTGAAAAAAAAACAACGTTTGGCTGCAATCCAGCCCCGAACAAAAAAAAACAGCGTTATTACTTCGTTTTGTGTATTTACTTGACTCGGCGCAAACATCCGAAGGTGATCATCGATTCCAATTAATCACACGTCCTTCCGTTCGAAACCTCGGCATAACGCTCCCGCTATCTCTCCCACTGCGGAAAATGGCGGAATTCATAATTCATATTTATTAGGGATCTCCCAGTCGCGTTGCATCGCTCTTAAGCTCAGGCGTGACCGTAAAAAAGGCCGTGCGCGGTTATCCGGGATCAGTTTCACACCTTGAATGGCAGCGAGAGTGAGAGAGATAATTTCCACGCCTACGTCGTTCTCAACGAAAATTAATTTTAAAAATCACAAGTTGGGTGTTGTCCAAGAACGTGTAAAATATTTCTGATATTATTAAATTTGGTAATACCATCGGCGTAGCGGAATCGTTCTGCCCCCCCGACCCCCCATCCCCCTCCCACCACGGATATCAAGTAGGAATAATACACTTTAATCGTACAGATCGTTCTGCCCCCCCGCCTAAGATAGCAAGTGGGAATAATACACTTTAATCGTACTGTATAAACTTGGCGATTTTCATATCCTTTGGTATATATTATTTTAATTTTAATGAATAATGCTTGGAAAATAAACATCATTAACTTTTAAAGGCGATTAAATATATTTAAAAAAACATACGTGAAAACCTTTTTATTTTTGTCATTCTCACGTAAAAAAAATTTCCATTTGAATACAATTTATAGCAGTTAAATAAATAAATTTCACCTCTAGGTATTTTTGTCCTATATGAGTTGTTTCATAATAATAATAATCTGCACTGAAAGATGTATTTTGTTTGCCGTCTTTCGGTAAAGACTCGTTCGGTTTCGTTCTTAGGAGGAAAAACAAATGTGCTCCTATACTCTGCATATTTTCTTTCTCTCCATCTTAACATTTCTCTTTCTTGATCCCCTTTGCCCGTGGGGACTAATCTAGCGACAAATTTAAATATTGATTTAAGTAAGCATAAATACACGCAATATACACCATAAACCAAACAAATTTATTTTATGGTAGATTTATTCAAATCTATGTAAGTTTTAATAAACCTTAAAATATTTCTACAATTACTTCCACAGTTATGATATTTTAAATACCTTTTATACTAATTTTGAAATACCTCATTATAATTTACGCAGAATAATACATCATAAAACGCAATTAAATTACAGAAAAAACGATTTCCGTTGAAAATTAAAGAAGGTATAATTCTCGATGTAGAAATTAGACATCGATTTTTATTATGATTATTGAACGTCATAAATGAAGCTTACCTTGTTCTTTCGAATTTTAGAATAGAGAGTTAGCAAGATTACTGTCACAAATTGTGACTCACAATGTGTTATAAAACATGGAGAGTGTTGTCATAAGAGGATGAGAGCTTCTTTTGCGTGTATATCCGAGCATTTGACGGTGGTACATTGAACCTCAATCATTTGCGTTTTGAAGTTATTCCAAATGCCAAATTTTAGATTTTATTAATTTTTATGTTTCAATACCGCCATATATTCGGTCGCTAGAGAGTTGTTTGTTAGTGGCATCAATATGAAAATGTACGCTCAAAATTTTCATCTTTCTATACCTTAGGAAACATTTAAAAAATAAAGTGGTGTGTCCAACACATGACTTTCTCCATACGTAAGATGTCGACTAAAATCAAATAAATACGGCGATAGGAACAGTTCAACTTACACGCTTCAGCGCTAGCGATTCAATTGTTGCCACTACCACGCGCGCGAGCTGCCCACTGACCGTCAAGTTCGAAGAAAATTCAATATCTCTTTAAATATTCCTCATATGAAAATTTATTTCAGACAAGAGTTGTAGAAAAAAATAATACCTACAACTTTTATGTATATGTATGTTAACAAAAATTCAGTTTTAAGCGAAATGTTTAAGAAAAACTAAAATTTTACAAGAGTAAACCACTACTTCCGATTCACCGATTGTTATCAAAATCTTTTTAAATCTTAAGAATATATAAAAAATCATAAATGTAAAATTTCATGCTGATCTGATGAATAGTTTTTGAGTTAGAGCGCACGCAAAATTTCTGTCACACGCATACAGATACACATACAGGCACACACACACACACAGACATCATCGATAAAACTGTCAAAACGTGTTCAAGGGACCTCAAAAGTAAAAAAAAAATAACAAATGACAGCAGTCAGGCCCACAGAGAGAGTAGGGATACCGGAGCAAAATCCCCTGGGCTCCCGAAAATGTAAATGATGAGCGTAAGTTTTATACAGATTATCATTTTTGCCGTCTTTCCAGTGCCCTCGGCGTTCAACGTTAATTCAGGTATGCGTGTGTGTACAGTGAAATCTCGATACAACGTATCTCTACGGAGCATGAATTTTTGTACTTTATACTGAAAGTACGGTCTACTGAAAATACCCATAAGGAGTACAGCATTTCCTCTGGAAGAATCTCAGTAGGGTGTCGGCATTCTCGCAGGTCCCAACCGAAACTGGCGAGTATGGGAGTCTAACAAGAGATATAATTCCTAGAATTTAAGATTTGATCTCAATGCTATTGTTAAAATACGAGAGGTATAACTTGATCGTCGGTTCTAAATTTTTCAGTTCGGAAAAATCCCTTCTTTAGAGATTTTGGCGGAGTTCTCCACATATTTTCGTACTAAAGACAAAAGATGACTTCAAAATTGGTATAAAACGACTTGAATGAACAAGAATTGGGTATACCTGAGTCATTTACGGATGGAAGCATACGTTAAAACCGCAAAGATCTTTTTTCGGGGCCTCAAGTTCATACGTAGTATCAAAAAGTACGTTAAGTTGAAGTACGTTATTAGGAACATTTATACGGTATTTATACGGGATTCAGAAAAAGTACGTTTATTTGAAACATACGTAATTATGAAGTACGTTGTAACGATATTTCACTCGATGAAATTAATATGAAAAAAATATTAAATATCATAGCAACACGTCGTTCGAATTTCAAGTAACGTATAAGTACCTCCAACTCATACGTTTTCATTTGTAAATTAAATAAATTATTTTATTCGCTAGCTTTTCTATATAACGCGGCCCTTCAACCCCCATTTTCTGATAATGGGATGGGGGCCATGTTCTAAACCTTTCCGCAGGACCCGCGTAAGCTCTTGGCGGCTCTGGCAGCAGTAAAGAAACCTACACTCCAAATGTGAAGTTAAGAGAAGGAGAAAAATTCTGAACTTGACCAGAAATCGAACTCGGGCCTCCCACTTGCCGGGAAGGTTGTTTAACCAATTCGAGAATGGAGAATTACACTGGCTTGATATGATTATCATTATAGGTAGTCTGTCCGTAGACAGGTCCGTGATTATTCATGGTTAAACTTGGTTCTCCATGTAGGTACTCCTATTTTCCGCAGACTTCTTCATGTCTTGATGGCTCTCTTTTCCTTTCAAGTCGTCTACCAGCTGAAACCTTTTCCCCTACCTCTCTCTCTTTTTCCATCCAGTTTTCCTTCTAGCACTTCTTTAATCATGCTCTCTCTTATCAGGTAATGTCATATCCAGTTTTTGATAGTCTGTATAATCGTTCGCTTCTCTCCTATTCTTCTTAACACTTCCTCATTTTTCACCCCATCTGTCCATTTTATCTTCAGCATTCTCTCCACGTCCACATTTCGAAGTTTACCAAAGTATTTAATATCATTTTTCCTTAGCGTCCACGTTTCTGCCCCATACAATGCTATACTCCATGCATAGCATTTTATCAACTTCTTTCGGATTTCCTGCTTTATATTTCCCGTTAGCAGGAGTTTCTTTCTTCTGAAAGCGGCTTTTCCTTTCGTTATTCTAGTCCTGATTTAATGGGTACATTTTGCTTCCGTCGTTATGATGCTTCCAAGGTATTTATGGTGTGAAACTAGTTCTAATGGCTTTCCTCCAATACTTATGTTCAAACATTCTTCTTCTTCACTTGATATATTAGTTGGTTAAAGCACCTACCGGCCAAATGGGAGACCCGGGTTCGATTCCCTGTCAAGTTCAGAATTTTTCACCTTTTCTGTCTTCACATTTGTGATCAGTCTTAGAGGCAATCACGCATATAAATTAAATTTCCATCATTTCACTCTTGTTACACTCCAAATTTCAAATCCATCGTATGCGGTTTCGTCTCCATTTCAATTTAAGCAAGCGCACAGGCGCGAGGACAGACAGACGACAAAGTGAGACTTTAATCGCATTAAAAAAAAACTCTAAAAAGAACTACCGGGATCATAGCATGAAGAACGTGTAAACGCGAAAGCGGGGATCCCGGGAAATGCGCGTTTCGTCGCCGAGTTGCGCAACAGTGGAGCCACGGAGTCGTTTTTGTCGGTTGCCTTCAAACGGGCATACCCCGTGGGCGTCGCTTGGGACGGCTTTTTTGGCGTTGCCTCGGATGCGCGGGCGGCCGGGGGAAGATACGGGACGTGACCGGAGAGTGAGGCATTTTTACGGTTTCTTTTTTTTTTCCAGACCTCCTCCAGAGGCGTAGGTTCCTCAAAATTGGTGTCTCCAAACGAGGATGGATTTAAAAAAAAAAAGAAAATAAACTAAGCAAATGAATAATTGGACAGGGCAGCCGCCGATGAAAAGAAAGTCACGCGAGATTGGTCGAGATTGAAGTTCATCGTCGTCCAAATTTTTCACATCCTTCTTTTCCCATTGTCACGGACCTTGGAATGCCTTGGACGGCAAGAGAAGATATATAAAAAAGGTCTTTTTTTCTCTCTTTGACGGATGCGTGATGCGGCGTGGAGTTTTCGCGCGGTTAAAGCTGGTGGGACGTTTTACGCTTGTCGTGACTGCGAAATTAAGTTGTTTATGCAGTGTCACTGTATTTGATCGTAATTTGTCCAGCTTGCTGTTATAAAAAATATTGGTCATGATTTCTTCGGTTCGTATAGTTGGGGTGATTTAGGTCGTCGTTTGCTCCTTCTTTCATATCGATGACAGATAATGATTGAACTATAATATAATATATTAAGAGTGATTACATTTATCTTCGCACTTAATATATGCACTGTATCCTGCGAAACAATTTGTGCGAGATGGAGAGGTCAAACCTTTAAAGTCTTCATAATATTTTGACGCAACAATTTGTTTTATTTGTGCTGAAATAATAGATATTATCGACTTCATCAATTCTCCGTCCAATAAAATTATATTACTCTGGCTGGATTAAAAATTTATTGAAGTAAATCCTACCGATTGCATTACGTATGCATCCGAACACAGTAAAAACCCGAATAAGACGCGCACCTTAATATTTTTTGTGAAAAAAATTTAAAAAAAAAATAATTATCCATTTTTTTAATCATAACAAGTTTTCGTTCTTTAAATGAACATGGTTTATTGTTAAATATTCTCTTTGAAGTTTTATAATTCCGCATTTTCCGCGGAGTTAGCGACTCTATGACGATTGTCTTTCTGAAGCCCGTTTGACACGGTCGCATATTAGCTAGCATAAATGCTAGGAAAAGTGCTATTCAGGAAATGTGGTCGTGCCAAACGAAAATACCATGGCATTTTGACGTCATCGCATTTTCCTTCGTATTTTTCATCGCATGGAAGGCAAATAGAACAGTTCCGATATTTCTCAAAAAATTAATATAAGGCCAGTTTATTCTAGGCAACTTTAACAGTAATTTGATTTCTCAAAAACGGCTCTTAACGATTTTGATCAAATTCCTCACAGTTATGTGAGTTTACGTCTTCAATAATACCAAATAGTTCATATTTCTCAAACAAGTTAGGGAAGTCTACAACGTATCACAAATGGGCAGTGGGGTATTAGAAAGAAATTATATACCTATACGTAAGGGAAATAGCGTTTTAAAGTTCTTTCCTTCATCATAAATAATCCATTTTCTTCCTATTTTAAAATATTGCATGAACACATAAGGAAATTAAACGTTTGTTTGTGGGATTGTTTATGTTAGCAAGAATGAAGAAGGAACCATGCAAGAAATTTTCAAAGTTCAACTCGAATTAAGACATTCTGGTTTGATTTTCTTGATAACGGCAACTCCTATGATAAAAATATATAGGGAGAGAAATACTCTAATTTAATAATTCTACAAGTTTTATTCGAAAAAATATTTTGATATGAGCAGTACTTTACGAGATATACGGAAAGTTCTTTTTTGTCACCAGTAAAGTGGTACCCCTGATTGTCTTACGCCATTAATTTTTGCGATTTTCTTATCATCTTTGATTTTAAGCCCTTAATATCAAATTTAATGAAAATCCGTTTGGTAGAAGCCGAGAACGAACATGCGGACGGACGGACAAACCGACGACAATAGGCACTGACGCTGGAAGCGAAACGCACCTAAAAAGATGAACAGAATAAGAAACTTTATAATGTCTTCATCAAAATCGTTCACATCCGAAGATTGTACGTACATAGTTTCTTTCTAATTTTAATCTAAATAAAAAAGAATGAAAGCCTGCACGTCAAAAGTCCATTTTTGTGTTACCTTATGGAAAATATAAATGTCTTCCTTGGAGTCGAACCCAGGACCTTTTCGAGATTTATTTTCGTCATCACCTTATAATATGTGAATCGAGCATTTCTGCCAAATTTAGAGTTACTATCTCGATACTTTCTCGATTTAATCGCAGTTTTGTGACAAATAAATAAATAACTACCAAGGGAGTTAAGTATAAGTTTGTAAAAAGGAAGACTAGTGTAATTTTCATGAGCATATAATTGCAATATATCACCGGTATAGTTGGATTTATTTAATTCGGTGCGGGGATATAGTTGGCGAATCGTCTTTTACTTGCTATAATAAAATCCATTCGTCCATATTTAACGAGGGCTTACACTCACTCAACCCACTTATAATTACGGCATATCCAAATTGAAAATTCTGGGCGCACTAATTTTCGTATCAATCGGATACCTTTGCCTGCGACCACCTAAACTCCAGTCAAGCAGACCTGAAATTAAAGGGAGATATGGAGGATTTTATTCCTTAGACTAGGCGAATGAGCCCGTTTAAAACGGCCTTTGAAAACAAACAATATAAAAATAAAACCAACAAACAAATGATAAAATTATAATATTTGAATAAGATTGGAAAGGGCTGCAAATGAAAACAAAGGAATACTTTTAAAAAATTAAGAGGAAAACAGTCTTATACCTCAATAATATTATTTTAGCTATTCAGTAGCTCTCTTATAACGACGTTCCTTGTAAATACTCTTTCGTTTAACAGAAATTGCCCTTGATTATCTTTATCCTTAACCCAAAATTTCAAATTATATGTGTCACGTGTTCTAGTTATGGCTACATACAGCTGTCCATGTGAGAAGCAATATTTAGTAAGTAATCACAATTAATCGTTCAATTCCACTAAACAGCAGTTAAGAACAATCTCAATAGATATCTGAATACACACGCAATCAGCGCACATACCTTATTTATTTATGTAATCGTTGTTTGGTTGGTTACCCTATAATTGGATTGACGCGAATTAAAAATAAACAGCACGAAAAAAATTATTTTCATAATATCTGTTATATTCAGATAACGCGAAGGCACAGCGCAAGCAACTGCCTTTAATATGCAGAAAGACTTCAATAAGACAACGAAGGCAAGTTAAACATCGTCGAATTATTTCAAACATTAGCATGTTTTAAAATACGTAATTTACCGCATTTATCCATCCGCTACTTACGTATTAACGGGGAGCCCAACTTAATACGTAAGTACCGAATGATTTCTACCAAGATATCTGTAGTCTACAAAGGAATTATATCTCGCTTGACTGTTGCGCCGTAAATAGAGAGGATATTGGCGAGCCTTCGGGTCTCTTTCTTTTTATTTTAGTTGTCGTCTCTGGGCGCTATCGCGGCCTTCGCCTCGCTGGAACCAAACTTTCCCTCCCCGTTGTCCGGTGATCGGGTTTGTAAATGTCGCGACAGGCCGATCAGTCGAGATGCTTTTGATAGCATTTTAGAAGAAATTGCTAAATATTGGCCACCAGAAATTAAAATGTGACTGTTTTTTCTATTGTTATCTATAACAAAGCGATCAATCGATACGCTTTTGATACAATTTTAGAAGAAATTACGAAATATTGGCCACCAGAAATTAAAATGTGATTGTTTTTTTATTGTTATCCATAACAAATCTTTTAATGTTAATTGGTTTCTTTTAATGTTCTTAAAATTAAAACATGCTTTAAATGGTATTTGTTTCGTATATATATTTTTAAGTTGGGATCCCCGTTAATATGTACGTAAGTACCATCCATCCAATTTACGTAAATGAATATAGGTGCGACCGCAATTAGTTACAGTAAGTGGCAGGAGGGGCAGCACTAATTGTACTGGCAAGTGCTGCCATCTACCGGCCAGTTTGCATAACTAACTGATGAGACCGTCCGGCCACACACCGACAAAGACATCAAGTGTTAGAAATCACGAGAATTGTCGCAGTGAGTTGTATAATTTAATATATTTAACAACTAATATTTTTGATTAATGCTTGAAACAATTAAATTCTGTGAAAGGAAAACAAACTATTCTACCAGAGATGAGTTCGAGTTGAGGAAGTTGAATGGAAAGAAACGGGTCATATTTTGTCACAGGCTATAGGATGTCTGGGTACTGTTCTGGTAGTAACGATTATTTTCACGAAACAATTGCGTTACCTGTTGCTATCGTTCGTTACGGCATTAACAACCTCTTCGGCAGCATTGCAAACAAAAGTATTAGTAACAAAATTTTCGAGGCTTGCATCATTGGATAAGGGATTACGAGCATCTCCATGTGTGCAGAGGAAAGCGGGCACCTAGAAATGGCTCGGAGGGAACCACGTTGAGAACCTCTGCTTTAGACAAAGGGGCAGGTCATATACGAGATGGTAACTTCGTTTTTACTTTCTCATACGAAGTATCGAGAAAGTATTGTTTTCGCGAAAAAATTCGACCTCGGGATTTTTACGGAAATACACGTTTTAGGTGTCGCTGAATCCAAAAAAGTGGTTTTCCAATCCCGTCTGTCTGTCTGTCACTGGCTCTGGAGCCTAGACGGTAGACCGAAAATGAATGGAATCTCGTACTTAGGCATTTTATCATACTGATCAGAGTATACATAGAAATGGTTGACATTGCTCAATAATTAAGAGGAGTATATGCTACGCATTTTTAACAACAATCCGATTTTCTCAAAAACGGCTCTAATTTTTTAAATCAAATTTCGTAAAGTTACTTGAGTTTACGTCTTCAATAATACTGTATAGTTCATATTTCTCAAAAAAAAAAGAATATAAGGCTACTTTATTCTAAGCAACTTTAACAATAATTCGATTTTCTCAAAAACGGCTCTAAGGTTTTTGATGAAATTTCGTAAAGTTATTTAAGCATACATCTACAATAATACTACGTATTTCATTTTTCTCAAAGAATTAATATAAGGCTAGTTTATTCTTGGGCAACTTGAACAAAAATTGGATTTCCTAAAAACAGGCTCATACGATTTTCATTTTCTAAAAATAACTAAACGACACATTAGTACCCATATATGAGAAAGTTTGTACAATGTATGTTGTGCCGATTTTTAGGTATGCGGTCCTCTAAAAAATCCAAGGAATTAAAATTTATTTAGTGCATAAACTTGGGGCATAGACTATCTATAGGTAGGTACTATTATATATTTTGAAGAGTTTGTTTGTGCAAAATAAAGTGATACTTCCCGATTAGCTGCAGATACCAAAATTTGCGTAAACAATCCTGCCACTCAAATTACCTTAATGCGCCACTTTTTCAAAATATACGTCCTGGATGAAAAGTATAAATAATTATTTTTGTTTTTAATCGTCTTAAAGATTTTTCTGAATCATAACAACGGCGCTTCAAACCTTCAGTGATAATTTAAACAAATTCTGCTGGATTGTAGAGGTCATAGTTTACCCACCAGATTTAGAATAAAACTACAAAAATTCGTTTTAGTTAACGAGACTAAAAAATTAAGTTATCCATTTATAAATCTCAGAATATTTTGGTTTCTTAGAATTCCCGAGCAGCGCCGGGCACTCTCAGCTGAAGTATTATACTATATGACGAAACGTATATACGTCCAAAACCTTTCACCCCGAAGCGATTGACACGGGAAATAATTAATCCGGACTAACCTTTCGTCGCGGCATACGTATGTGCAGGTGATATAGAGTGCGATTTTACCATATTATCGGACAGAAATGGAAATTTTTTTCTCCATAATAACAAGCACAAGCGTTAATGGGGAGGTGACATAATAGACTGCATACTCCTGCTGAGGCAAAACGGTAAGCGGTATAGACATTAAAGACGTTCCACGGTGTTGCTCGCCCGTTCAAGTTGCCGCGAGCCCTTTCGGGCAATTTGGTCCAATTATTTCAAAAGGGGGAACTGTAGACGGATGGATGAATTATTGGCGCGTTTGGAAGTTGGCGCGAAAAGGTTGCCAGGTGGTTGCTAGGTCGGATTACGTCGCCGCTCCGCGTTAATCGAAAGGCGACGGTGGCGTTCGGATCTAAGTTGGCAGAAAAAAATCGGTACAACATGCATTGTACTAACTTTTTCATATACTAATGCGTCGTTTAGTTATCTATAGAAAATGAAAATCGTATGTACCTATTTTTTGAAAATCCAATTTTTGTTAAAGTTGCCCAAGATTAAACTAGCCTTATAATCATTCATTCAGAAAAATGAAATATGTAGTGTTATTGCATACGTATACTCAAGTAACTGTAAGAAATTTTATCAAATTGTTAGGGCCGTTTTTGAGAAAATCAAATTATTGTTCAAGTAGCTTAGTATGAACTAGCCTTATATTCATGTTTTGAGGAATATGAACTAAGTAGTATTATTGAAGACGTAATCTCAAGCAACTGTAAGAAATATGATCAAAATCTTTATATTCGTTTTTGAGAAAATCAATTGTTTTTAAAAATGTTTTGAATAAACTTTCCTTAACCCTCCGTTACTGTGCTGGGGTGTCTCAAACCCCAGTCTAGGTATTTTAGTAAATTGACATAAGATGGCGCGCGAATAAGAGTTGAGCTCCAGTGTACCTTCACATTTTCACTAGTAGATAATAATAATAAATAATCATTATTTGTCATTCAGCTGTTGAACAGATCAGATGCCATTTCTCTAGCTGGGGTTTCTCAAACCCCACCACAGCACTGACGTTGGAGTTTTCCAGTCTTGAACGTAAATTAAATTCTATCATTCTAATATAGACTTACAAATATAGTAAATTGTTTTTAATAATATATCGAAAAAATGATATAATATACTACATAAAGGTATTTTCCATGAAGAAACAGCCTGTAGCTTCAAGTACTTTTAGTTTCATGAATGACACTACTCTTCTGTCATACGTACCGAAAAAAGGGATGGTAGCACTTCTGTTATCGACTGTGCATCATGACACTAAGGTTGATGAAAGTACAGGAAAACAGAAGAAACCAGAGGTCATTACATTTTACAATATGACGAAAGGAGGGGTTGACACTGTCGACCAAATGTGCGCTAACAGTATTTTTTTCAATTATGAATGTTGCTGCTATCAATGCTCATGTAGTTTTTTATTCAAACACTGGAACCTCAATGTCACGCAAAGAGCTCTTGAAGGTATTGGGACTGAGTTTGATTGACAAGACATTTCAGCAAAAGCAACAAAATATTGGTCGTCTCCCTAGAGAACTGCAAGGCAAAGTGAAACGAAAAACCAGTGGTGAGACAAACCAGCCTCCTCCTAAACGAACAAATCAGCAAGGCAGATGCATGTCCTGTCCACGATCTAGGGACAGAATGACAAAATATCGTTGTCACAATTGTGATAAATTTATATGTTTGGAGCACGTTATCCCTAACTGTGAGGACTGTGTCAGGGGTGACAAAGACTCTTGAGTGAAGTCATTGTATGTGTGGCAATGAAACCAATTGTACCTAAGAATACTACGTTAACTATGTTAGGCCTACTTTCTTACCAGCTTGATAATTTAGCATGTGTTTGTTTTTATTGCGCTGTTCGTATTTGAGAGCGTAAGGTTTCAAGAATACAAATATTGAACCAATTTTCAATCACAAATGTCAAGTTCTAATGACTCACATGTATTCGTTAATAGCAATGATTAATAAACTGTTCATTTAAAATCACCATAATATATATTTTGTATTTCTTTATCCATAATTTTCCTTGGGGTTTGTCACACCCCACCACAGTAATGATGTAATTTTTTCCCACAACAGTAACGGAGGGTTAATTATTGAGCAATGTAAACCATTTCTTCAGATACTTTGCTCACTATGATAAAATGCCTAAGTACCAGATTTCATTCATTTTCGCTCTACCGTTTAGGCTCTAGAGCCGGTAACAGACAGACAGACAGACATACGGCATTGCGAAAACAAATTTTTCGGATTCAGCGACACCTAAAACGCATATTTCCGTCAAAATCTCGAGGTCGAATTTTTTAGCCAGTAGGTATAATATTTTCTCAATATAATTCGTACATGAGAAAGTAAAAAACATTTCTTTCAGATTATTATCAAGCTGTAATTTTGGTTATTTGATGACATACTGAATTTATGAAAATAATAATAATTTTAAATCGTATCTTATGAATTTTTATTTTCTCATACGAAGTATCGAGAAAGTATTGTTATCGCGAAAAAATTCGACCTCTAGATTTTTACGGAAATATACGTTTTAGGTGTCGCTTAATCCGAAAAAGTGGTTTTTGCAATGCCGTCTGTCTGCTACTGGCTCTGGAGCCTAAATGGTAGAGCGAAAATGAATGAAATCTCGTACTTAGGCATTTTATTATACTGATCAGATTATACATAGAAATGATTGACATTGCTTAATAATTAAGAGTAGTTTATTCTACGCATTTTTAACAACAATCCGATTTTCTCATCAACGGCTATAACAATTTTGATCAAATTTCGTACAGTTACTTGAGTTTACGTCTTCAATACTACTGTATAGTTCATATTTCTCAAAAAATGAATATAAGGCTAGTTTATTCTAGGCAACTTTAACAATAAATCGATTTTCTCAATAACGGATCTAACGATTTTGATCAAATTTCGTAGTTATTTGAGTATACATCTACAATAATACTACTTATTTCATTTTTCTGAAAGAATGAATATAAGGCTAGTTTATTCTTGGGCAACTTTAACAAAAATTAGATTTTCTAAAAACAGGTTCATACGATTTTCATTTTCTAATGATAACTAAACGACGCATTAGTACCTATATATGAGAAAGTTTGTACAATGTATGTTGTACCGAATTTTTTATTGGTAAATGGTATCCCTAGGAAATATTTGAAGAAGTTAGAAAGTGATGAAAGTTCGCATGGGCCTTCGTAAAAAATGTGCGGTCAACGAGTTATTAGGAATCCGATACCAATGTGCAAAAATAAATCTTGTTTAAGTTAAAATTTATATCTTAAAAGGCGTGTACCGATGATGTTCCGCGGGGTGTTTTTAAGGTTATCCTATTATTATGCCAAGCACTTTACTCTGCACAAGAGATCGGAAAAGTAAATGTTTTCTAAACACAAAGTTTAAAATTTCCGGAAAATCAACACTGTTTAGACGAGAAATGCACACGTTTGGAGATTGTCGAAATGAAACTGAGTTATTGAACTTGGTTCCTTAAGAAACCGCCACTTTCGCTGGAGGGTCTTTCTCATTTGTTAATTTGTTTGCATTCCGCTCTCATTTGCGCAGAACTACAGCCGTGGGTTGGTTTACGGAGGGGATGTTTAGAGGTGTGTAACTTTCCGAATTTACGTGTTTTGGAGGAAAATATATTTGGGGAAGTTATTTCGTAAATTGAGCGAACGCGATGAGGTCTCTCTTACGTCGTCGTTACTTCCGTTTGGGTCTTTGGCCAAAGAAATATGTATT
The DNA here is from genome assembly GCA_036926305.1 of Uropetala carovei. Lineage (NCBI taxonomy): Eukaryota > Metazoa > Arthropoda > Insecta > Odonata > Petaluridae > Uropetala > Uropetala carovei. Next base: position 1,688,845 of record JAXCHB010000090.1, on the reverse strand, counting down.
TCTAAATAGCTGATAGAGATGGCTTGGGTAATTAAAATTGCGCAGATCCGAACTTGAAAATCGAGCGCCCTAGTTGCAAAGATTCCCAACCCCGGGGTCGCGACCCCATTTTGGGTCGCGAACTCGTCTGAGATACTTTTACTTTCCTCTTCGAGATATTTACTGATCAATCGTAAATGTGAAAGCCTAAGTAAAATATATAGGTATATATTAATATTCCGTATTTAATTCACTGGCTATGCTATCATCCAGACTCTCTGGAGAGACGTGGTGTATGGTAAACATCTCTTCCGACGTAAGGATAAACAAAGGATCAAATTATCACAGGAAGAATTTGTTTACCACTCGAAAAGGTGACTAAGCGGGGCCACAGTTCATGAGAATGCTTCTCTTCGTGCCTCTCGATTACATGATTCATCCTCTCGGATCAGTGTCTCACTCGTGTTTTTACTTTCTTCATATACGTAGGATAGAAAAAGTATTGTTTTCATGGAAAAAATCGACTTCGAGATTTCAAAGGAAATACATGTTTTCAGGTCCCTAGAACACGTTTAGATTATTTTCGGAATGATGTCTGTATGTGTGTGTTTATGTGATTGCGGGCGCTCTATCTAAAAAGTACTTGCCATATCGTTACCAAATTTCATACATAACATTTTGGTGTAAGCACGAAGAGTCGATTAGTTTTTGCACAATACTGGTCGAGGTTTATTCGAAACCCGATTCGGTTTTCGAGATATTTCTCCGTTAAAACATCAATATTGTATATATAATTCGATACAAAGGTCAGAGAGAATGTAATTTTCTACAACTTTCATTTGAAAGAATTTTCCATAGCAGTTATTGTTTAGGAATTACTTATAAATAATCGGTTTTTTTCGGTTTACGTCAAATATCTCCTTAAAAACGTCGTTATCGGTAATCTTCGTGAGGACCAAAGTTGTAGAGAATAATATTCCTTCCAACTTTTGTTTGAAAAACTTTTCGTAGGACCATCCATTTCGGAGATATTTAACTTATTCCTAAAATTCCAGTTCACAGCGACATCACCTATCGGAGAAATTGGAAAGTATTATCTACCCAATAATAGTCCTTAAAGAGACTGTATTCTTATTTCACAAAAAATAATAATTTTAGCTCAAAAGTTAACTTTGAAATATATTTTCGAAATAATTGATCTATTATAAATGTTTAGTTTCGTCAATGTTTACTCTTCACTAAAACATGCAATTTCTTATTTTTTTGTTTACATATCAACTGAACTGAAAGCGTCAGTCGCTACTTTAAAATTACCTTGTGATACATTGAGCTGAGGAGATTTTTCGGTTGGTGTTTTTTTGTTCTTTCCATTTTGTTTTTAATACAGACTATTGAAAATGTTTCTAAATTGTTCTCAGTTGTAATCGCTCATAAATATTTCAGAGAACGGTGATATCAAGAGCAATCATATTCATTGCTCTGTATGGAGAAAGTCATGTGTTGGCGACAGATTTTATGCTTTTCTATTTAGTTACCACGTTTTTTCTTTTTATTTGGCTTATTTTTTCTTTTATTTTTATGTTGTCACGTGGTATTAAGGTCGATCTCATTTAGTTGTCGGCCAGCGACTGTGTTTTGTGGTAGCGAGTTCCTTAGAAAGTGATTTTTTGCTCCACATCTTTACGTTAGATTAAAGTAAGTGTCAGCTTTTACATTCTAAATCATGGATGGGCGACTCCGTCGAAATTTGGTGTCCTCTTTTTTTGGGGTCGCGAAGTGTGTTAGGGAGCGTTCACACCAGAGCGATAAGCGATATGCGACAAGCAACACAACAAGAAATCCGCGAATGCGGTTCGCATGTGTTTTCACACCGGAGAGACCGATTGTGTACGATATTTCACAGCTTGTTTAAAAAATGCCAGTGAAGGAAGTGGTTATTGCTTACCGAATGCTGAGGAAAATTCGAAATAGGAGAAGAAAGCGTTTGTGGGTTATAACTTGGCTTCTTGTGCCACTTTACCCCAGGCTCTCTCGCTGACGTCCCGCTTCTAATATTCCGGGATGGTATAATCGTACAAACAGGGGTATTGTTCCACACCTTGCACAGACTTAATGTTCTGCTGTTCTACTGCAGCCATTCTACTTATGTTGAAAGGTAGAGTCCTGCACGGGTCGGGTACGGGCCGATTCTTTGGAATTAATTACGGGCCCGGGCTTTAACAATCACGCGAGTCACACTGGTCCTCCGTAACGTCTCACGGGCCGTGCCTAAAATGATATCGTACGGGCCGGGCCGAGTCTAGAAAATCAGGTCCGTGCAGAACTCTAGCTCAGAGCTCTCACTACACTGTTTTAAACTGCCTCACCCGTTGTTGATGATTCACAAGTATCAGGGAAGGCTAATTATCGTACGATGGACAGCTAAGCGATAGAACCGAACTATCGCCTGGGAGAGCGATCGCAGTTGCATGCGATAGTTATCGCTATCTCTTATCGCGGTCGTACCGGTGTGAACGGATTGATTTTCTGGGTCGCGCGTTAAAAAAAGGTTGGGAAGCCCTGCTCTAGTGGCTGCTTTTGGTTTAGATCACGGAACTTTTAATGGTTCGCAGTCTTCCGGGTGCACAAAGTTCATTTTTTTGGACGCAGTTGTAAAATTGCGAATCTTTGCGCATGGAAGTAAGATTTCAAATTATCTTAGACGCTATCTGTTTTTCTTACCATACCGATGGCACCTTATTGCTGCTTTTATGAGTGTTGAATAGGTATGTTTTATGTCGAAACCGAAACCAATTTGAATTATTCGATGCGTAAAAATTCACTTCGTGGATTATGGCTAAAAAGAAGCCTTGTCACGTGGCATGGCAAAAGCCGCTCTCAAAAGAAATAAACTTTTTCCGACGAAAAACGAGGAAATACTAAGAAGAATAGGAGAGAAATGAATGATTATACAGACTAAGCACATACATACAGACACACATACATATACACACACATATACACACAGACATCATTCCTAAAATAGTCTACACGTGTTCTAGGGACCTGAAAACATATATTTCCTTTGAAATCTCGAAGTCAATTTTTTTCATGAAAACAATACTTTCTGTATACTACGTATGTATATGGAGAAAGTAAAAAGGAAAACGATACAGAGAAAGAAAAGCTTTTCAGCTGGTAGACGATTCGAAAGGGGAAGAGAAATATCAAGACATGAAGAAGTTTTCGAAAATCGAGAGTATTGGGAGAATCAGGCTTAACCAATAACAATTATCGACCTGTCTACGGTCAGATTATTCAAGATGGCTGATGAAAATGTTTTCACAAATGCTAGTGGTATACGTTCTTTATTGTTTGTAATCGACTCTATAGACGTATCATGTTATCCAGTTGTTAAATTGTAAGCGGAGTTGATTTATCGAAACTTTACTTTTGGTTAGCTAATGAACAGTGAAATTTATTATGCTTCCTCTCGTTGTCTGCGATATCAAGGTTAGCTTTTTCGTAGGACAATCAGTGACTGTAATAGGACATGCAATCATGCACGCGATAGTTGTTGGGGACATTTTGATGCATCGTGACAACCACCAGCGGCTCTGGCGAATTGCATGGTAATATGCACCAGCGCATCACAAGGAGGAAATTGAATAATTATATATTTTAAATACGGACATCAGCGGATCGTAACCGAAGACGACTCGGTCTCGGTAAACTACGCGAATCCATACGTTTTTCAGGAACGAGAGAGATTTACGGGCGTTTATTGCGGGGCGAAAACATTACACGGTCTCATTTCTCTATCCGACGTGACGCGAGGCCTTGCAGAGGTAAAATAATGGATTCTGTCGAGTATTCCGGCATTTGAAGATGAATCATTACGTACCATCCGGTACAAAATTCCAACTGGGAAATCTCGGGACGCAGGTCATTAAAATTGTCTTCATAACCGTCTTCTCTCTCTCTCCTAGTGTCCGTAAAGACTCGCAAATGGATCCTTTTTGATTGCTATGCTCGAAAAAAAATTGCTATACTCGAAAAAGAACTACCCGTTCATCTCGAAATACCTGCGCAATTATTATCCAAAACAAAAGGTTGTATTTTGATTGCAGCCCGTTTTTAAGATGATGGATGTGACACTAGAAAAACGTCGCGGACGATTGAGCTGTTTTCTTTGGTTTTCGACGCAACGAGAATACGAGTACATACAAACTTCTTCGTCACTTTAAAAGAAACGCAAATTTTGCATGTTCAGTTGGAATAAGTTTTGTAGAAAATTCACCCAATCTTACTTGCGAATGATGTCAATCGATTCCTCATTTGTAACCCTTATAATGGGAAACTTAAGATAAGCGCTTTATTTGTACAAATTCCTCTTTTAAAAAAGATTTAGGAAACCCAATAGGAGAAGTCCCTGAATGTTTTCGATGTTCATGTGTTTCAGCTTCGAACACGTACTTAACTATACCCTGAAGTAAGCGCATCGGCAATTGTAACAACTTTAATATTGCTCGTTGAATATATAACGTTATAACTGTCGTATATATGTAGCGTTATGCTCGCTTGAATTCGTAATGTTTCGGTGGTTGAATTAAAAGCACGTTATGATATCATTTCAGTGCTTGCGCTTGTAGTGTCTATATAGGAATCTTAGTCCATTCTGTAAGTGGTAATATTCCCATGATGACATTGAGGATTTAATAAATCGATGTGTCCAACACATGACTTTCTCCATACCTAAGTTATCAACCAAAATCAAATAAATACGGCGATAGGAATAGTTCAACTTACACGCTTCAGCGCTAGAGATTCAATTGTTGTCACTACCACGCGCGTGAGCTGCCCACTAACAGTCAATTTGGAAGAAAATTGAATATCTCTTGAAATATTCCTCATATGAAAACTTATTTCAAATAAAAGTTGTAGAAATAAATAATAATTACAAATTTTACATACATGTATGTTAACAAAAATTCAGTTTTAAGCGAAATATTTAAGAAAAACTAACATTTTACAAGAGTAAACCACTACTTCCGGTTCACCGATTGTTATCAAAATCTTTTCAAACCTTAAGAATATATATAAAATTTCATGCTGGTCTGATGAATAGTTTTTGAATTTCTGTCACACACATACGGGCACACACACAGACGTCATCGATAAAACGGCCAAAACAAGTTCAGGGGACCTCAAAACGTGTATTTCCGTTGAAATCTCGAATTCGATTGTTTTCATCAAAACAATACTTTCTCTATACTACGTATATGGAGAAAATTAAAATTTGTCCAGCTTTATTATGACAGAACTGTTGCCTCAATAAAATCTAAGCAAAAAGATATTATTCTTATCGATTTAGTTTTAATTCGACTTCTCTGAGCCGTTTCTCACACTTTATAGGGTGACAATATTCTTCATATCATTTCTGACGGTACGTGGCAATGACATAGGCTGGTATTAACTGACAGATGCAGTAGTTTAAGTAACGCGAAAATGTTTTTTTTCGTTTATAATATATGTATGGCTCGTAATGTGTTACTTATTGTATTTTTTTGTATTCCGTTTATAGGTAAGCAGTCTGTTCTCCATGGAGACTGGTGGTGGAATGATTGACTGTTGGATTTTGTATGTGGGAAGGTAATGGCGGATAAATACTTCAGCGCTCATTATGGTGAGTTTCGTACGGAGAAAAGATTTTAATTCCGCTATTTAAAACCTATCCATTGTTAAGTTGTCTTCTTAGCGTTAAGTGAAACGTTATAAGTATCGTTATTATTTTGACGGAGGATGACTATACGACTTATGTATAATTTATCTCTTTTAATAAGCTGTCGGATCAAAAATCTGTTATTGTGTTTTCTTTTGTTGTTTTTTAGAACTGCACAGAATTACGGCTCATTCGATGGTCATATCGTTTTTTAGCAAGTTGTCTTAAAAGAAAAATCGAGCCAATGCGATCACACTGTATGGCCGTCTCGATCAACTTTATTTTGTTTTAGGAGATACTTGGAAATTTCTTTTTGAATTAAATAGCAGTTGACGATCTATGAATTTTCCGAGTAATTCGTAGATTATCCTCTAGGTGGCTTGAAAATCGGAAAATTCAAAACATTTAAATTTTATTATAGTCCAACTATTGAAGCCAGACGAGAGAAGAGTTTAAAGAATGTGAAGTTTTAGTGAGGGTGTGCGGGTTCTACCCTCCCATAATAGGGAGGCAATCTACTAGAAATTTTTTAAGGAAAACTTGCTTCCATCACTTGCTTTAGCCAGGGTATATCACTTGTTTCTAAATAAGCAACTAATTTTTGAAAAAAAAGAATGAAAAAAAGAATTATCTTTCTCTTCTCATGGATGGAATTCTATTGATTCAAGGGATGAACAAGTTAGGAAAGTGTACAACGTATCACAAATGGGCGCGTTTCGTGCAATGGAGTATTAGAAAGCAATTATATACCTGTACGTGAGGGAAATAGTGTTTTAAAGTTCTTTTCTTCATCATAAATGGTCCATTTTCTTCCTATTTAATAATACTGCATGCACACGTAAGGAAACCAAAGGTATTTTTGTGAGATTGTTTATGTTAGCAAGAATGAAGAAGGAACCATGCAAGAAATTTTCCAAGTTCAACTCGAATTAAGACATCCTGGTTTGATTTTCTTAATAACGGCTACTCCTACGATAATAATGTATAGGAAAAGAAATACTCTTCTTTACTAGTTCTGCAAGTTTTATTCGAAAAATATTTTGACATGAGCAATACTTTACGAGATATGACGGAAAGTTCATTTTTTGTCGCCAGTAAAGTGGTACCCCTGATTGGCGTACGTGATTCATTTTTGCGATTTTCGTATTATATTTGATTGTAAGTCCTTAATGTCAAATTTCATGAAAATCCGTTGAGTAGAAGCCGAGAACGAACATGCGGACGGACGGACGGACCGACCGACCGACCGACGATAATAGGCGCTCACGCTGTAAGCGAAACGCGCCTGAAAAGGTGTCTAAAACAGTTTCACATTTCGGATACAAAGCAGGTGCCAATTGAATCGATTCAGATACTAAAAGAATTCAGCATTTATGAATCATCACTGGTGACGGTTGCATTGTAACGTCTGATTTTACCCGATCTTTTTTTAAGGGTACAGGCTCCGCCTAAATATTAATGAAGTTGCTTCGAATAATAATAATAACGTAGGGGCATCGCAAATTGTCCGAAATGGCAACGGGATATATTTCAGAATAAAAGTTACACCTTTTAAGTTGTATTCCTAAGCTTCCGTAATGTAAAGTTATGGACCTTTTAACCCTTAGAGGACCAAGCGAAAATACTTACGTTGAAGACCAAGAGGGGTTCCTCAGGGACCCCATTACATAATGTTTTTTATCATGGACATAGTTAATTATTTCGCTGTTTTTCCTTGTGGTAATTATTTTAATTATATCTACGCCTTGTATTTTGGGAATAAAAGTTTTTTATTGTTTAAATTTTAATCACCATATATTACATTTTTATTGGCATTCTGAGGAAAATTCACAATATTTCTTCTAAATAATTTCTTCTATTAATAATATGCCACATAAAATGAACTTTGTAACTTTAGCAAAATATATTCTTTTTACAATGAAACCCTTCAAAGAAATTTTCATTACATCAAATTGTTAGTTATTGTTAGTTATTGCAAGATGTTTTGCATACAACAGAGACGGATTTTTTTCTGTGATTTTCACAGATAAATTTTTTGCAAGTGTCGCATCTTACATTAACTTTTCTATCAATGTTACGGGGACATTTGTGACATCTTCCTCGCTTTCTGTCCATACCAGAATAATTGCCTTCGTTATCAGTGTTACTTGGAGTGCCGTGATCAGTAGCGTATCCACAGCATCGCAAAGCTTCTTTCACATGGACATGCAAACTTAATTTTGAACGCCTTAGCGTATTTCCTTCTGCCAATTCCTTTCCCAGTGACAAAAGGGAAGGTTTTTCTCCGATGAGTTTTGTTTTTATTCCATTCAGGATTTTTGATTACAAATAATATGAAAGCATTAAGCGCAGCGACATCTATGGCATTCGTGAACAATCGAAGAGGCCATCGACTTGTGCGTCTTGAACAAGTATACTCTCGAATCAATTTGTCTGCATTATCTACGCCACCTTTTGTTGCATTATATATTTGAAGGGTTGAATTTTGTGACAGATTTGAATGTCTCCCATTTTAGGACACAACACTCAACTAATTGACATTGGTACAATGTATATTTCCTCTTCAAAGAATATGCAATCATTACCAAAGTCTCAAATGGTGCTGTTCCATTATATCGACGAGGTAGATTTGCGTCAAAGGTACATTGTAATAACATGTCTGTAAGTTTCCAGTGAAGAGAGGTATAGAGAGGGGAGAAACAGAGGGAGAGGGAGGGAGAAAAAGAGAGAGGGAGAGAGAGGCAGAGATAGAATTTCTTGATTACGAAGTTTCTGCCGCAGAACATTTATGAATTTCGGCATTGAGAATCTCGAGTAAAATCAAGAATACCTTTAGGAAAATTTATTTAACACAAGAGAACTCATAAGTAAATAACGTTTATGGTTAACTGAAGTCACAATGGATACAGGCTATAATAAAAGACGAGTGCAGTAACATATTTTAGTGAAATGAAGGAAATGAAAAATGTTCCATTAAGCTCAAGTAGTGGTCTCACGAGGACCCCAGAAAGGATTTTCCTTAATAATGCAAAATGAAATCTATTAAAAAACCACAAATTTTGGTGGATCAAAAACAATACTGCAAATGACAAATACCATGAATATAAATAGATTTTCCGCAACGGAAAAGTTATTTGTGAAAAACAAGGTCTGGGGTCCTTGAGGGACCCCTGTTGGTGCTCTAATGGTTAACGGAGAATATTAAGAGCATATACCTTTTTGTTTATTTTCAGACTCTCATATCCGATCACAAAATCCGTACATTTAAGGGATGGATACAGTCCTAAACCTCGTAAACATCGCATAGCAACAAGTCTTCCGCCTCGCTGAAAACCAACTTCGCCCATTCATTCGGTTTATTATTTTCTCCGAGAAAATATATCACGCGTGATGATGACATTTTCGCCGGAAATTCCCTCCTTCGGAACGGATTACTCGACCCACAAAAAGAAATGTTTGCGTAAATACACGCCGAAAGAACACGATAACAGACAACCCTTACGCGCGAAAAACTCTGATCGCGGCGAGTGATTTAAGCGTATTGGCAGAATAGTAATGGAATAAAATCGAAGCGCGAATTTATTCTTCTTTCCGCAAGAGGGTGTGGGTTGGAAGGGGGGAATGGGGGGGGGGGGGGAAGAGGATAGGGTAATGAGGGAGGAGGAGGAGGGGAAGGGGGTGATGGAAGCTGCGTAAACTGGTTCCGTATTCATGAACCCTCCAATGCGTTGTCATTCTTCGAAAAATAACCACCCCCAAACCCTCCACTTCCCATATTGGGAGTTAATGAACGGATGCCCTGAATATTCAGGGTGCTTTTCTCTCTCTCTTCCTCCCCCTCTCTCTCCCCCCCTCTCCCTCCCCCCTCTCTCTCTTCCCCCTCTCTTTCTCTCCCCTCTCTCTCTTCCCCCTCTCTCTCTTTTCCCCCTCTCTCCCCCTCCTCTCTCCCCCTCCTCTCTCCCCACTCCTCTCTCCCCACTCCTCTCTCCCCACTCCTCTCTCCCCACTCTCTCTCCCCCTCTCCCTCCCTCTCTCTCTCTACCTCTCTTGCTCTCTTGATATTTTCTCTCTTTGCCGCTCTCCTCTCTTTCTCTGCATCTCTCTCCTCTTCGGATGTGCTTGTATGTGTATATGCATATTCGTTTAATCGTTATTATTTTTATTCACCTCTTGAATTGTTAACGTAGGGTCAAACGTAATAAGGGACTGTATAGTCGTTTGTCTGTCCGTCTGCCTTTCTCTCTTTATCCGTTACTCTCTTGATCTCTTTTCTCTTTATATCTTCTCTTTTTATCGCCTCTCTCTTTATCTCTCCTCTTTCTCTCTCTCTCTCTGTGTTTTCTATCCATCTCTCACGCTGTCTCCCTAATTGCCTTTTTCTCTTTATAGCTCCGTCTCTTCTCCTTACTTCCCTGTCACCTCCCCCTTCCCTTCTCCAGCTTTTGGTTTTTCCTCCACATTAACTTCCTATAGTTAAGAGTTTAGGGTGATTTGCATCGCCGTTTGTTTTTGGCGACTTTCAGGGTAATAATTAATACTATAATAGCCCAGGTCTGTTGGTTGGTTGGTCACGCTTTCACGATGGCCGATATACAGCGTTTTAACAAACTTCCCTAATAGGTAGAAGATTGAAATTTGGCAAGGATGCTTGATTGACGTATTTTAAGGTAATGACGAAAATAAATCTCCAAAAAAGTCCTGGGTTCGACTCCAAGGAAGACATGTAAAAATCCATTTTTTGGCGTGCAGTCTTTTATTGTTTTGGAAATGAAAATTAGAAGGATTTAATCTACGATCTTCGGATCTGAACCATTTTGAAGAAAAAATTACCAAGTTTCTTATTCTGTTCATCTTTTTCCGCACACAATTCGAAATCGCTCATGTTATACGTTTATTTCACATATTTTGTGGAAATATAGGCATTTTAACGGGATGTTGCCTTGGATGCCAATTATATTGTTATACCTTAAAATCCTATTGTTATGGGTGTAAGCGTGCTTTGAATACTTTTAATACGAGAGAGAGGAGGAGAAAGGAGGGAGGGGGAATAAGGGGGATGGATGGGGAGAAGGGAGGGAGAGAGAGAGAGAGGGAGTGAGGGGGGGTGAGAGAGGGAATGAGGGGGAGGGAGGGGAAGGTAGGGGAAGGTAGGGGGAGGTAGGGAGGGGGAAGGAGAGGGGGAGAGAGAGGTAACTATTTAAATTTAACTAAAGATAGGCCGTCATATTGACTGACTTTTATACTGTTCCCTCCCACCCACTCTCCCTTGCTAGCTTTGTTTCTTCCTAACACCCACCCCTCCCCAATACCTTGACTTAGCCTCCCCCCCCCCCCTCGCTCTTCCCATTCATTGGTCCCCTCTACACGTTTCCCTCCCCCACTCCCCATCCGATTCCGTATATATTTGCGTTGTTGCTTCTTGTTTTTGTACCTGATGATGACTAGACATTAGTCGAAACCGGGTGTAGTATCTATTTTAATCAAGTGGAACTTATACCAAGTGATTTTTTTCTCATTTTATTCAAGACGATTAGTTATTTATTTACCTTATCTCAAGGGTGGGGAATCTTGACCACATGGCGGGCCGCATAAGTGTTGGTGATTCCTTCGGGGGGCCGCATTGGATGTTGCAAATGCTTTGGCGGGTCTGATTACTTTAAATTGAAGTTGCTGAGAGATTATAAGGTATCATATATATAATTGAAAACCAGTCCTAAATTACGTATTTAGGATTAACAATTCAGTATTAAATGCTTTATTATCATTATTTCGATTAAAAAATATGAGTTTACGTGTTAAATTCTAAGGATCACTTTTTCGTCACTGCTTCGCGGGCCACACAAAACGCTCTCGGAGGCCGCATGCTGCCCGCAGGACGGAGGGTCCCCACCCATGCCTTATCTTATTCATCTTCTCCTTCATTCTGCCTAGAGAAGTCGTGCATATCTCATATGATAACAAGGGCCAAAATTATCATCCACAAATCCTTTTCTAGCCAGACTACCGTTTGCCCGACAGAGGAATTCGAAATATAATTATCTATATGGCTAATATCAAATTGATAAACAATGTCCGTTTGTCTTCTGCGGATATTAGCAAAGATTTCCCCCACCATGGAGTCGAGCGTTGAGGTTGACTACAGGGTTTAGGAAAGGAAAGGAATCGGCTTAAAAATCAACGGGATTAAATTCAAAGCAAAATAAAAAATCGGATGTGGTCAGCGCTTGACTTTCTCCATGCTGAGAAATGGATATGATTGCTCTCGATGTCAGCGTTCTCATAAATATTTATCAGTGATTACGCCCGAGAATAATTTAAAAACATTTTCAATAGTCTTTATTTAAATTAAAACAATTTTTCTATCGGTATCAAAATTTCCATGCGCAATTAAAATTACCCTTGTCATGTACGCACTGCTATCAACAATTAGAAAGTTTTATCGTAGTAGCGGGAACAATGGTATCACTTAGCGACGTATATAACATAAATATGAATAAAAATCAATATATCTCTTAAAATATGGGTTTCATAAAAAATTGTTTCAAACACTACTTGTAGAAAATTACATTATCCACAATGTTTATAATAAAATCTTTTTTAAAATATGGAGTTTTAAAGGAGATATTTAAAAAAACGGAAAAACGACTAGAATAAACACCCAATTCCGGCGGACCAGTTTCAGCCAAAACCTTTTCAAATCTTAATTTGCTAATAAAAATCATAAGTTTAAACTTTTGCGCTGATGTGAGTATATATTAGTTTTTGAGTTAGTGCGTCCCCAAAATTCCCATCACATACACACACAAAAACATCATTGAGAAAATAGTCGAAACGTGTTCTACGGACCTCAAAACGCGTATTTCCGTTGACATTTCGAAATCGATTTTTTTCATGAATACAATTCTTTTTCTATGCTATTGTGCTTACATGGAGAAAGTAAAATCGACCACATCTCCAATATAGGCCAACTCAGACCGTGTGGATAGGACTTCCTCGGATTTTTTCATTCTCAGGAAGCAATTCTATTGCACGATCCATCCTCCGAACTATAATCTTTTTTCATTGGGATCAGTAACATGAGGGGAGAAACCTGTACTTATCTACGGAACGAAGATTTAATAATAGAAAAATTGCCGATTTCGTTTGATCAATCTGGATCGCCAAACTGTACACAAATTTTCATATTTTTCTTTATAGTTTCTCATATACGAAGTAGATATATTGAGAAAGTATTGTAATCGCGAAAAAATTCGACGTCGAGATTTTTACGGTAATATACGTTTTATGTGTCGCTTAATCCGAAAAGGTGGTTTTCGCAATGCCGTATGTCTGTCCGTTTGTCTGTTACTGGCTCTAGAGCCTAAACAGTAGAGCGAAAATGAATGAAATCTCGTACTTAGGCGCCGGCCGGGTTAAACTGGTAGGCAGTGCGCCTGCCTTCTAACCCAAAGGTCGCGGGTTCGAATCCCGCTTCGGGCATGGATGTTGTTATGTATGTTGATTTTCTATAAGAGAATTTGACGGTGCAAAATAACCTTAGCTGCTGACGCACCTAAAAACCTAATTACTGCTACTACTACTCGTACTTAGGCATTTTATCATACAGATCAGAGTATATGAAGAAATGGTTGACATTGTTCAATAATTAAGTGTAGTTTATTCTACGCTTTTTTAACAACAATTCGATTTTCTCAAAAACGGCTCTAACGATTTTGATCAAATTTCGTACAGTTACTTGAGTTTAAGTCTTCGATAATATTGAATAGTTCATATTTCTCAAGAAATTAATATAAGGCTAGTTTATTCTTTAACAATAATTTGATTTTCTCAAAAACGGCTAAAACGATTTTGATCAAATTTTGTACCATTACGTGAGTATACGTCTGCAATAATACTACCTATTTCATTTTTCTCAATGAATAAATATAAGGCTAGTTTATTCTTGGACAACTTGAAAAAAATTGGATTTTCTAAAAACAGGCTGATACGATTTTCATTTTCTAAATATAACTAAACGACGCATTAGTATATGAGAAAGTTTGTACGATGTATGTCGTACCGATTGTTAGTTCTTGATCTGGAACGCTTCCTGTTCCTTCTCCAATCGTAAAGGGGCCCATTATCTCTCATCCTCCTATCACGTTCCTTTTGAACACTTCATAGTCTCGATCAGCACCCATCTCAGGCTGCTCGCTCGCCCTTGCACCAAAATTTCCATGGTTGTCAAGGGACCCTTTTATCCCGCACCGGAGTAAGTATAATATCGGAATGCGGAGATTCCGTCGCGTGCTACACCTACAATATCCACGAAAAGTTTGTGAAAGGAAGATGTGGTCTTGGGATAGCCGTAATCATTCGCAATTCACCGATTTTATGCACTGAAAATTTAACTTTTTACTTTCTCATACGAAGTATCGAGAAAGTATTGTTTTCGCGAAAAAATTCGACCTCGAGATTTTTACGGAAGTTCACGTTTTAGGTGTCGCTGAATCAGGGCATCGAACCGTAATTTTTTTCGCTCCGGTTTTCGTTCCGGTTCACTCAAAACACAAAAGTTCGGTTCGGTTCCGGTTTCGCTCCAGCAAGCGTCAGTGAACCGGTTCGAACCGGTTTTTTTCGCTCCGACCTTAAAATATTTTTAGGAAACTTTCAAGAACTGATTTATTAAGTATTTTTCTTATTAAATCAAATACATCTTCACTATAAAAATAATGATATTTAAAAAACATAATCAAAACACGAAAATAAATTATTTAAATGTGAATATTTAGTATGTATCTTATTTATTTAAGATTATATTTTGAATTGAATATTTACAAACCATACATGCGCCGCAAATGACTTCAACATATTAGGAAAGTATAAAGTAAATTATAAATGAGCACGTTTTCTGCGATAGAGTATTCTAAACTTATTATGTTATGCAAAGCATTCATCTCATTTTCTAATTTACTGTGCTTAGTCCTTAGTATTAAATTTTATTAAAATCCGCTGAATAGCTACGGAAAAAAATTGCATCCTGATAGAAGGACGGACAGACAGAAGCTAATATGCGCTAAAGCTGGAATGCCTAATAATGAATTATTAATATTTTTATTTACAAATCGTGCGGTAAAATAAGAGATCGCGTTATCTCAATAGTGCCAGTAAGTTGAGTAAGATATTAAGTTATTTTCATTAACAATTTGTAGATCACGTCCACTGCTCGTATTATAGTAAAAACTGTAAATGCACGGCTTAATTTTTTCATTCAGAGATTACTTAAATGGATGAAAAAATCTATAAAATATCTATGAGGAAAAAGCCCGCAGAAATTGAGGGTCAGAGAATTCAGAAAGGCTGAGAAATGTTTATTAACATGATACAAATTTACGATGACTGAATATTTTTAATCACTTACGTAGTGTGAGAATGTTAAACTTCATTATTTCATGAAAATGAAATGATAAGTACCGTTTCGAAAAATTATTACTAAGCGAAAACGTGATTTTCACCCGGCAGCAAATAAAAAACATCTACGTACATCTACATATTACCCTGCAATCAAACATGCAAACAAAAAGAAAATAAGACTTATTCGGCCTGCCGTGAACTTTCTTCAGGCGGAGTCTCTAATGTGAGTTTCTGCAGTCGGCAAAATATTTCACTAAAAGTAACAAATTCGCATTTATATTTAATTTCTCTTCAGTTTTAAACAACCAATACGAATATGTGTGCTCATTTTAAGATGCACTCTATAAAATAAATAGAAATTTACTAACCTGTAACAAAGGATAACCGAAGTAAGAATATCTCAAAACCACGACTGCGGAGCGATCCTTCCTGGATAGGTTTTAGAATGACTACCAGAATACAAGGGTTCAGTGGATATGGAGAGGGAGTGAAAGTACATGGGGACAATAACCTCCAACTTTAAGGAAAATCCAAGTTAAGAATCGGGAAATATTTTTGCCGGGAACAGACTCTACGGGGTATGCTCGGGGGGAGGGTAGCAAGACAATTAGAGGCTGTCTTCAAAGTACCGCCCAAGTTCCTTTCCAGTAGCCTCTATTAACAGGTAATATCAGCAGGATGTATTGTAGACCCTCTCTCTAAGTATTGAGATGCACATGGAAAATCCCACTATTGAGCCAACAGATATTATCACAAAGACACATCCTTCCCAAGGCTGAGGAGAATGTGTTCTCAAGAAAAACCCAACCCTTTTCTTATTCGGTTTCTAAACGTGAGGCTTTCAGAAAGACTCAAACTAAAGCAAAAGGAAAAACCCTTCTTTCGCTCCCACATTTTATGCGAACCGAAAAATATGGAACGAAATAAATAACGGTTTTCGGTTTCGGTTCGGGTTCAGGAAAATATTCTTTTTCGGTTCGGGTACGGTTTCACCCCAGGAAAAATAACGGTTTTTTACGGTTTCGGTTTTCGGTTCGGTTCCGGTTCGATGCCCTGCGCTGAATCCGAAAAAGCGGTTTTCGCAATGCCATCTGTCTGTTACTATCTCTGAATGAAATCTCGTACTTAGGCATTTTATCATACTGAGCAGAGTATACGTAGAAATGGTTCACATTGCTCAATAATTACGAGTAGTTTATTCTACGCATTTTAACAACAATCCGATTTTCTCGAAAACAACTGTAACAATTTTGATCAAATTTCGTACAGTTACTTGAGTTTACGTCTTCAATAATACTGTATAGTTCAAATTTCTCAAAAAATGAAGGCTAGTTTATTCTAGGCAACTTTAACAATAATTCGATTTTCTCAAAAACGGCTTTAACGATTTTGATCAAATTTCGTACAGTTACTTGAGTATACATCTACAATAATACTTCTTATTTTATTTTTCTCAATGAATGAAGATAAGGCTAGGTAATTCTTTGGCAACTTGAACAAAAATTGGATTTTCTAAAAACAGGTTCATACGATTTTCATTTTCTAAAGTTAACTAAACGACGCATTAGTACGTATATGAGAAAGTTTGTACAATGTATGTTGTACCGATTTTTTTGTTTAGGATCTATTATTGACGGCTGCTTTCATAGGTAGCCAAAAGTCGCAACTGTTTTTTCCAGGCCTTTCTATGGCTCTTGGTGAGAGATTTCTTTCCATGTTAATAGAAAAGAACTTTCCTTAATTGTGGAGACCGACAATAAGCTATTAATTTATGTAATTAATTTTCGACAAGTATTTGAAATATTTTTATTTTGTGACGATTTTTAACAATGTGTGTTGCGTGTAACATATATATGCATATATGCATGTATATTTCTGTGTATTCGTTAATATGTGCGAAGAAATTTTAATTCAGATTGACTTATTTCAGGACTATGTACCTATTGAGATGATTGTTAGGAGAAATTAAAAGGTGCATATTACATATAGAAAATACGAAGTTTAAAACCAGGAGAAATCTTTTATTATTAAGTCTTAAAAACCCCATTTGAGAGAGTATTGAGGCTATGTTAAGATTAGAACTTGCCTTTTAGTATGTGATTCATGAACGTAATCGACGTGAAGGCCAGGATAGAAATAGAGAGAGAGAGAGTGAAACAAAACGGAATACTATTTCATCTAAATCCAAGCATTAGTCATGAAAAATCTCGAAGAATGCTCGTACAAAGTGATTTATGCACTAAGATCGCGCATTATCTTCAACGAGAGACGGTCACCGTCTTATGCGTCTCCACAGTCCCAGCCGACACATTGTTCTTTATTTGTAAATAGCATAATACACATAACGTGCGCTTTCTAGAACCGACTCGATACCGACGACGGCGGCGTTCACAATTAGCACATTTGCATATTTATTGCGCTTCATTCTTCCGCTGAAAGAAGGGTAAATTAATAGCGAGCGGTAGCAACGTATTTAACGTCAACGGCGATGCGCAGTAATTCTTGAGATGTAATGTCTACGACCATACATAAAGACACGAGAGACGGAAAAAAAACTACTGTGAATACTTTTCAAGCGTTGGCGAATCAACCCTGACATGTAGAAATAAAATATAGAAATAGAGTCGGGTAGGAAGAAAGGAAATTCCAATACAGGCGACTCCCTAGATTCGACCGTTCGAGATTCGAACAACTCGAGAATTCCACCGGTCGAATCGGCCCAGCCGATCTATAGGTAGAATTAGAAACTAGTTTACGCGAAGTAATTTTCGGCCCGTCCGACCGCGAGGGGTTTCAGTTTCAGTCTAGACATCGTTGTTTCTGCTCTAATTGTTTGAATTTGTGCTGATACGACATTCGACGGTTCGAGATTCGACCACGTTTTTAGTCGACACAAGCCGAAAAAATGAATTTAGAAGTTTGGAAATGTGTTTCGGAATAGCTTATCCGAATATTCTTGTGTCGCGAAGACGGAATTATTTTTTAAAAATTCATTTTACGTGCGTACTATATATATAGACGTAGTTTGAATTTATTTTTGCGCATATAAATAGTTTTAATGATATTGAAATTAATGATACATTTTACGTTTAATGGTTATACATGGCGGGGGAGGTTAAGGGGATCGCAAAAAAAGGTCGTCTGCCATAAGAGGGGGTCGCAACTGCATGAAGTTTGGGAATCGCTGAGTTGGCATGTAGCAACTAAGCGGCTTAGTTTATAATGGCATGAGAAAGAAAAATTTAGTTAGACTTACTCAGCTGCGAGAGAGAAAGAGAGACAGAGAAAGAAAGATGAGAGTGCGGCGGAAATAGAGAAAGATAGAGGAAAGAACAATTTAGCTGTTAAGATTATCAGATGAAAGGGAGAGGACGTTAAAGTGGAGAGGAATAAATATAGAGGGAAGTAGAAATATGAACAGAGAAATATGGAGAAAAAGAGAGGTGCAAATGCGCGAGAGAACAATTTCTAAGCCTTATCAATCAGATGAGGGAAAGACAGACAGACAGACAAACGGCTTTATAAAGTTCGAAATAGAGATTATTTATAGTCCCTTCTTACATTTGACCCTGCGTCATCAGTTACAAAGGAGAATAAAAGACAATAATAATAATTATGTATGTACAGCTGCAAACATTTTCATAGAAAAAAAATCGGTACAACATTCATCGTACAAACTTTTTCATATAATAATTCGTCGTTTAGTTATCTTTAGAAAATGAAAATCGTATGAGCCTGTTTTTAGAAAATCCAATTTTTGTTAAAGTTGCCCAAGAATAAACTAGCCTTATGTTCATTCATAGAGAAAAATGAAATACGTAGTATTATTGTAGATGTATACTCAAGTAACTGTACGAAATTTGATCAAAAATGTTATGGCCGTTTATGAAAAAATTGAATTGTTGTTAAAGTTGCCTTGGATAAATTAGCCTTATACTCATTCATTGAGAAAAATTAAATAGGTAGTAATATTGCAGACGTAAACTCAAGTAACTGTACGAAATTTGATCAAAATCGTTATAGCCGTTTTTGAGAAAATCGAATTGTTGTTAAAAATGCGTAGAATAAATTACTCTTAATTATTGAGCAATGTCAACCATTTCTATGCATAATCTGCTCAGTATGATAAAATGCCTAAGTACGAGAATTCATTCATTTTCGCCCTACCGTTTAGGCTCCAAAGTCAATAACAGACAGACAGACAGTCGGTATTGCAAAAACCACGTTTTCGGATTCAGCAATACCTAAAACGTATATTTATGTAAAAATCTCGAGGTCGAATTTTTTCGCGATAATAATACTTTCTCGATACTTAATATGAGAAAGTAAAGCCTGAAAGTAAACACATAGAAGAGCATACAAGCAAAATATCCTATTACAAATTCGGGAAACTTCTAAAAAAGACAAAGTAAAAAAAAACCATGCAGGAAACCCCCCACGAAGAGAAGGGGGGGGGGGTGGAAAAACGTGCGAAAACCGTTGATACGTAAAACAACAAAAGCGGAATTACAATAATGTGAAGAGGGAGAAAGAAAAGGAGGATTCTCCTGTCAAAATTCTGGAGAGCCCATTCGTACTGAATCCGTAAACCACCTCTCACTTCGTGTCTCGGACACGTCATTCGCCGGCCAATGCTTTTAAACGGACGCGCATGAGAAATTTCTACTTTTCTATAAGGACCGAGGCGGGAATCCGCCTGCGCGTCGCTCCATTTCGAGAAATATGCCTACAGCGTCCGTCCACGCTGCTCCGTGTCTTTATTCCCTCTCGTCGGGATTTTAACCTCCTCCCGAGCCCACAAAGAGTCGCGTTAACGTCCCGAAAAATTCAAAATGCACAGGTGAAATTATCGACGTCGACGCTCATGGAAAATCTTTACGGTTAAACGCAGTCGCGATAAGTTTTTACGTCCTAGTTTCTCTCTCTCTCTCGCTCTCTCCCTCCGTCGCGACTAAAAATATAGCTTTGATAATTTTTAGCTGCGGTATGCTTTTTGTCGAGCTGAAAGCAGTTTTCATTTTATGGGTCTTTGTTAGTAATATAGTACTCCCGATCACGTGACACACTCTTAGATAATAGATGGCGTATGTAAGTGGCGGTAGAAAGTCAGCTTGCTCGAACTGCCGAACTGGGGCGCGCCATGCCTCACGGCCGCCCGTGTGCAAGCCTCTCATTGGCCGCCCCTGTTCAAGCCTTATGATTTGATAAATTTCAGTAGCCAATAAACATATAAGAATATATGGCATATTATAATACAATCCGCATTACTGTTAAAAGTGCTGTGTCTGGCGATAAATCGGCCGCCCCCATGCGTCGCCCACATGTAACATTTGGACCCTTATCAAATGTATTTGTACGTGGTTATGATAAATATGCAAGATGTATAGGCTATAACGAAGTGATATGTACGTGATTAATTGCATAAAAACTATGGTAGTGTGTTGGATAATTAAAAAGACGTAATATTCAAACTGATCAAATGAATGTTAATCTTGTATATTATGCGCGTAATGAAGCTGCGTGCGTATGAAGCATCGCGTAATTATATCGGCGTATTTCTCGAGAACCGTTCGCCGTAAAGATATGCGGTAAACGGCGTTTCGTTTCCACTGGCTATGAGTTCTCTGGAAAAATATTTTCGTTTGCTAAAGTGTCCCGGGTTCGAATCCAGGAGACAATTATATTTCCCCATAAGCTTACACGGGATTTTCGATTTTTCAGAGTGCAAGGTTTTTTCCTTCGTTCGTTAAAATGCGTAAATATGAACCGATTTTCTTCTTTTACTTTCTCATACGAAGTATCGGGAAAGTATTGTTTTCGCGAAAAAATTCGACCTCGAGATTTTTACGGAAATATACGTTTCATCACATACCCCTAAAGAAATATTTATCAGAAAGCTCAGCTGAGGAATTTAGCTCGCTATTTATTTCTTGAATTACTTTCGTGCTCTTTTATTTTTGACTAGCAGAATTTCCCGTTGATTTTCAACGGATTTTGTGAAGCTACTACAGCACAACATACAAACTCTTTAAAATACCTATATAGTAGATACTTTTAAAATTACAATTAGCTTTTCTTAACAGTTAATCATATTTGCTTTTAACAATCCATTTCCGAACGTATTTCATTCAAATGTAACGATAATTTTTTTTCCTATCATATTACTTTCGTCAAATCCAGCTTCATTTCTTGTGTAATTAAGCCTCGCTGAAATATTAGTTACTTTTATGGCTTGTAAGCAAGAAACCCGTGAAAAAGCAATGTACAGTTGCCCATGATTGAATACTGACTGGTAAATGTACACCAGATACGTGAACTTATTTACGTTAATAAACATTATAATGTATAATATAATAATTTTACTTATAAAAAACGTAAGATTCCAGTATTCAATAGAAGAAAGAAGGTTCAATTACTTTCATCAATAAACGCTTCCTGAATAATAATCAGTATATATTTACGTTTCTATCCATAAACATCGATCGTTTCGTTGCTTAAACAAAAGTGCGAATCGAATAACTCTAAACTTTCTTCTATTTGAATGTTTAATTGGCACTAATTGAATCAGAGACAACAATGAAAGACTCCTTGACAACGCCCGGAAAGAGTACGAAAAATCCACAAAATTTCGAATCAAATATCGTATTTCTGAAAACTTCGACCGTGTAACATATAAACTTCGCAGGAATAAGATAGTATAGAGTTTTATTCGTGGAATAAAGAAAAACAAAAAAAATCGGTAAATATTTACGTATTTTAATGCTTGAAGGAAGAATAACTTGCAAGTCAAGAAATGGATTCATACGTGTTATCTTATGGAAAAATGTTAATCCCCTATATTGGCAGCACTGATTAATCACGATAGACCAAACCTTGACCATTCACTAAGTTAGGATGTAAGGAAGAAACGTACCAAATTTGGTTATTCTAGCTTTTATCGTTTAGGAGGAGTTCCATGAACAAACGCACAAATACACAAACACGCGCTTCAAAATATATTATAGTAGATTAGTTGGTTATGTCACGATGAATCAAGAGTCAAGCTTATCGAACTCTGCCACATATTTTCGTTAACTCAAAACCTGCCTATAGTCGACAAATCTTGACAATGATCTATAGGTAGCCATTGTGAACACCTATGCGATGGTATATTTTTGTAAAAAGGGAATGGGTGGATTTCAAAATGTTTGGCGTGTCATTTTTTAAAATGACATTTAAAACACCTTTTTTGTCGTCCCTCGCAATTCCAAAATTCTAAAGCCAACAAAAAAAGCTATATATGCCCGATGAACTCCACAATACCCTTCCCAGGTTGAAGGGGCGAGGGAAGAGTGCCTGCGGCGTTGCGAGGCTTTTCCTTCGCTCATTTGCTCCGCAAGAACCATTAGCTCGATCAGAGATGTGGCAACGTCGGCAATAACCCACTCCGTAATGCCTGGCATTGTCACACGGCCACCCTTATTCCAGGTAGAGAGAGAAAGGGGTGCGGGTTCTCCCTCGTCACCTGAAGAGATGAGGTTCCTGTCAACCGTGTCACCAAGAGTTCGAGAACTGTTACGGAAAATTACCGCACGAGAGGTTAATATCGCATTCATTACGTTTTTAAGTGTCGTCATCTGGTGGCTCTCTTTGTATAATGCTATTGTGTTCGCTTTTCATTCGATACCGATGAAACTGCGAAATATGAAAGTTTTAGCCTCCGTCGAGTGAAACAAAAGACGAAAGGCTATTAAAATGGCGATGTTTATTAATTGTCGAATTGCAAGAAACGGCGAAATGGCTTGATTCGAGTTATATGAAGAAGAAAATTCGGGGGAAAATGATACACACACACAAGTACGTATGTATGTATGTCTGTTCGTGCGTGCGTACTTGTATATATGTATTTTTGTGAATAGGATTAAGCATAATATAATGTAATGTCCAAAGAATAAATAATGCGAAACAAAAATAATTTTTATAACCATAAAACGGAATCAAGGCATAGATATCTCGATAAATCATCGTTTTTGAAAGTAATTAATTCATGAAATGGGAAACTCGTGTAGCATAAACGTTGATTAGACAAAATTAGCATTTTAAAATGCATCGTAGAAGTTCCCAGCACAAATAAACCGATCTCTGAGTATAATTAATAACCACTTTGGACGACTTATTTAGAGTCGATGTGCGTGCACGCTTCAATCGTTCATTTAATAACTGTAGGATTAAACTATCGGCAACCAATGTGCATCCATGACGCCCCTATTAGGGCAACCGTCTTTATCGCGATTCTCATATATCTACCAATATAGATATGTATATGTACATAAAATGTAACATTAATTTCAAAATATTATAATAAACATTGCTATAACATTGGTTCCATTACAGTCCTGAACAATTCGTGCAGTACATTTTGAAAGAATTTAATAATTTTAGTAAAATTCTATTTCAAAAACAAAAAATATATTGAAACTATTCCAGATACATTCTTCCTGTTTAGCAACCTTCTGGAAAACATTTCGCGAAATCCAGATGGAGAACCGCTGGATAAAACTATATCGTTTGATTTTTACAAACATTGATAGTTATCTGCTTTCATAACTTGATTGGATTTGCCTTATATTGAAAAACATTTTGACGCAATATAGGTGTCTGCGTTGTATGCTGTGAATCCAAATAAGTCAATGCCAATCAATTGAATTATACGCAGAGTAAATCGCATACACTTCATCGTCATAACTCTGTCAAGCGCGGGTTTACCCAACACGGATTTGATTTTATAGAGTAGTAGCAGAAATACCCGGCGTTGTCCGGGGAAATTTGGTTCAGATCCGATCGGAATTCTAGATGATACATGGTATTTAAGAATTCACTCGGTCGCCGTTTTGAATAAAAAAGAGAGAAACAAAAACCACGCACGTATTATTTCTGGGAGCCCTCCACAATCGTACCAAATTAGATTCAAATCAATAATAGTACTTTGGAAAATACGCGTAGTTTAATCAGTCCCCGTCGTCCAATTACGGATAAAGAAGTAGTCGTTTCCCACCTTTCTCACTGTGTATAAGATGTAGAGTTACCTGTTCTTTGAGAACAGGAAGTTTATGAGAACAGTTATTTTATTGAACAGTTTAGGCATCAGAACAGTCCGAAAAGAACTGTTCCGTTCTTTCTGACCCATCTCTAGTGTTAAAATATTTATTATTAGCATTCAAAGTTATTTTGCTTTTTGTACAATTAATATAAAATATTTGGGATTAAAAAGTAGCCTACGGCCTTCCTATTTGTGAAGAAAGTACCTGTTGAAAGCTTGATTACTCTAGCTTTAACGGTGTGTAAATGTATAGATGCACAAATAAACAAACAAACAAACTTTCATAAATATATAGGAGATAATAAATGTGTAACTTATATATTATTCAGCTGGTCCGAACACTCGACTCCTCTCTCCAGCAACTTTCGTCACCTGATCCAAAATATGCGGGCACTGAATTCCCTTTCCATTTCTAATTGATGTTTTAACATATAGTTTCGTTCTATGTATCGGGTTGCAGGGTTAAAAAAAAATCTGTTGTGGCCAACACGTGACATTCTCCATATTTGGGGTTTGGATATTTAAATTATTATGAATAACATTATAACGCAAAATTATTATTTCGTATCATAAAAGAATATATACAGTCGTCCTTATCGCCGTAAATTACGCGTATATTTTGAATATGTTTACAGAATTCACCGATAGATGGTGGCGCTGTTTACTGGAAACATACGAGTAAATTAATTATCTATTAAATGGAAGGATCTACGAAAATTTATTTCAAACAAAACTTGGAAGGAATATTATTCTTTAAAACTTTGGTCCTCCCGAAGATATATGAAGTTTGGTAATGATATGGAAAGTACTTTTCGAGTTAGAGCGTCCACAATCATACACACAAACATCATTCTGAAAATAATCTAAACATGTTCTAGGGACCTCAAAACATATATTTCTGTTTAAATCTCGAGGTTACACAAACGGACATCATTCCGAAAATACTTTAAACGTGTTCTAGGGACCTCAAAACGTATTTCCATTAAAATCTCGAAGTCGATTTTTTTCATGAGAACAATACTTTCTCTATACTAGGTATATGGAGAAAGTAAAAAAATCTGATGCGTCAAGCACATGACTTTCTCCAAATAGAGCAATGGATGAATGCTCTCGGGATTAGAAATAACTATCACTAATTACACCCGTGAATACTTTTTAAACATTTTCAAAAGTCTTCATTAAAAAAAACAAGTAAAGAAAGTTGTTATCTCCTTCTATGGATCTGTCGATGTGCAATTAAAATTACCCTTGGCAGCGTACGCAACTCTATCAAAAATTAGAAAATTTTTAACATAGCAACTGAAACAATGGTACCTATCACTTAGCGACGTATTTAACGTAAATTTAGAAGAAAAATCAATATAGCTCTTAAATTATCGGTTTTACGAAAAAATGTTTCACACAAAACTTGTGGAAAATTATATTGTATATAACATTTATAATAATAATCAATATTTACGTAAATTAAGTTTTAAAGGAGATATTTGAAATAAGAGGAAATACGGCAAGAATAAACTTTCACTTCCGGTTTAGCAGTTCCAGCCAATAATACTTTTTCAGAACTTCGTTTACTAAAAAAATTAAGTTTTGTGTTGATCTGATTATTTTCGAGTTAGAGCGTCCGCAAAATTTTTCCACACACAGACACACAGACATCATCGTGAAATTAGCCATAACGTACTCAGTGGACCTCAAAACGTGTTGAAATCTCGAATTCGCTTTTCTTGGCGACTACAATACTTTCTCCAATGCTACATATGGAGAAAGTAAACAATTTAGGAAAGCACTCCGAAAGCAAATATTATAAGGCGTTTTCTTTACAAAAGACAAATTTATACATTGGTCGTAGTTCAATATCAATGGCAATATAATATAGCCCTCTGATCCCAGTAAAATCTTATCCATATGAAAGCATTGATCTCGCAGCCATGGCAGTCGATTGATGAGACCCAGAAATATATCCACTTTTTTCCGATAAAAATAAAAATTTACGCTAAATCTACAGGGATTTGAATTCCGTCTTCTAAAATAAGTAACTGTACAATTTCTAAAAAAAATTCCGACAGTTCAAGTCCTGAGTTCGAATCTTGACAGGAAATAATTTAAAAAATCAAATAGTATGTAAACCTCCTCACCGATTCACGTGAGTTTCATATGGGGGAATAATGAGACAATAGTGTGGCCAAATTATCCCCAAGCAGCTGATATCCGTACACCAAATTCTTGCCGCATGTAGTTCTCAAATGTAGTAACTTTACCTGAAATTTTGGTTTCCCTAGTTCGAACCGTTTCAGAGATATCGTCTGCAAAGTCGGATGGACGGACAGACAAAGAGAATAATAGCGATTTGTAAAATAAATTGATGTGTCCAACACATGACTTTCTCCATACGTAAGTTGTCAACTAATTGTTGTCACTATAACACGCGCGCGAGCTGCCCACTAACCGTCAATTTTGAAGAAAATTCAATATCTCTTGAAATATTCCTCATATGAAAATTTAGTTCAAACAAGAGTTGTAGAAAAAAAGAATATCTACAACTTATATAGACGTATATGATAACAAAAATTCAGTTTTAAGCGAAATATTCAAGAAAAACTAAAATTTTACAGGAGTAAACCGCTACTTCCGGTTGACAGATTGTTATTAAAAGCTTTTCAAATTTTAAGAATATATATAAAATCATAAATATAGAATTTCATACTAATGTGATGAATAGTTTTCGAGTTAGTTCGCATGCAAAATTTGTCACACATACGAACACACACACACACGCAGACATAATCGAGAAAACGGTCTAAACGTGTTCAGGGAACCTCAAAACGTGTATTTCCGTTGAAATCTCGAATTCGATTTTTTTCATGAAAACAATACTTGTTCTATACTACGTATATGGAGTAAGTAAAAAAATAGCTAAAAACGCGTCCTATTGGAAGAGCTGCTGCATTGTTAACGTCATAATAGGTAGATATCTGAAAATATTTTTACGTTTCTGTAAAGGCGCATTTCACCTAATTTTTGGCCTGATTACACACGTGCGCCGAGATGCATCATTCAGAAAAGCTCTTCGATACCTCGTCAAACCATTATAATACCGTTCGCTGTTGAGACTGCACATTTCTCAGCCACAGAGAGTGTTCGGCACGAAGCCCTCTCAAGGAGAGGCGGCCTCCGTTTGTGCATCGCTAAGCTGGATCAACGTGGAAGACGGAGAGAAATTAGTCATTTAAGTGGCTCTTTGAATATGCGTGCAGTGTACAAGATGAAGATCCTTTCCCGAAGAGGAGCACTTTAAAACCACGCGAGTGTCGCCGTAGCGAGAGGATCAATATTAGGTCTTTTCATAAAAGGGTTGATTCGCGAGAGTCTCTGTTAAAGGAATGAAGCCGTCGACGAAGATAGGTACGTGAAACGGAGCGAATTGGAAGCTTTGGTTTTTTTAGGCGCGTTTCGCTTCCAGCGTGAGCGCCTATTGCCGTCGGTCTGTTCGTCCGTCTGTGTGTCTGTCCGTCCGCATGTTCCTTCTCGGCTTCTACATAACGGATTTTCATGAAATTTGATATTAATGACTTACTATCAAAGACAACAAGAAAATCGCGAAAATGAATCACGTAAGCCAATCAGGGGTACCACTTTACTGATGACAAAAATGAACTTTCCGTCATATCTCGTTAAGTATTGCTCATTCGAAATATTTTTCAAATAAAACTTGTAGAACTGGTAAAATAGAGTATTTCTTTTCCTACACATTTTTATCGTCGGAGTTGAACTTGAAATTTTATTGCATTGTTACTTCTTCATTGTTGCTAACATAAACAAACAAACAAAAGTTTAATTTTCTTACGTGTGCATGCAATATTTTTAAATAGGAAGAAAATGGATTATTTATGTCGAACAAAAGAACTTTAAAACGCAATTTCCCTTACGTACAGGTATATAATTTCTTTCTAATACTCCATTGCACGAAACGCGCCCATTTGTGATACGCTGTACACTTTCCTAACTTGTTTTCTTTTTGAACCTTCTCCTAGATACCTTTTAAGTGCGTCTCCTTTCGCGGGTGAAATGTTTGAGAATTATGGTATTAAAATGTGGCGTAATTGAGAATCATCATAGCGGATTAATTTGACATCGGAGTTACTGGGTGTAATTTCATGTGATTTTTTTATCAAATTCGCATTCACGTCTAACGCATTTGATAGTTTTAGTAGTTTTGAGTGGAATTAAGGAACCATTAATTTGCATCAGAATTACTGTGTTATTAATCATAAATCATATAAGTACCATACATATTTAATGGATTTAATATGCGACATCTACAAAGAAGAATTTTAACTAAGGAAGTGAAGCTGGATGTAGAAATGGATTTTTACGCCCTCGATCGCGTTTGGATTGACTCGATTTTCTGTACATAGCGTGGAAACAAAAGAAAGCGAGCTAGGTATGGAAATCGTACAAATTTCCCAGTCTTGTGGTACAGATCAGAGAGTCATGAATAGTAGCTGTACGCGGCACTTTACGTCGTCGAACACAATACCAAGAGGGATTCTTTTCAGAGATTACCTTGCGATAAATTACGCTACGATCTTGATTACTTGATTACCGAGTACTTAACACAAAGCACCGTAATATGCCTACCTATGAAACTAATTTTAATACTAGGGAAATATCTTCTTAATCTTATGTATTGGTCATGTCAAAATATGTAATTTTTAAAACTATTACATTATTTCTTTTCCTATACATTTTTATCGTAGGAGTAGCCGTTATCAAGAAAATCAAACAAGAATGTCTTAATTCGAGTTGAATTTCTTACATGTTTACTTCACCATTGTTGCTAACATAAACAATTTCACAAACAAAAGTTTAATTTTCTTACGTGTGCATGCAATATTTTTATATAGGAAGAAAATGGATTATTTATGAAGAAGAAAAGAACTTTAAAACGCTATTTCTCTTACGTACACGTACATAATAACTTTCAAATACTCCATTGCGCGAAACGCGCCCATCTGTGATGCGCTGTACACTTTTTCTAACCTGTTTCGTCTATGAGGGATATAGCCATTTTGATTCCAATCATTTGGTGAACTCCGCATTTCATTCCGAGAAAAAATAATTGCGCAAAAATTCCTAGTGTCAACCTACACGTCTTTGCACGCTTCCGGTTTCAAAAATGTTGCCGTGAATTTTTCCCCATTATACTTTTGTATTTAATTTTACATCCGCGAAACATGTTAGGTGTTCGAATATCCGAGGTGCAAACTTGTCGCTTATTCCCTTTATGCTAAACCACGCCGTTTAGAGATTTAGATTAGGAGATAAGGCCAAGTAGAGAGTTAGAGAGAGAGAGAGATAGTCGATGAGTTTTAGAATGATATCGGTGGGTAAATGTTCGAAGACGATAGGATTAGATTGTTATGGAAATGAAGGTGGGTGGAAACGATCGAATGGAAGGTGACGGGATTTACCGCTAGATGGCACGTAAGTGACTGGAACCAAGAGAGCGAGCGGGCGGAGAGGGAAAGGAGAGGGGTGTGTGTGCGATATCGGATGAGAGAGAGAGGGAAATTGCGATCTTCAGACGGCAAAGTGTTGTTCGAAGGGGATAGTAGACGCCGCCGCCTCCCAGAAAATGGAAGCGATGTAGGGAGGGATCCGAGATTGACTTTCTTGAAGAGTCGTTACGCGCGGTGAGAAAGAAAAAAAAATCCCCTTTTCGAAGGTCGGACGAATAAATATGTTTCCTTATCGGAGAAATCGGTGTCGTTCGCGAATGACAATGATGGTGGTGGTAATAATAATAATAAAAGACTCTTTAACGGTTCTTGTTTTATTTTTTCTACCGGAGAATCGGAAGAGCTAAAGGGTTTTCGGTTATCACCCTGTATCGCGCACCTGCTTTCGTAGTTTTGCATAGGGTTTTTTTTTAGATGGATATGTTCTCTTTCTGGTTGATAACCAGTCCCTGGGCCAGCTGGGACCGGGGATGACGTTCTTTTCACGATACGTACGCGGAAGGTGGATTCTCCTATGGTTTCGTCTTTTTTTTTTATCCTCGACCATTTTGAGAAATGGAACGGATTCGGATCGTGCTGCCAAATTCGTATTCGAATAGTAATGGACGAAAATTAAAGACCTGGTGATGTATACCTAAATCAGATTGCGCGTTAAATACAAACTTTTTAAAAAAATACATGGCCGCGAGTAATAAGCTGAAAATTCGTGAGAAAGTTCCTTACTTTGTTAAGGTTAAAATTTAGCATTTCTCGTGAGTTCATGGATAAGTCCCTGTAAAGCAGGGCCGCGTAAAGGGAGGTCGTGTGAAGCGAGGCCGTAAAAAAAAGTGAAGTAGGTTTTTCGATAGGAATACTTGAAAATCATTTGAGCGGCCTCGTGAATTTAAAACGCAAAAATTCATTCACGTTGTATTCAGCTTTGCTTCCTTTTAATCCTTTCTTATAGACTCTGTGTCGAACTAAAAAAAATATGCTTTTTAACGCTAGGGGATTGTTTTAAAACCGCACCAGAGCAAAATCGAAGGGTCGCGCAATTCGAGGTAGGTGTCTAAAAAGAAAAACCGCGCCAAACCGAGAACGCATCAATGGAAACCGTGCAATCGGAGGGAAGTGCGTGTATGTAAACATATTCTTGAATAATTTTTCGACATAATAATAACCTGCTAAAAATTGCTAATAAACTATTCATCACCGTCACAGGTAATATCTCCCGCCGATATGCCCGTGACAATAGGTCAAAGCGCGTTCTTCGCGCTCTTCTGTCCTCCGAAACCTTCTCTATCTCTTGACGACTCTTTCATCTTCAAGTCGTCCATCACCGCGCCATTGCTGTGTTCGAACAGCGCTATATAACGTGTAACGAAACGTCGCATCCCGAAAAATAAAAAAATTTAAAAATTGGACATGTGGCGTTCGGCCTTACGTGGACGTAACCACTTCGTCACATCGAGAGTAAATGGCCTTTTCTTATTTTCTTTTTTCAAAGAATAAAAAAAGACATTTAGGAGACAACGTTTGCAACAACGTCCCTATTATATATATATATATATATATATATATATATATATATATATATATATATATATATATGTCTTTTAACGTCAACAGAGAGGGAGTGAATAAAAAAATCCATTACCGTAATGAAGAAGTTCTTGCCTGTAATTCCCAATCCTTTGTGTCCACAATTCTACCCATATCTACCCACATCTTTATATTCCCCTTTCTCTTCACTCCGCCAATATCTGCAAGGTTGTCTCCATCCTTCCTTCCCCCCCCCCTCTCCCTTCATTCCGCCCGGTTCCCCCCTCCACTCCCCTCCCCCCCCGCTCCAATCTCCATCCCCCGCCACCACCGCGCGCCGCCGCGGTCTGGGGCCCCATTGTCAGTCTCCGGCCCCTTTTGTGTGCTCCTTCCAAGATACGATTCGCTGAATGTAGGCACTATCCACCCAGCATTTCAGTTATTGGAGGGAGGCCGGAAGTTGTGAGGCGGAGCGCGGGGAAGGGGGTGCGCAGACGAGGGAGGGTTATAACGACTGGAGGTTATCCGAATGTTCGGAGCGTAGGGGGAAAGGGAGAGAGGGGAGGGAGGGAGATGGGGGAGGGGAAGGAGGGAGGAAAAAGGAGAGAGAGAGGGGAGATGGAACTGATCAAGGTCGATTACGACCCTCCGCCGGGGAAGTCTACTTACCTCGCATCGTGCCGCCTTTTCAAATATTAATTTGCCGTCAAAATTTTTTCTTTACCCCGGGATTTCGTTATCTTTCGTTTCGGGTCGATGGAAGGGTTTTTTTTTCTTATTTCCACGCTCCTCAAAGGTTATTTGTTTTTTGAAAAATAAACGAGGTGTTCCGAAATAATATTCGCTGCTGGGTTATTGGCAACAGTATGTGTGTGTGTAGATGTAGGTATAAATGTATATATGTGTGTGTGTGTGTGTGTATGTATACATACACACACACATACATACCTATACCTATATACAGTGAAATCTCGCTACAACGTACTTCACAATTACCTATATTTCAAATTAACGTACTTTTTTTAATTCCCGTCAATTTTCCCGTATAAATACTGTATAAATATTTCAAAATAACGTACTTCAACTTAAAGTACTTTTCAATACTACGTATGAAATTCAGAGGTCCCGAAAACAGATTTTTGTGGTTTTAACGTATGCTTTCATCCCTAAATGACTCAACTATAACCGATTCTTGCTCATTCAAGTCGTCTACACCAATTTTGAAGGCATCTTTGTCTTGAGTACGGAAAGATCTGCGGAATTCCGCCAAAATCCCAAAAGAAGGAATTTTCCGAGCTGAAAAATCGTTATTTTCACTATATAGCATTCAGATAAAATCTTAAGTTATAGGAAATATATCTCTTGTTAGATTCATTATCGCCCGTTTCGGTTTGCGCCGGACCTGCGATAATGCCGATCCCCCGCTGAGATGCTTCCAGAGAAAATACTGTACTCCTTACGGGCATTTTCAGTATACCGTACTTTCAGTATAAAGTATAAAAATTCATGCTCCGTAGAGGTACGTTGTATCGAGATTTTACCGTATATATACATCCATATAGTATACACATATTTAGAGGTAGTCCGGTGACGTCACGCGGTTGGGTTGGTGCGTACCGCAAGCGCATGGGAAAAGACAGCTCTAGTTCAAGGATGGAAACTGGTCTAGGGGGAGGGGAGAGTTATACCGGGCTTTATTGCCAAGGTGAAAACCTTCCGCATCTATATTTTATTCCTTATCATCGTTGCGATGCCTTTCACCGCGTTTCCTTATTCATGGAAAACACTCAAGGGCCCGAATCCCGAATTTTTTTTTTTTTGCGCCCGCTCGCACTTGTTTGGTGGCGGAAGGGGTTAGGGGGAGTAACGCGATCGAAACGAGTTCAAGGCAAGTGTTTTTTTTTTTCACCTCGCCGTGCATTCGTAAACAAATATTCAGCCAATTTATGATCGAAATCCTTTCTAAAAGCATGGCGCCGATGTGGGTCGTGAGAGTGTCAAATGTTTCCCCTCGAGTCCGGCGAAAAACTTAAAGAGGTTTTCAGTGAATTCTTGGGTCGATTTTTATGTATCTTGTCCGTTTTAACCCTGAATTATATCCGTAGGCTCATTAGCAATTTTTATAGCTGTAGCTGATATTTCTAGCGCTAGATGGAAGCACATGGAAAACTGATTCGCGTAGGCGAAATTAATCAGGCAAAAACCGTTTTTGCAGAATGATGGAAAAATGTCGCGTGGGTGTAAACCGGATCTGAAAGGGTTGAAAAAGAAGCTCGCCTCTTTGAAAATGTTACGCTTCGAATTTGTGACGTAATTCGGTTTACGTCGAGCCATGAAGCGTCACGTTTTGGTTTTAAATTTCAATTCCGGAAAATTTTACTTATTGGTGTTTTTTTTTCATTCGGAAGAGTCAGTGAATGCTGTGTCTTAAACCGTTGCAAAACATTCTTAGCAAGATAGTTAATCTTGAGTTTTTTTCCATTATCTCTTTCAGTGTCTCAACCTTCTCGCTTTAACCCGGAAGTCGTAACGGCCTAACGACACGTTTCCAGCAATCGCAACGCCGTCTTTTTTTTTCCTCTCCCACTCAAACGTAACTTTATTATTATTTTTTTAAACGCTCCAAACAAAAGAGAAACAGAGCACGTAAATCTCGGACGAAGTGAAAAAGACCATCTAACAAAGTGCGTTTAACCCTATTTAAAAAAAACTAGGGCGGTGTGGGTTTTTATTTTTATTTCTTGCAACGCGAAAGATCCCAGCCAAACACCCTTAAGGCCATTAACCGGGAAAAAGAATGGGTACTCAACAAGTTTTTACACCCTGCAATTACAAGTGTACAGTCCACCTACGGCGTTTTAAGAGAGGCAGGGAAGAAAGGACTAAACCGACGATCCGTAATTTTGCGCTAACGTCGCTTCACCGGATTTTATAACGACGTCCGAGAATTGCATGCGACCTGACGGTATACATTTTTTTAACTCGTTCATAGTCAGGAGGAAATCGCGGAATTATTCGGTCCGAATGCGGTCATCTTAGCTTTTAACGGTATACAATTTTTAGCTAGAACAAGATTAACTATTTATTAAATAATAGGACTCGTAAGCGTCTCGCATTTAGCCACGCGAAACTCGGAAAAGTCCTTTGAAATCATAAGCACTCGTGTGATTTAAAACAGATCGACACACTCCATATATTTTCCCATGCACAAATCAAATTCAGAGTAAGTAATTTCACGAATACGGCAGCGGAAACTTATTCTCCAAGGAAAACCTGAAATTTTTGGTGTTGAAAACGATTTTGTGGATCGATTCGAACCGCATTTTAAAATCTACGGTATTAAAATGATTGTTCATTCTTTTTTGCGTCACTTGGTGACCGAACTCTTATGGCAATGATGATAAAATTTAAATGGCAAACGGAAAAAAGTCTTACGTTCATTTACTTCTTAATCAAATAGAGATTGTAAATTATTCTGGTATGGAATCCGTGCTCTTTTGGCAGACGACTACCCACCTTAAATCTTCTATAAAATACACCTTGATAGTATACATGCGACAGATCTGTCCAAATCAAACATATCTGTTTTTTATTGTTTACTTGGTACTCTTCGGTTATCCCGGACCCATTTTGAGAAATATTTTTTGCGATAACCCTTTCCCGGGGGAAACATTAAAACAAACTAAGAAAATTAAAACTTGTCAAAAAAATTTTATTTACAAGTAACCGAGGATGCTGGCGAGCCTTCGGCTCGCTTTCATTTTAGATTATAATGCCTTTTATATCGGGTGTAGCCGTCTCCGGGCGCTATCGCGCCCTTCGCCTCTCTGGAACAAAGCTATCCCTCACCATTGGCCGGTGTTCTGGAGGGTAAATGTCGCCACAGGCAGATCAGTCAGTCATGGGTTTGCAAGCTTTCGTTTTGCGTGAAAGGGTTATCTAAAAAAAACAATTTTTCAAAAGGGGTCCGGGATAACCGAAGAGAACCGTTTCTTTTTAGCGTTACGTCTGCCGTAAAATATTTTTAAAAGATAGAAATATTGTACAATGCTAGTACGCTTTCAAAAGCATGGAAAAATTGTTTAATTACGTTTATAAATACGTATATATCCTTATATATCTTGTATATACGCATACATCCCTGTTGAAATTTCAGGATTCACACGGACTCTTTGCTTGCTTAATTTATTCCTAGCACATGTTTTATGACTCATAATGGCTCAAAAAATGACTGCATACAAAGTGTAAATTTGTGAATTACGCACGTAACTCCCACCTCGTTTATTATTCTCCGTTTTGGCGACACAAGATCATATCGATTTAAATTGGTTCGGAAGAAAGAGATGGATGCCTTTAAGAAAATGGAAATCCTCCATAAATTCGCTTAATATTAGGACTCCTTCAACGTAATAAGACGTGAATAAATCTTTGACGAAACGCCGTTCGCATTTAGAATAGATAGGACTACTTGATCTATAGCGTATTAAATTTATGCGTTAACATTCCCTTTCGAGCCCATAAACTCTCTTCACGGCTCTTGGCTAAAGAGCTCTCCGAAAGCACTTTTATAATCCCTTGCCTTCGTATCTTTTTTTTTTTTTAAAGCGTTCATTTTACACCTCTGGGATATTCAAGGAAGTCCTGTAATTCAGCCCGACGTTCTTCAAAAGATCCGAAACTAACGTGCATTATCTACCTGCTTGAAATGCAGGATGCGAGGCTTTTGGCGAGGGTTAAATCTCGTTCCTTTTTTGCTCCTCCTCAGCTCACGGCGGTTGTGTGTTCCTTTTTCAAATTGCTTCGACGAGCAAGACGGAAAGATTAAAAGTCGCGATGCGGATGGTTTTCGTGTTAACTTAAGGCGCGACTTAAAATCCCGGGGTTTGTGTAAATGTAGGAGGATTCTAATGCGCGGTTTCAGGCATGAATGTTTGTCACCTGATGTAATTTAAGACGGCGCTTCTCTTATGTCCCATAGACCATTTTGTTAAAAAAAAAATCCTGGTCACACCACAATGAAAACAAAGCCCCGCCACGATCAGGAAATTAAATTTTACGTTTTAGTAATTCGTTAATCGTTAATAAAAACGGATAATAATGTGGAATATTGTAATAATTTTGTTGAAAAAAAAGTTTTGTAATAATTATTTTCGAAATTCCTCGTCCAATCTAGACGGCACGTCCGGCTGGTTCAGGAACACTGATTTAAGGGGTTCAACACAAATCAATTGGCAGTATCGTAATCACCAGCTAGGCAAAGTTATTAATTGATGGAAAGGATGATACGAAAATTCTTACGCTACAGGAATAAGCTGTAATGATGGGAAACGTGGAAACGGGTGAAGAAAACCGTGAATCGAATCTGGGTCTTCCACTTTCCGGGCGGATATCCTACCACTGAGCTACCGTAGCAGGCTAATTCTCCTGTTTCAGAAGGGATTCGATTCCCGGTCATAGCAGATTTTTTCACCTGTTCCCACATTTCCCATCTTGGCAAAGGTAGTTTCGAATTGGGATTAAAAAATTTGCGCCATCTATTTTCGTTGAAATGGTTCCTTGATACATAGTTTGGATGTCTCAATATCGCCTTGATATATATATTTTTTTTTTTTTTTAATCCGTCACAGATTCCAATCGGCAACTTTACCAAAATGTAGTCATACAACCCATACCGAGCAAAGTTAATTATGCATCTGTTTATTACCTCTCGAAGTAGCACTCAGTGCCAGTTGCCACAGCCTAATTTACGAGGACAAATACGAACGCGATAGTTCATGCCAAAAGGATGTATTCCATTCGCGATCTTAATATTGGAAATCAGTTGCTCCACATAGTTTTCTATCACGCCAAGATTGAAAATGGTGTATTTTTCGTCCGTTGACACTTCGACGGATAAATGGAAAATATTTAAACGGGAAAATGTTCCAAAAGTAAATAATCCAATCCCGAATTTGACATTAAGAACCTACAGTCAAGAATAATAAGAAAATCACATAGATGAATCACGTAAGCCAATCAGGGGCACCACTTTACCATGTGACAAAAATTAAACTTCATATCTCGTAAAGTATTTGTCATATCAAATAGTTTTGAAATAAAACTTGTGGAAATAGTAAAGTAGATTATTTCTTTCCCTTATGTTTTTGTCGTAAGAGTAGCTGTTATCAAGAAATCCACACAAGAATGTCTTAATTCGAGTTGAACTTAGAAAATTTCCTGCATGCTTACTTCATCATTGTTGCTGGCATAAACAATCTCATCTGAACCATTTGAAGAAAATATTATAAAGGTTCTTATTCTGTTCGTATTTTTCCGCCTACAGATCGAAATCGCTCAATATAAACGTTTGGTTCACACAGTTTGAGGAAATCTAGCCATTTTAAGGGGATGTTGCCTTGCCTACCAATTCCATTGTTAGACCTCGATATCCTATTGTTATTTCAATCGTTATGGGTGTAAACGTGCTTTGATTGCTTTTAATACGAGAGAGAGAGGGTGTGAGGGGACAGAGGGAGGGGGAGGTAGGGAGGGCGAGAGAGGGAAGGAGAGGGAGGTAGAGGAAAGGAGAGGGAAAGGAGAGAGGGGAAGAGAGTGGGAATAAAGGAGAGACTTTCAATACAATTTATGTTTCTGATACCAATTTGATCTCCATAAACAGCTTGAACGAACGAATCTTTACTCCCGTCATTTTTGACGGGCTGTACACTATTAGATAATAAATAGCCTTTGTTTTACTTCCGCTTGATAATAAAGATCGTTTAGTTGAAGCATTTGACCATTCGCGGTACCATTGGACACAGAAATGCTACGTTCGCGGAAGCTTCCTTCCTCCATGCTTTCTTTCACCTGAAACGTTTGTCTCGCCCCAAAAATTTTACTTATCTCGCTCATTGAACCAAAATTAAAAAAAAAACATCGTCACCGATAGGCCAATTAAAAAAAACACACCTTAAATAAAAAGAGCTTAAAATCGCACAATGCGCAAAATTGAGCGCACTTTCAACTGTTCCGGTAGTACTACGACCAGGCAGGAATACGTACCCTTTTCCGGGTGTCGGCTTAATCGTCCGTCTTTTTTTTTTTTTCTCCCATTTCTGATTGTGATTTACGATCCTTGTGCGACAGAAGCCGCGGGATAATTGGCGCCCGTAAATTGGCGATATACTGCAGATGATTAATGATCGCTTTTTTCTGTTCGCGCATGAAAAAAAATAAAACTTCCGGTTACGCTTGAGGGGGAGGGGGGAGGGGGGGTTAGAAATCGAAACCCTCCAAGGTTTTGTATTGGAGTTAGTGTGTGGTAGAGATAGAGAGAAACGTTGGCACGGGTTTATCTTGAAATGTCGTGTTGGGTTGGGATATTCCACTAAAAAAAACGAGGCATTAATACGTGGCGTATGAACTCTCGAAATGTTTATTTCGTTTTTGTTTTGTTCTTTTTTTTTTAAGCGATCGTCGACCCGCCGTTTTTATTTCGCGAGAGGATGTTTTTCTTTTTATTATAAGGTCGGCATAAAAAATATTTTCGGGTTTTTTTTTGTTTTTGTTTATCAAATCTTTTTAGACTAGTCCGTTACGGAATTGCTGCGATCGTCGTTTGTTACTACCGTAAGTTTGCGGCGCGTCGTTCTGTTTTTTTTTTTTTTTTTAGCTTTGATGACCGGGTAGCGAGGAAGAACTGTAAACATATTTTTTTAAATAAAATAAAAGGTCGCGTAATGCATCGCGTGGATTGCGTTACAATTTTTTTTATCGCGTGAATCCACCGGCGGAACCTTTATTTGCGGAGTAAAACGTTTCCGAATTTTTAAAAAAAGATGAAATTTGTCGGTGTAAAATTCGCCAATATCCTACGGATCGGTGTTTTTTTTTTTACATATGCGTTACGGGGCGAGGAACCGACCGCCTGTGGGTCGTATTTGTTCAATTTAAGACGGTCTGTAAATTTTTACGTTGACATTTTTTTGGGATAAATGTTGTCTAGGTTTCATTTTCACTCGTATGATCCAGGGATGTAAAGGGGACGAATCACCCCAAGATTACAGAACAACGAAAAAAACATAATAAAATAAGATGTGATGTTAGGAAATGTAGTTTTTTATGCGTGAGTGCATGAGAATAATCACAAATGCGAACTTGACGTAGGAGAAAAATTTCTAAGTTCGAATTAAATAACAATAAAATAACACATCGAATAATTTCTGCTATTTTACTAGATTTATTTTGTTGTTAAAAATGTTACGTATATCCTTTATGCATTTAAAATCTGTATCTTTTGGAAGCTATTTTAAATTATTTTATTTTATCATGTTTAATTGCCTCGTGTTGCCTCCTTTACGAGCGAGCTAAGTTCAAAGTAGTTCAAAGTTTGGACTTCACCGGCCCATAGTAGACGGTTAATAACAAAAGCCAAGAATTCCCATCTCTCAAGGACCGTAAAATTATAAAACATTCAGTTATTTATTCAATGAGCAATACTTTATCGCGTTTTTTATTTTGTCGTAAAGGGATAAATTCCGTTCACGTTTTCTCCGTTGTATTCTCAAAATAACTCAAAAGACGTTTTTATTTTAAGAGTAAAAAACGCACTTGCTTAGAAATTCCTAAAAGTTACGGGAAAAATCGTAAACGAATTTCGTCACCTTGCTTCGTAACCGCTATTAGTAAAGAGTTGAAGGCCGCGAGAACTGTTTTGATAGGCGCGAGATCATTTTGGGGCAAATAAAAAAAAAACAATTCGGTTGCGAGGCGGTGATATTACGCATCAAAAAACGTAGATTTGAGGGTATGACACGAATTCCTGTGTCTGTCTGTCTCTCTCTCTCTCTCGTCGTGGGAATCGCGTTGGCAGAGGATTGAAGCACAGACGAATCGATTAAAAGCAAAAACTGTCCTTAAATGGCCATGGCGCCGAATAGGGCGGCGATGTGTTTGGGTGGTGGAGGAGGGAGAAAATTTCCTCCCTCCCCCTTCCCTCTCCTCTCTCCCCCCCTTCCCCCCCCTCTCCTTCCCTCTCCCTTCCTCCCACCGCCCTACAACCCTTCCCGAATGATGTCTGTGGGCTTAGCAATCGACCGCAAAACGGGGGGATGCACGTCGATGTAATCGCCACCACGCCACGAGATATTCCCGTTCCTTTTTACTCCTTCGAAAGGATTACAAGCGCCAGCAAAGGATTATTTTTTGGGAGAGATTATGCATGCTGCAGTTTCCCTCCCTCCCGCCCTATCTCTCTCTCTCTCTTCCCCTCCCCTCTCTCCATCCTTCCGTTTCGATCTGCAAAATATAAATGACGCAAGTTCGAATATGGCGGCGCGTTTTTTATTAATATCCGCGGTTGAAATTTTTTATTTATGTACCTGTTTTTTGCCAACCGTGGTATCCTCGAGGCTGTCTACTTGACTAATTTTACTAATGTTAAAATTTATGTTATTGAAAAAGATAAGTACTAGTTAATTAGTTTTTACCAGAAGGAGAGACGTAGGAAATAATATTTTTAGTTCTCGATATGACTGCGAGTTAGTCGGAAGGTGGGGTATGAGGAATTTTAAGGAAGCATCTGTTTTATCAGCGTTTTTTTTTTTAAGCGTAAGACTAGACGGGCGGCTCCTGCAGGGATTGACGTCATTATATTATAAATTTACAGCATTTATTTGTGCTTTCGTCGTTCAGTGGTGCTTATATAAGTCGAACCTCAAGAGAAACAAAAAATATTCTACTTATAGAAAATTCGAGTTATAAAAGAATAATAAAACGAGAAAGATGTTGTCCTGTAAAATGAATTCACTTCGAGGTATAGACGTGCGACTTAGAGAAGTTCGACCGTATTTTTCTTTAATGTTTATGTTAAAAACATTTTTTTTAAAGAGTTACAGCATACCTATTTTTAACCTTGAAGTGTACATTGTAGGGGGCCGCTCTCCCTAGCCCCAAATTTCCCACAAAGCATTGCATTCGCCGATCGCGTCTTAACTCGGGAACGTATTCATCGAGGTTGGCGAGGGAATACTGTAATTTTTACTTTCTCATACGAAGTATCGAGAAAGTATTGTTTTCGCGAAAA
This sequence comes from Uropetala carovei, assembly GCA_036926305.1. Classification (NCBI taxonomy): domain Eukaryota; kingdom Metazoa; phylum Arthropoda; class Insecta; order Odonata; family Petaluridae; genus Uropetala; species Uropetala carovei. Next base: position 1,647,590 of record JAXCHB010000090.1, on the reverse strand, counting down.
AATTCGACCTCGAGATTTTTACGGAAATATGAGTTTTAGGTGTCGCTGAATCCGAAAAAAGTGGTTTTTGCAATGCCGTCTGTCTGTTACTGGCTCTGGAGCCTAGACGGTAGAACGAAAATGAATGGAATCTCGTACATAGGCATTTTTTCATAGTGAGTAGAGTATACATAGAAATGGTTGACATTGATCAATAATTAAGAGTAGTTTATTCTACGCATTTTTAAAAACAATCCGATTTTCTCAAAAACGGCCCTAACTATTTTGATCAAATTTCGTACAGTTACTTGAGTTTACGTTTTCAATAATACTGTTTAGTTCATATTTCTCAAGAAATGAATACAAGGCTAGTTTATTCTAGGCAACTTTAACAACAATTCGATTTTCTCAAAAACGGTTGTAACGAATTTGATCAAATTCCGTACAGTTACTTGAGTTTACATCTACAATAATACTACGTATTTGATTTTTCTCAATGTATGAATATAAGACTAGTTTATTCTTGGGGAACTTTAAGAAAAATTGGATTTTCTAAAAACAGGCTCATACTATTTTCATTTTCTAAAGATAACTAAAGGACGCATTAGTACCCATATATGAGAAAGTGTGTACAATGTATGTTGTACCGATTTTTTCCTTGCAATTCGATCACTGCTCCTCACGTAATGGTAAAGGCGCCCAGCTAAAACCAAAGTGTACCTGTCGGTTTAAAAAGTAAACGAGACAATTTTAGGTCGATGAACGAGTCTAACAATCTCAAATCACCGCAACTTGCTCAGTAAAGTCGTAAGTTCATATAAGTCAGGAATGGGCAATGGTTTTTCTACGTGGACAAAGTTGCCAATTCTACGACTTTCAACATTTACTCTCCTAATTCCTGTTACAAAATAAGAATGTTCTACGGACATCTTTCTCATCATAGCTTCGCGGGCCGCATATATCGCACTTTGGGGCCGCATGAGGATCGCGTGCCGCAGTTTCCTCCCCCATGGTATAGATGGCGGTATCGAGGCTGTAGTAAAACTAGCTTAATCAAAGCCATATACCGAATGATGGAAATAGAAAAGAGGAACAATGTTTAGTAAACAAGAAAATTTGGTAGTAAATTGACCTAATAAAGTGACTTTGCTTCAGAATGCGTAAAAATGCAGAGTTGAACACGCTAACGAATACATATAAATACATTTCTATTTCGTTGCTAAGCAAATATATATATTTAGTTTGCGGAGAGCGTGATGGATAAAACAAGTATTTCTCTGAAGGCATAGGACTCTTATAAAGAAAACTGTAGGAATATAAGGTATGTACGTATGTATTTATAATGCATTAAAAGAAGGAATTACGTATGAGAACTTTAAAAGAAAAGATTTGGATAGCACGGACTTAATTTGTGTGCATAAAACCTAACGGAAGGTAGAATTACAATTTATGTATACTATATTGGTATGTGGTCTAAATAAATCTGACAATCTGTAGATATTAATAAAAGCTGCATGAAAGTTTTATTTTGTAAAAATTAAAAAAAAAAACTGCAGCAGGAGATGCAGCTTCATAGTTTACGATTGGCATAAATATTTTTTCTTCGTATTTTTGCTTAAATTACATTCACTCCTTCCGTAAATTTTAAGGGAAACATCAATTGCATAAAAAATAACGTACTTCAAGCGTTCGTGTTCGGTCACTTGCGCGCGCGGGCTTGCATATACGCATACGCGCGAGGAGTTATATATATATATGTATTATATATAGGTCGCGTAGTACCGAAAATAATCCTTCCCACAACCGGCGGCAGCTGCGGTAAAAATGCAAGTTCAAGAATTGTGAGCTTGAAATATGCCTCGCGGCGTGGGAAAAAAATTGCGAGCCGTAACGTACGCGAGAGAGGACTTTCGAAAATAAAAAAGAAAGAAAAAAAATGGACCTATAGGAGTGTTTCCTACGCCTAGCGCCAGGCTAGGGTATCGGTCATCTGTTTGACACGGATGCGCATAAGCGTCGATCATATTGGATCCGCGATGCAGGTTTCCCATTAAACAGTATGTCGCCATGACAGCGTGGGCGAACACGTGGTCGGCTGAATAATTCATTGGCTTGCGCGGTCACGTGAGGTCCCTCCGCCTATGTTTTCTCATATGTTTTATCGCGTTCTTCTGTTTTTTTCCTCCGCCGTAACACTGGCGTGAGTCGAGCTGAATAATTGAAGCGTGGTATTGACATGCGTGAACCGCGAGTTTTAAGCCAACACGGAATTAACGTCCTCCTTTTCTTGAGGCGTATGTTTTTTGTCAGGGCACGGCCCCGTTTCGTGCATTTGTCCGCGCGTGTTTTTTTTTTCATCGGGTTTAGAACAAATGCTTTTGTGTGTTTTTAGGAGGTAGGTGCAAGCGTGTCTGCTGCACGTTCCAGATGTTACGCTTCACAAAATTAACCATGCAAATGTTCGTGGGGAATAAAACCCCATATCGTGCGGTGAGTTTTGAGTGTAAAAGTTAATGCTGTTAAGAAGAGGTGGAAGTTGAAAATGTTCCTTTCTCTGGGAACTTTAATAAGATCCGTCATCGCCTTATAATTTGCGAACTTCCCTCATCAAATTAAATACCGACTATAAACTTGACGAAACATTTGCGTAATAATGCGACAAAAGCATTAACTTTGTGAAATTCTATGATATTAGCGTAATAATAGGTTTATTAATTATTTTTTAAGTTATATTTTTTCAGAATTTATTTTTTGAAGTGGTTTTTTATAGTAATTATTCTATTTATTTTATCTTCTCCTTGATAGGTCACAATGAACTTTTTCGTCATGTTTATAAAAAAATTATATCAGTAAATTGCTTTCGTGAGAAATTTCAAATTCGTGCCACGGGGCTAAGTGCGTAAATCTTCGCTCAAGGGTGCAAGGCGTTTTACGTCACGAAGAGTTACTGTTAACTCGTGAGTATCGAAGCGCGAATATCAATCGCCCTGTACATGAAAAATTCGCATTCGCTGAAGAAAAGGCCGTATAAACTTACGCCAATAGCTCGTTTTTTGGCCATTTTTTTTTTTAAATATTCAACCAACTGACACGCGTGACACGTATTTTACATTCATAAACCGCGTGCCCGCCGATGCCGTTCGTAAGCAACATAGCTTGGCAAGCACGGCGCCATTTTGCAGCCATCGGTTTTTAGCTGGAAAGGTTTCGCGGTGGCTTTCTAGACGAGAAAAATGGGGCGGACTTTTTATTTTTATTTCGACGGAGTCTGGTCTTATCTATCGGGTGTATCGCGACCGGCCGGGAATTACTTCGTGTCCGTCCAATATACCTATGGGGTATTGAGAGATAAAGGGCGATTCGTGCGCTAGAAATTTATGTAGCGAACTTTTTGATGTTTTTTCACCTCCTTCTCTCTCTCTTTCTCTCTCTTGGTTTTCGGGAATTTGTTTGTTTTTTTTTTATATTGCCCCAGTTTTGCGATTCTGCTGTCGTACTGTCTCTCATAAATTTATTTTTTCCGTCCTTCAGATTAGCCTTCCTCAGTCGTAGCGTTTTAATACTTCACGAGAGTTGGAAACGGGGTACAAACACGCTAATTGTCTAGCCTCTGCGTATTTCTGAAAAAAAAAAGTGTGTGTTTATGCGGTTTTCCTCCGAGTCTGTGAAAGCAGCGAGATCTGCTATTCAAGTTTCGCAATGTAGCCACGCACACCACCGGAAAATGTATCGCGTTGTCGACGGGAGGTATTTATTAATTTATCTATTAACTCCTTCGGAGAGCTGCTAGTATATGAAAAAATATTAATAACCTGTATGTATCGTTTGGGAGAGTCATAATTAATTTCAGAATATTATTGGATTGAAAACCATGAGAAGATTCTAAAGTTTTATAAGGCTTAAGAAATATAGATATAATCTACTACCAAAAATCCCCAAAAATCAAATTTTAAGCTATATTTCGTCATCAGACATGTTTATTCATCAGAAATTGTTTCATTGCTGATACATTAATTTGTATTGCTATATTATATTTGCGTGAGAGATGATATGTGATTAACTAGTTAACTCTTCAGTAGTCATTTAAATGCCGGGAACAATCATAAGTTTGTCGTCCACATAGTAGCCGTCATCAGTGGTGATTCAACCCTTTAAGATTCTAAAATGCATTCTCTGTAACACTCCTTAAATTATACGCTGTCGAAGGGTGCTTTGTATCAGAATTCCACTGCTTGTTTTCCCAATGTGTTTTGGAGCTATGTACCTAATTTATCATTTGGATTTGAGACAAGGTCCGTCTTAGAATTGGTTGCTGTCAATGAAAATTTGAATCAGCTGACAATTTGGTGCGAAAGGAAAGACTTTGAAATATGAGCTGGTACAAGATTCCATATTCTCAAGAAGATATCAATAAAAATCCTCGACGAAAATTCGCCGGCAACTACTATATAAAAGTCTAAAGAAGGAGAAATGCCCGAGAGAAGGAAGCTTAGTCGTAACTGCAGTGGCGGGTCCTCTGGAGCCCATAGGCGCAGGCACTTTGGGGGCCCTCCTCGTAGTTTGCGTTGGTATAAAGAAAACTATGATATACTGAAAAACATTTCATTGACAAAATAAGTTATCTTATTTTTATTTTTCAAAAAAAACATGAAAATAAGCCTCACAAATTCACCTTCCGAACTTTTGAGGCAGCAAATTTCTGTGTAGGTTGTTGTATTTCAATTCCTTCCAGTTTTTCTCATTATAATAATGTTTTTTTCTCATTATAATAATGAGAAAAACTGGTATTTTTACATTTTACTTGCTAATTCATTTTTTATTAAATTTTCTTTTTGATTTCAATAATACTGTCTACGTACATAACAGTCAAACTACGGGGTGTCCCCCTAAGTTTGGGGCCCCTGGGCACTTCTGTGCCTGTTGGGTAATCCGGCACTGCGTAACTGGAAGTAAAAGAGGAATTCCATTCATGTGCAGCAGTGAGGTAATGAGAAGTAAGGGTCATCAGTTCGAAAGGGAAAAACAGAATAAATTCGATGGAGATTTAATAGTGAGTGATGGAGTTATTAAAGGTTATAGACTGCAACGTCTCTGTCACCTAATGTAGCGAGGCGTCGCTGAAGATAAATAAGTGAGGATAGGATGGCGAAAAATGTCAACGCAACCTCGGAAGATGCTTGACCTCTCCAAGCACGTGTTATGATTCATCACGCGGGACTTATCTCACAGAGTGCGAGCGTTTTTTCGTCTCGGCCTTCGCGTCTACAATTAGGTTTCTAAACTTTTCATCAGCGCCGGAATTTTAACCTAAAAGAGTACAGATGGTCTTCTAATAACGCGGATTCATACAACACGGGCTCGCTACAACGCTGCTTGTTTTTTTAAATGCCCAAAATTCTTACAGCGTGGATTATGGTTCGTATTACTTGTGGTATTACGGATAGCTGAGCGATGAAGAGACGTGTTGAAGGCTAGGTTTAAGGGCGTAATTTTCCGGGTCGACAACATGTATGAAGCAGTGTGGATATATCAATAAATACCTTACATTTGTAGGAATACTAATTAACTATTGTGTAGCACATTTAAATATAGCAAAAACATACCTTTGCTTCTTCATCTATGAGAATATTTGGGTCAAATTATAGATTCTCCGGGTCAATGAAAAATTTGAAGTGGAAATCCTGGTCTGAGTGCTTCGTTTATAAGCTTAGATAATCCGAAACAAGTTAGGGAATTGTACAGCGTATCACAAATGGGCGCGTTTCGTACAATAATAATAATAATAAGCCGTCTTTATAAGGTCGATATTTTAGACATCAATGCCCATTCTTCCATATAAACCTGACGAATACAAACATGCATGTCCTAGACGGGATTCGAACCTGCGTCCTCAGTAACTGCCGGCAGATACGCTAACCATCCGTCTGTTAGTGTTATTGTGGGACCTTGTGACTTCAAACGACTTCCAGCGCTAGTAGGCTTCTCAGTCTAAATCACAAAGCAAGGGAGGAGTGAAACCCGGTGCCGGCATTAGCCTATTCTTAACGAGAAACACCAAGGGGACCAACGGCTTTACGTCCCTTCCGAAGGACGGAGCGCTGATTCGTGCGCACTCCTCTAAACACGCAAATAGGAGGCCGCTAAACCTCCAGGATTCGTACCCGGTTCGCCCCGGGTATGCTCAGCGTAGAAGGCCAACGCCCTCGCCCACGGCACCCCCTACCCATCCGTCTACCAAGCTACAATGGAGTACTTGAAGGAGATGATTCGCGTGTAAGGGAAGAACGTTTTAAAGTTCTTTTCTTCATCATAAATAATTCATTTTCTTCCTATTTAAAAATACTACAGGCATCAATGATGAAGTAACCATCTGAGAAATTTTCCAAGTACAACTCTAATGAAGACATATTTGTTTGATTTTCTTGATAACAGCTACTCCTACAATAAAAATGTAAATTAAAATAAATAGTCTACTTTGCTATTTCTACAATTTTTATGTAAAAACTCTTTGATATGACTAATAATTTACGAGATATGACGGAAAGCTGATTTTTTGCCACCAGTAAATTGGCACCTCTGATTGACTTACGTGATTCGTTTATGTGATTTTCTTATTATCTTTGATTGTACGTTCTTAATATCAAATTTCAAGAAAATCCGTTCGGTAGAAACCGAGAGCGAACATGAGGACGGACGGACTGACAGACAGACGGACAGTCCGACGCTCATGCTGGAAGCGACACGCGCCTAAAAACAGTATATTTGTAGTTTTATGTGCAACAAAGAGAGGTTTGGAAATTTTTGGCCTGGAGTATGGTGGGTGAAATAATATGGTAATAAACCCTTCGTTTACTATGTCAATGCAGGTTCATATTACACGGGGCACTTTTTCAGAATGCATACCCCGTGTTGTAGAAGCGGGCCTAGTATAAACGAATCCTGTATATGTGTTTTGCGAATTTTATTTTTGGATTGTGAATAAAGAAGAAGCGGATTTTTTCTTGTAAACCCTGTGATGGCATTGCTGCACTGCTTCGTCGGAAAATTATTCACGCCGCAGCGCTAAATATTGCGTCCTTGATTAGCCGATTTCCGCTTGAATACCGTTATATCCGAGGTCACAGCTGAGCCTACCATGGGAAAGTCGACGGATTCTCGAACGAATTTGAACAATTTTAAAACGGATTATCTTCCGCTTTATCCGCGGTTTAACAATTTTTGATAACCCGGAGCCGGAAGTATTGTAGGGATCTCAAACGCGATGATCGAGGACCACATTCGGACCACCTGTTTAAGAAAAAACTGCGGCTTTCATCAAGATATAAAAAAATATAAGAAACAAAAATTTCAATGCTAATCAGTTAGGCGATTTATCTTTTTTTTTATTATCTTTGCTATTCTTGGTGTCGCGTTATAGTTTCGGCGTATTGCCTGCGACCAGTTATAAACTTCAAAATCATCGATGTTTGTAACGTGCGAACTTTGAATGAGAAAGCTGTGACCTAAGATAATATCATAGGAGACATCTGGAAATTCCCAACGCGTCTGGAATAATCAATTTATGGATTTTGCAGCAAAAATGTTGCAAAAAGGTTTTTTGAGAAGCCGCATTTTTCGAAATGGAACGATCCCGTTTCGGATTTTCTTTTTTAAAAAAAAAAGATACTCCGGTTGGTATAGCGGAAAACGAGCTTAACGCGACACTTCCGGCGATACCGCTAAGTTCAATACGTGTCGAGTGTATGGGATCGTTTTTGAGAAAACAAGACGTCGCATTGAGTGAAAAAGAGAGGCATGGCGTAAGCTTTTGATGATACAAAGATGGGGAGAATCATGTGTAAAGAGTAACGGTGTTTAAAGGATTAGCGAGGGCGATAACGGTTGACGTTGACTCTCGGCCAAATTAAATGGATGATTTTAATCACGACGTGGCTTATATTTATTATTATTACATTAATCACTTACAGGGAAGGAAACCCCAATTACAAGTGATACAATAAATATGTGCAAAAAAATAAACATAACAATAGATGACATTAAAAATATGAAATAGCAAATACAGAGTATTGCGCCACGAAAAATAGGATGTCTAAGATAAAATATAGTACATACAATAAAATACATTACATACAATGTAATAAATTCATGCAATAAAATACAATAAATACAATAGAATGTCTACAATAATTTAAAATATTTGAGTAATTTCTTTGGTTGATATCAACATCTGTTACACTAAATATGGAGTTAAACTCATTTTGTATTCTAAAAAGAACAGAGTTCGAAATTGAGTTGTTTTTACATCTCAGCGGACGAAACAATAACGTATGACGCGTCCTCCAAAGAGGTACACAGATATTTAAATGGGATAATAAAAATGAAGATTGAACAGAACCAACCAAAACTTTTTTTTTAAATGACATGTAATAAGGAAGCGAATGAGAGGGAATGAAGAGGATAATATTGAGTGTAGAACGGTTTTTTAAAAATAGTTATCTCGTTAAAACATTTAGGAGCATATGAAGAAAACGACAAGTTGGAATCCTTCTATCGTGGCAGGCCCCGGTTGGGAATATACATCGGGACTTAATCAAAAAGGTCGTGTGTGATTTTAAAACTGAAAATCGAGTCTATAACAGTTTTTTTTAACGTTAAAGTTTCACCAGGAAAGGTTTATTGGCTTGGATGAATATGTACAAATCTGTTTGTTTCGAATATAAGAGAGCGTTTCTTCAGCAAGGCTCCGCGTTCCACGTGAAATGCTTTCGCGGGCAGTAAATTGTATCCTCCCCCATCCTCCGAGTTAGGTACATGCATAATCATTAATTACTTGCAGGATTTAATGAAGACATGTGTTGTCATTTATTTCTTAACAAACGTAAGCGGTGGTGGATTTACCGGGAGCACTCTTGTGAGGCCCGCTAGGGATCCGAAAGAGGATTTATTTATTTTTTCGGAAAATGAATTAAATGAATTATTAATTTCCTGCTGCCACGATTGCTGTTGTGCGAGATGCGTTAACCAGTGGAAGTTTTCGTAGAATTACCATAGTTTTTCGGAGGAAAATAAAGCAAGTATTGAATGCAATTCCTAATAACTAGGATATATTTATGGGTCTAGCATACAACGGTCGCCCCCGAATGTTAAAAAAGAGCCGTTGAAAATGAAAGAAAAATTCGTTTTTTTTTCAACGCGCTTTACAAACTGATATTCTCATTGCAGAACGCTCGTAACGTTTCAACGCGATTAACAGATGGCGTCGTAAATCAAGGAACCAATCTTTAACCCAATCTAGCGGCCGTTTTATTTCTCCCTCTCTCTCTCTCTTCTTCCCAATAAGATTTGCGAAAAGGGTATCTCGCATCGAGAAAAAAAACCGTTTCCTCTTTAAATCAACTACCATGGCGAGCGATCCTTAATCGAAGGTCATCGTGACCTCACTTCCTCTCTCTCTCTCTCACGAGAGAAAGATGGGAGGAGAAGGAGGGAGGAGGTTAAAGGGAGGAAGGCACAAAGGCGCAATTCATCAGCGAATCCCTTGTATCGAGGGCCAAGGACGTGGATTTTCATAATCTTGCTCAAACACAGACAGCCGCTGGAGCGGTGGAAAGGAGGGGGATTTGGTCGGGAGAGGGGAGGGGAGGAGGGGGTAAGTTGGATGATAAATGGACCGGCGTCTTGTTTCTAGCCATGCAGCAAAGAGGCGATAATCTTAATTACATATCGTCGAGTTTTTTTTATATTACTTTTTTTTTCTTGGGCAAACAATTTCTGGAGTTGGTACGTTTTATTAATTTTTTTAATGCATATATTCGATTCGCGGGGTAAATTTTATAGGTTCTCGTCGGCGAAATGCGTAAGGATGTAGACATAAAGAGTTATATCGAGCGGAAATGCCTCTGGAAGTGGTTTTGATCAATGTTTGGCTCGGAGTTTTATTTTATTTTATTTTGAAAAGGCACGCTTTTGATAGCGATAAAATTAAAATAAGTACTTTGTTTGTGCAAAGAGAGGCAATGCAATGCACTCGCGTTTATAATTCTCTCTCTCTCGCTTTGTTTAACTCGAATAACAAAAGCATTCCGTCAAGCGAAGGTTCTGTGGTTTTCACAATTTCTCTCTCATGGAAAGGCGCACGTGACTGAAAAGAGGGAAATAAATAATTCGAGGAAGTAGGGCGTTATTTTTTTATTATTATTATTTTTTAAGCGAAAAGGATCCTGCATGGCTCGTTGAAAGTGAAAATGGTGGATGGGATGTGTTTTTCTTTCCTGCTCGCTGTGATTTGGGTCATTTAAAGCGCTACGTTTGTTATCGTTTATCTCTATAAATAAAATTCTGATGTCTGTCTGTACATTAGTTTTTTCTTCAGAATTTCACATTTATTGTGCATTTAATGTGAAATGACGATGATTACAGCAATGTACAGACTTGGTGTCTGTTTGTTTGTCTGTCGGTCTGTCTGTTTGTTCCATCATCACGCCAAAACGGAAAGTCGGATTTTCATGAAACTTGGAACCTATCTTTAGGTCAGCCCAACTTATAATCTAGGGTGTATGGTATCCGGAAATTCTTGACGGGAAGGGGGTTGTGGGGGGGGGGGGGGGGGGGCGCCAACCATAAAATTTACAAAATCTCGCTTACCATTGCTTTTAAAGCAAAAATGCATTTAACAAAAGTTGTTGTAGATTAGATTTTGGATCGTTTTTGTTCTATACAAATTTTTGATAGGACGAACAGTTACTGAGATATCGACAAAAAATGAGAACGGGAGAAGGGAGTGTACAGTCTAGGTCAGTGATGGCGAACGTATGGCACGCGTGCCATAAGTGGCACACAAGAGGATTTTGGTTGGCACGACAAGGAAAGGCAAAAACTAATCAAAGCATATATCGTACAGAGTTAGTGCCTTCAAAAACATATGTGCTATTTAGTTAGCTATTGTAAACATTAGTTTTATGGTTACAAACGTCAGTGTATTACGTCTTGATCACGAATTTAATTACGTTGGCACGCAAAAAAAATCAAGAACTTTTTTGTGGAACGCGAGACGGAAAACATTCGACGATTTCGGTAATATTGGCACGCGGGCAATAAAAGGTTCGCCATCACTGGTCAAGGTTGTGAGACGTGTTCCCGATCAACGACGGGTACTTTCAGCTAGTTTCTATATAAGGCGCAAGAGTGTTGAAAAAGTTTTTTTTTTTTTTTGAGTGACCAGATTTTTCATCCAAATTCAGATATTCGGCGAAATTGGAGTTTTCGACAATATTGTGATTACTCCTCGTCATCGTCATGCTTTCTGCCTATCGGTTGGTTTGTTATTCGTCCGTCTAATTCAAAACTTTTCTATTCGCCTTCTCGTATCAATCACCACCTTTCATTGCAACTGATGTTCCTTTCTTTTTCAACCCTTTTAACACGGCCAACTCAATCCTATGCAATCTCCCCTCCCCGAGGCCTTTCTCTTCATATTATTATACCCGATTTATTCTTTCATCGCATATGATATACTTTTCATCTCTCTGCGTCTCTTTCTTAACTTTCTTCCTTCTACGACTTTTCTTTCGGTAATTCCTTTCGTATCCTGTAATATATTTAAAACGAGTTTTAAAAAAAATCTGTGGCGGCCAACACATGACTTTCTCCATATTTGGTGTATAGATATTTAAATTATTATGAGTAGCATGATGAGACAAAATTATCATTTCGTATCGTAAAAGAATACAGTAGTCCTTATTGCCGAAAATTATATTTTGAATGTGTTTACAGAATTCACCGCTACATGGTCCTGGCGCTGTATACTGGAAATTACGAAAAAGTTGAATATCTCCGAAATGGTTGGTTCTACGAAAATTTGTTTCAAACAAAACTTGGAAGAAATATTATTCTCTACAACTTTGGTCCTCACGAAGATTACCAATTACGACGTTTTTAAGGAGATATTTGACGGAAACCGAGGAAACCGATTATTTATAAATAATTCCTAAACAATAACTGCTATGGAAAATTGTTTAAAATGAAAGTTATAGGAAATTACTTTATCTATAACATTTGTATAGAATTGTATATGTCATAATGATGTTTTAACGGAGAAATATCGCAAAAACCGAATCGGGTTTCGAATAAACCTCGACTTACGTTTAACCGTTATTGTCTAAAAACGAATCAGTTCTTTGTGCTCATGCTAAAGTGTTATATATGAAGTTTGGTAAGGATACGGCAAGTACTTTTCGAGTTAGAGCGCCGACGATCACACACACAGACATCATTCCGAAAATAGTCTAAACGTGTTTTAGGGACCTCAATACGTGTATTTCTGTTGAAATCTCGAAGTCGATTTTTTTCGTGATCACAGTACTTTCCCATTACTACGTATGGAGAAAATTAAAATTATGGCCTATGACAAGAAAGGTTAATGCAGGGACTTGATCTCTAAATACTACAAGGATTGTAAAATACAAAGAAACATCCCGAAGAACGCTATTAATCTAAGATCGTGCCAGATGTTTATAACTTAAAATGGCGACTTCCGTTTCTATTTTTCGAGACCCCCACGGTGGGATATACGTCAACAATTATTTTATATTTGAATTGGGCTAATTAATCATTGAGCAGCCTTTTTTTACTTTCTCCTGTACCTATAGTACCTATATTGAGAAAGTATTGTAATCGCGAATAATTCCAAACTAATACCGATTCTGAATTATGGGAGAGTTGGTATTTGTGGTAGAAATGAGTTATAATAATTTGCTGAGAGAAATTTGATAAATAAGACTTGCAAGACTTTGCGAAAAGACGTTCCTCACGTAGTCGTTTGAGTACTTGATCTTATAGTACCCTTAAAAATACCATCGATTTTTCAGGATCACGCTGCGTGTCAGTGCAGATTTAAAATGGATGTAGCCGGTATACTAAAATGTTAATGCCATAATTTATTTATTTTATTTGGAACATTGCTACGCATGGTATTTTTGTTCCTTTTTGCTTCCAGATTTCAGCAAATGGAAGTGGCGAACCGTAGGATTTCATGTCGACGCAAATATATCCGGGCAATCCGGGATCACGTTCACTCCGCGTTCTTTTTGCCGTCTTCGGAATCATAAAGAAACAAAAACTGCGATTGTTCTTGCGACACGCCGACGTGGATTTCACCTTCGTTGCGTGGCCTTGAATGCAGAACTCCTCATCTTTTCAAGAAACGCCTCTTTTATTTAGACTTCGCGCGGCAAAAAAAAATGTATACGTTCACGTCTTCCCACATACTTCGACCCAACATGATTGCATTTCTTAAGGTAATTACGTGCGACGCCAAGCCGACAACGTTCATCCCGCTAGTTACCAATAGTTCTCCTCATTAGTGTAGCGGAAACTCATCGTTAGTCTTTTTTTTCATTCCTTCTGTCGATCGCTAGGTGACGCAATGGTAGTTTGCACACGTTGGCTGTCTATAATCCTTATTCGAGTCGAAAATTGGCAATAAATCGACCTTTTTTGAGGTGTATGGAGCACGTGGAAGGTCGCAGTCTATGGTTTCAATGTAAAAAGTCGGTACAACATACATTGTACAAACTTTCTCATATACTAATGCGTCGTCTAGTTAGCTTTAGATAAATATGAACTATGTAGAATCGTTATAAACATCAACTTAAATAATATACAAAATTGATGAGAATCGTATGAGCCGTTTTTTATTTAGAAAATCCGATTGTTGTTAAAGTTGCCCAAGAATATACTAGCCCTATATTCATTTTTTGAGAAATATGAAGTATGTAGTATTATTTCAGACGTAAACTCAAGTAACGATACGAAATTTGATCAAAAACGTTAGAGCCGTTTTTGAGAAAATGAAATTGTTGTTAAAATGCGTAGAATAAACTTCCCCTAATTATTGAGCAATGCCAACCATTTCTTCATAGCTTCTATTCTGTATGATAAAATGCCTAAGTACGAGATTTCATTTATTTTCGCTCTACCGTTTAGGCTCTAGAGCCAATAATAGGCAGGCAGACAAACAGACGGCATTGCGAAAACCACTTTTTCGGACTCAGCTACACCTAAAACGTAGATTTCCGTCAATATCTCGAGATCTAATTTTTTCCCGATTACTATAGGTACTTTCTCAATATACTTCGTATATGATAAAGTAAAAAATTACAAGTTTACGCATTCAAATTACCCGTTTACTAAATCTCATGTGTGTGTGTAAGACACTAAAAAAACATGAAGGCCATATATCTCTCGCGAAATACGCGTATATCTTGGAATTAAGCCAGGCGAACCGAACGGCAGTTAAGAAATCTCTCCCGGAATCAATTCTTAACGCATTCATAAATAAAGCGACTGGACGTGATTTCCTATCTTTTACGACGAAAAGCAGACTTCCGATGTCTTTCATGAGCCGTCTTCTGAGTCGTCCGTCTTAGGATCTGCTTGAGAAACGGGGACGCAAACATACATATATATATTTTTCATTTTTCTCTCTGTTTCTTTGTATTTATCATCCATTCTGTTTCTGAGTAGCGAGGAAGCACGTAACTCCGGAACGATTTCCATTAGACCGAAAATTCTGTAGCTTTGAATGCTGCTCGGTTTTATGATAGGGTCAAAGGATGTTGCTCGCCGAACTTGATGAGATACCATTGTGTTTGACTTCCTCTATGGCTGATATCGGTGATTAATCGACTTGAATGTTAAATTAGCGATGTTACGAACAGCATTTCCGTCAGCTAATTCTGGTTTAAATTCATAAAGTAGTTGCGCTTATGCAAACAATTGAATGTGCCATGACTTTATAATAAGCGATGGATAACAATTCAGAGGAAACAAGTAAGAAAAAAATGTGGAATCAGATATTAAGAGTGGTTTATTTTTATTGGCTCCACTGCTCAAGAGAAACGAAAGTGTGACGGACGGACAGATAAAATGATTACATTATCGAATTGAACATACCGCTGTTAAAATCACATGTCAATTTAGGATACGCGAGAATTTGTCTACGAGCATAATGCATGCCATTCTTCATTCGAAGAAGAAACATATACTTAGCTCTTTATATACATACACTTTTCACAAAAGTATAATACGAGGCATTCATTCCTTATTTCAATAGAAAAAATCCAGAGTCGTCTTGCACTTGCGTAATGTGAAACAACTTCCTATGGTTCGATGTTTTCACGTCGTGGCGCTTAAGAACCGCGATATGGCGAAACGGAAATGAAAGATCTTGAAAAAAGAACTGCATTGTGCTATTTACCGTGGGAAGAATTTTGAAAGGAAGATAGACGTCACTGCAGCCGGTTATATTATTTCATCGCTAATGGAAAGTTCAATTAATGGGTAGACTTATACTCACGTATAATATCTTTTTAGCGTAAGTCATCCGCTGGGCGGTTTTTTTTTTTTTGCATCTCAGCATGAAAAGTAGTTTTGAGATGTCATTATGTAACGTTTCCCTTTTGTGTGAACCGTGGTGTCCGTCGCATTAATCATTTTTTTACGAACCTCGTTCACTAAATGTCACGGGGAGAGTCTCCGCCACTGGTAACATTCCTGACGCAGCGAGCTGTTGACCCTGACTCCTTTTCCCAGCTCTTCATTGTGTTCATTTACTATTTTAGGACATTACGAAAACTCGTATGCAAATCGGGACCATAACATGACCGTAGATTCTGTCACCCAGCCTCCGGAGGTACCAATGCACTGGGAGGCGGAATGAGAAGGACGTAATGGTGATGACCTGCATTGCCGGTTCCGACGAATGACGTGATTGCCGTTCGTGACGTCATGGTGACGTGCTAATTACAAGTTGCGTCTTACGTCACCAGCGTCGACTGTTACCGGAACTGTTCTAAAATTATTCCCAAGGAAGGTGAAAGGGATTTTTTTTATTAAAATCATTATCGAAACTCCGATTACTCGATTTTTTCAACCCGATTGTTCGATTTATCGAAAATGACAATTTCCCCCCGCATTTACGTACCTGTTGTTATTAAGCTTAATGGCCCGTAGTGTGGATATTCGTAGTTTTATTCTCTTTGCTTCGTTTTAAAGGCATGAAATTCGTAGGAAGAGATCTTTTATTTATTTTATAAGCGTCGTTTACGTTTTTAAAGATTTTTTCGCCATCTCGAAATTTCAGATGTTTTTTAGTCTTTCACGACATAATTTCTGTTCTCACCATCTTTGGCTGCTGGTAGATATTAATCGCTTAAGGAATTATGAGAGAGGCATAAGAAGATGTAGACAGTACGTAACAGCCTATTCAAATAAGTTAGATTTGGAATTGATGAAGCATTGGTGAGCGATTCGGAAAAGGGCTTGCAGATGGGAGTTAATTCGTTAAATGAAAAAAATCTGATGCGGCCAACACGTGACTTTCTCCATATTTGGGATATAGATACTTAATTATTATGAATAGCATTATGAGGCAAAATTATTATTTCGTATCTTAAAAGAATAGTCGTCCTTATTGCCGTAAATTATATTTTGAATATGTTTACAGAATTCACCGCTACACGGTGTGTCGCTGTATACTGGTATTAAGATAAAGCGAAATATCTCCGAAATGGATGGTTCTACGAAAATTTGTTTCAAACAAAATTTGGCAGAAATATCATTCTCTACAACTTTGGTCCATACTACGATTACCAATAACGATGTTTTTAAGGAGATATTTCACGAAAACCGAAAAACCGGTTATTTATAAATAATTCCTAAACAATAACGCCTATAGAAAATTGTTTCAAATGAAAGTTGTAGGAAATTACATTCTATATACTTTGTATAGAATTGTATATACAATAATGATGTTTTAACGGAGAAATATAGAAAAAACCGAATCGGGTTTCGAATAAACCTCGACCTCCGGTTCACCGTTATTGTCCAAAAACTATTCAGTTCTTTATGCTCATGCTAAAGTTTTATATATGAAGTTTAGTGACGATATGGCAAGTAAATTTTGAGTTAGAGCATCCACAATCACACACACACAGACATCATTCCGAAAATAGTTTAAACGTGTTCTAGGGACATCAAAACGTGTATTTCCGTTGAAATCTCGAAGTCGATTTTTTTCATGATCACAATACTTTCCCATTACTTCGTATGGAGAAAGTAAAAAGGGAAAGGAATGAAAATTAATAGGAAGAAAAACAAAGTCGTGAGATTTTCCAAAGGTAGAGAGTCACAGGTCAGTGTTACAGTGGATGTAGGAAAGCCTGGAAGAGGTGGATTATTTTACTGTCAGCATTTTGGCTCGGGTTGGAAGAAATACATCGAAATATTTTATATAGAGTTCAGCGTTACATTTACATTTATTAACAGTAATACCCTGCTAGCCGCCAGAAGTATAAAGTGTAAAGTTAGACTCTTCGCGGATGACACACTTGTGTATGGAGAAATCAACACAATACACGATCAGGAGAATTTGCAAAAGGACCTTCAGGCTATCACGAAATGGTGTAAAGATTGGCAACTCGATCTTACTATAAAGAAATGCGCCGCCATGAACTTCACGCGCTCCACGAATTTCAACCGTTACCCGTACCAAATATCTGAACTAAAGCTAAAATACGTCAATAGCTACAAATACCTAGGAGTAATTCTCAGTAGCAATTTGTCTAGTAGAGAGCATATCAAATCCGTTATAGCATCGACAAACAGAATTCAAGGGCTTTCCTCTAGAGTCCTGCGGGGATGCCCCTCGGAGCTAGTTCCGTGAATGTTGACTCTCGCAGTGGGCGAGGAGTCAGCCGCACGACTGCACTCCTAGGGGAGGCACATAAGCGGCTGCTGGGGACGTGGGCAGGATGGAAGTGGACCAGGGGGTCCTAAAGCCTCCTCCGCTTGGGGGGGAGGTCAGCGTCTTCGCCGGTGGAGGATCGCGGACGCTTATGCCTGTCCCAAGGCCTGGGGATGGAATCCGCAGTGGCACGGATTATAGGGGTCCTGTGGCGCTGGGCAGCAGCCCAGAAGCGGATGGCATGCCTCCGCATTTCTGCCTGAAGCGGGACCATGGGAAGCCACTCGTAGATGTCCTTGATCCTGCCCTTGCGTCGACGGTGGAAGATGAATGTGAAGGAAATCGCATACTTTTCCCTAATACGACCCATCGTGGAATACTGTTGCGCCGTCTGGGACCCTTTCGAGGAGGGCCTAACTAGAGAGCTCGAAATGGTTCAGCGTAGAGCGGCTAGATTTGTAAAAGGAGAATATCGGTATGATGCGAGTGTATCAGAGTTATTGAGAGATCTGAAATGGCAGACGTTGAAGAGTAGAAGAATTGAATACAAGAGGAAACTATTTGAAAAATTTGAAAGTTCCGAATTCGTTGAAGACGTACGCGGCATAGTCGTCCCCATCGGTGTTAGTGAACGTAATGTTAGATCACAGTGCAGGAGAAAATATCTCGAAATTACCGCTAGAACAGAGAAATACTACCGATCCTTTTTCCCAGACGCGATAAGACAATCCAACAGAGGAATTAGCTAGACTTCACTTGGTGTTGTGACACCCCCTGCCAAACGCTTCTAGCGGCTTGCAGGGTATTTATGTAAATGTAAATGTAAAAGCTTTTGGCAAGGGGTGCCACAGCACCAATGAACTCTAACTAATTTCTCTGTTGGACTGTCTTATCGCGTCTGGGAAAAAAGATCTGTAGTATATCTCGGTTCTAGGGATTGTTTCGACAAACGTTCTCGTACACTCTGATCTAACATTACGTTCAATAACACCGATGGGGACGACAAATCCGCGTACGTCTTCAACGAATTCGGAGCTTTTAAACTTATCAAATAATTCCCTTTTGTACTCAATTCTTCTACTCCTCAACGTCTGCCATTTCAGGTCCCTCAAGATCTCTGTTACACACGCATCATACCGGTATTCTCCCTTTACTAATCCGAGCACGTCCTCTCAGGGAAGGCCATCTGGCCTGGGCCTCAAAACTTAAAGAGGGCCAAATTTTGCGTTCGAATGTACTCGCCGTCAACTGTGAAATTGCAGAAAAATTAGATTAAAAAATTGATACATTTGTATGTATAAAAACTAGAATAGAATTTTATAAATAAAAAGATATACACATTATATTTCACTGTTTTTAGCTAACGATTGTCTTATGGTCTCAAAATCTTGAATTAGCACGGGCCTCTCTGGACCTCTTGGAGGTCCTGGGAGTGAGATGTGGACTATTAGAAAAGAATATATGAGCAGATTATAAGATTGTTGAGATGTGGGTAAGGGTTAGACTGGAGAAAATTAGTTAGGCTTAGAGAGAAACAAATGAGGAATTTTTAAGCGCAGAGATGCTTATGAAAATAAATCATTAAAGGGAGATTGCGATTTTAAACAAGGCGTAACGTCATTAATAGAAAATCTTAAATGGGCCTCGTTAGAAGGACGTAGACTGCAAGCTAGATTTAATCTGATTAAGAAAAATATACCTAGGTCTGAGGAATTAGCGGATGAGATAGTCTAACTTATCAGAAGTCCGACATATATCGGAAGGCAGGATGGTGAAGATAAGATCCTCGAGATATATTGCAGGAGGGAGAGATACAGAGGATCGTTTTTCCCTAGGACGATAAGGGAACATAATAGGAACAGGTAAGGGGGGTAAGTTAGGGAACCTTTGTGCATTGCACCCCCTGCCATCCACCAATAAAATGACAGGGACGGAAAATGACATACAGCAATCAGCAAATTGGACGAGGGGAAAACAAACTGAGAAGATTTTAAACAAAGTAGGGAAGATACGAGTTTAACTAGAGCAATTTAGGGAAAGACAGAAGGAATGGGTGGGTCATATTTTGAGGTCTACCGAAGGGAGCCATTGAAAGAGGCAGGAAGAGAAATTGGGATATTGGATGCATTAACAGAAAGGGATTGGTAAAAGAGAAGATGAAATGAAAAGCCTTGGATGGGACATTAGGTTGATCGTGTCAAAATCCTAGCTAAAGTTGGAAAACACATGTTGAAGTGTTGAGGAAGCATTGTTCTTTTAATATATTGTTATATATAAATACGTAGGAGAATACTATAAGGAAATATCGATCATCTGCGCGACTTGCCAAGTCAATTAAACTCCTGCCCTACTTAGAGCACGCGCGTTCGCTATCTCTTGGCATATTACTACGGTGTCCTCTATATAAATCACTTCACCGCAGGACCTCCATAAAGGCCGCTAGTACACGTAGTTTAGGTTTTGTTACTTTGTACCTCTGCCATGTACTACTTCATCGAACTTCTATGATTTATGGAGACGATATAAATGAAAAATCTCTGTTGCAGTTCATAATAAATAACTTTAGTTAGCGAGTCTTAAAATTTCAGTTTATTTTTTCGCGAATTTGTCAATGTATACAATTTTTTTATATGACTTAACGCTTTTTAACTTTTTTTGTTGCGACTCTAAATCAAGGGCGGATCCAACGAATCATCTTCTCTCCCTCCCCCCTCCCCAACAATATTTCGGAACACTGAAGAAAATAAGCAAATAATAAAAATAACATCAAAAAACGTTACTTTTTGCTGTATATTTTTTTTGTGCAAAATGTTGTATATTCACTGTTTACATATTAAAATCTGTATGATTTTAAAGATATTTTCGAATAATTTAATTGTTGTCATCAATGATTACCCTCCCTCCCCCTCAGAGGATGAAATCTGAATCTTCCCTAAATTGACCAGCAAAAATTCCCCAGCCCCTCAGGCTTAAGATACAGTTTCAATATATATATAGATACACATTCAGTTAGTGAAATTAAAGCAAAAACCTCTACACCACTGTAGCAGATAATAACTTTTGCATTAATTTGCAAACTTCAACCTTGATTATTCTCACCACACTTGTAAACGTTCTTCACCCCTTCATCCATTCGTGATTCTACTGAGGATCTCCGCGACCCTAATTTGGGTCGCTACCCGGAGGTACCATTGGTCTAAACGGCTGTTTTTTTTGGACTCTTTTGGCAAACTATGTCTCTCCAATAGTACTAAAAATGTCGAGGAGACCAGATGCGAATTTAGTCTTTAAAATCAGCCGTCATCAGTGATTGTTCACCGACGTTGCATTCTTAATGCGATTATGTAGCTGAAATTCGCATCTGGTTTTTCGAATTTCTATATATACATTGTGGTCGCAGTTTGTCCCATTGATTTTAAACGTAAGGTTAACTCATATGTTTCCATTTCGAATAAGATAATTATATGCTGAGGACTTCAGGAACGTGCTCATTAAAAATTAACGTGTCTTGTATATTACGACCCGTTGATACCACTGAATAAGGCTGCGTTGTATCCGAAAATCCGCTTCTGGTTTTGCCATTCGTAAATTAGCTTTTGATGTCTGGGTTTTTCCGAACATCTGCGTGCTTTCCTTCAGCTAATTATAGGCGAACGAAGAGAAAATAATCGATGAGGGACGGACGGATGCTGCTAACTTTGCGAATTTTCCAAAATTTTCGAATTTCCACGTGCCGCGAGAGTATTTTTGTAGGTCGCTGCGACTAAAGTCCCTTCGAAAACAAACGCGGTACTCGCGTTTATTTGCAACGCGGCATCTTTAAAAACTTTTCCTAGAAGGTTAAAGACGTTCAGGGTGAGAGAGATGTAGAGAGAGAGAGAGAGACGAAAAACGACAAAAAAATTATTTGAGAAACTTACTTTTTTTTATATACACACAATATAGAGAAAAGTTCGAGACAGAACAGACGTGGTGGAAGTTTTTTTTTTTTGCGATCACGTGATACCAAGGCGAAATAAAGCAGAAGGGAGATGATAGTGGCGTGATTGAAATAGAGAGAGAGAGAGAGCGCGCGAAGTGGTGAACGAGTGAAGTAGTGATTTCGTTCACGGCAAAATAAAGAAAAAATGACATGCCTGCAGACGGACAACTTCGACTCTCGGTTTAGAAAAAGCATTACATTATTATTTTTTTTTAAAAAGTCGTCCGCACGAGTTTTTCTTTTTTATATTTGAGCACACAAACAACCTCTTTCCCCCGCCATCTTCCTGCATGCATTCCCCACCTACTAGTTTTTTTTCCTCCTCTCCCTTTATCTGCATAATAAGAGAGGCGTTCTCAAAGACTCGGGCGATTAATGAAGCGGAAGACTTACTCCCCCCCTCCCTTCCCATATTACTTTTCCAATTCCCCCCCTCCCCCTCCAAAAAGAACCAAGCATCCCGCGACGTATTCTCCGCAATCAAACGCGCTTTCATGCTTATACAGGGAACTACTTACTACCGCCACTACCACTACCCCAAAAAAAAATAAAAATAAAAAACCGCTTCCACTGTTTTAATTACAGCGCCGGTTCTCTTAACGAATGAATGGTCTTTTGTGTCGACCGTTTTCGATCCGTAATGCACTGCGGTTTTTTTGGGAAAGAGTTTTATTATTATTATCATTTTTTTATTCGAGTTGTTTTTTTTCATCTTTCTTCAAATTCTAATGGTTTTCTCCTTGAGGTAATTGCTTTTCCGATCCTAGCTGCATTGTTGCCGCCCGTGTTTGGCGCGGCAAGCGGAAGCGGAAGAAAAAATAATGTTTTCGCGGGAGTCGCGTTGGTGTTTTGTTTTATTTTTGTTTTGTTTTTTTTTTTGTTAAGATATTCCGGTCTTCCGCGTTTCAGTGGGAGAATGCAACTCATTTATCCGGGATAAAAGCGATGCGCGAGACGTCCGGAAATATTGGTGAGTCAAGTAGTATGCGGTGGTCGGGGAGATTTCTATTATCTTTTTATGTTATCATTAATGGTTTTCCTGCCACGCGACGCTATGGTGAAGTACTTCCCGTCGCGGTTTGACGCTTAAGAGAGTTGCGCAATCATTTTTATTTAATCGGCATATTTTTTTAATTTATTTAATTGTTAAGGGGCTGGTTAAAACTGTTTAATTATTTCTCCATTTCAAGTGTGTTATTACGAATATATATATTCGTAGACAGCATATGAGAATTATGAGAAAGGGTCTTAAATATAGTTTGCATGCGCGTCTAAATGGATAATTTTGAAATGTGTGTGGTGGGTCGCATGTGATAATTTTAACATACATAACATTACGGGTGTAATAATGAGGTCAAGGATTCTGTTGTAACTTAAAAGTACACGATCCAAAATGGTACCTGTTTTAATTAAGAACAAATTATCAGAAAATTCCTAATCGTCAAACATTTTTCTTGTGTTTCCTATCATTTTGTCACTTAATTTCTATCTCATCCGTACTTTCTCAATTCAGCAAATTACAACAGAATGATATAAATCGAATTTGAATTTTTGCAGACCGCATGTGCCTCGCGATCCACGTGTCCGAGATGAAATGTTCAGGGTAGTTCATAATTCGGAGGAGGATCGGTATCTAATATGCTTTTAGTTACCTTAATTACGTGACATTACGTTGACCGTAAACGAATGAAATGTGCTTTGATGATTCGGTATAGAAACTGAGTTACTGTTTATTGGTTTTTGTGCCGGTTAATGAGTCACCGTTAAGGAAAACAGTAGTATTTATTCATATTCTTTTCCAGTTTACGCAAATCACGCGCGTGCGTACATCTGCATGCACTTATATGGGAGCTGTCTTTATTTTTATTTATTTTATTTATTTATTTTTCACAAGCTCATAAACAGCACTTTACGGCCTTTTTAATGAGCGTAATAATAACAGTAACAAAGACGAACACGTACGATCATGCCCTAGGCAGGATTCGGACCCGCGACCCCAGCATTGGGAGATAAGACGCGCTAACCACCCCTCTCGGACTTGGTAGAAGGGTGGTTAAGAGTATCTGCCACCGAATACTTGGGTCGCGGGTTCGAATCCAGCCGAGGGCACGGATGTTTGTGTTCGTCGAAATGGGTTGCATGTAAGAATGGACTAAATTGTCTAAATATCGCCCTTGAAAGTAGTCGAATTATTATTATTTACCAAGGCCTGCACACGCATCTGCATGCATGCTGTCTTTAATATAGTGCAGCTGTCCCGGGCAGTAAGCTTAAGGGTGTGGGCACTTACGTTGAAACAACGTCGTTTGAATTTAATAACGAATTCCTAATAAAATTTTGAAAATATGTCGATTGAGTATTCACATAACTTTCAGGCATATTGAGTTCGTCGTCGTATGTTCAGGCGATAATCATAATACTGAAAAAAGTAAGTTTGGCACACTAATACCTTGTCAGTTGCAAATGGAGCGTGCCTAGGTCTTAAGGATGTTCCATTGTCTATACAAGAGTGTCGCGAAATGTAGAGGGATTCCGAATACCGTATTAGCCCGAATATAAGGCGACCCCGAATATAAGGCGACTCCTTATTTTCCCAGTGAGGAAATCCAAAAAAGGTAACTTTTTCATACTTAAGGACCCGAATATAAGGCCCCCACTTTCCTCAAAGACAATTTTCGAAAAAAACCTCTCCTTATATTCGGGCTAATACGGTATTTCAGGGGTGGGCAAAATTTAGTATGTTGTGGAAGTCATTGGCAAAATTGCGTCACATAGGGCTGCATTAGAAGTTAGGAGATCCATATAAGAGTTTACATTCGAAGTTATTTGAAGAGGTTCTGCAGCATCGCATTAAAAGTCCGGCCATTATCATAGGGTTTAACACTTCAGCAGGTAAGAATTCGTTATCGTACGTGTGATTGACACACTTTATGTCGAGAAGAAATGCTCTAGCAGTTGGTAGATATCTTCCTCCTCGAAAAGAGTGCGTTAACTTCCGAACTGCATCCTCTCGCGGTTCCGAGATAACGTATTCCCCAACACCGAACGCAGAAAGGGCATTTGGTGAGACGTCGGGGGCAATTGCATTGCAAATGCGCATTTTGAGTCGAGGCCTGCTTCCTAGAACAACTTGCCGCGAATAGCGAGAGATGAAAACTTGAGCACTCTCCAAAAAAATTGTTTTCTCGGCTTTTAGATTGCCATTTCTTAGGTTGATAAATTTTTCGACGACATAAAAAAAAGGAATTACTATATCGTATAGGAAAACTGTAGTGAAGTGAAGAAAAAACTCAAGCTTTTCATATAGCATTACTTCGTCCGTCGACCCGTGTTTATTGAGACATTTGTGACGGTGAAATTGCGGGAATTTTCAATTTTCAAGCGTACCTGGTCTTTTCGCATCTTTATCCGTTACAGTGGCAAGTTTTTATCAGAGAAGAAATTTTCGGATGAGGCGAGAAAAATGAACGTTTTCGTATACTTTTTGTGTATTATTTTCTGTGCTCGTTCGGAACGTATTAAAAAGATATCAGCGAAGGAGAATGCATCGTTTGGGAGTACTCAGATATAAGGTCCGGGTTCGTGTCTTCATTTCATGTTTTCCCATCGAAATTTAGGGCTGTACATTCTCACGTACGCACGGGCAAATATAATAGAGGCAGATAATTAAAAAAAAATTTGATGTGGCCAACACGTGACTTTCTCCATATTTGGGGTATGGATATTTAAATTATTTTTATGAATAGTATTATAAGGCAAAATTATTATTTCGTAAAGTAAAAGAATACAGTCGTCCTTATTCTCGTAAATTACGTATATTTTGAATATGTTTACAGAATTCACCGCTTCATGGTGGTGACGCTGTATACTGGAAATTAAGAATAAGTTAAATATCTCCAAAATGGATGGTTCTACGAAAATTTGTTTCAGACAAAACCTGGAAGAAATATTATTCTCTACAACTTTGGTCCTCACGAAGATTACCAATTACGACGTTTTTAAGGAGATATTTGACGGAAACCGAAAAAACCGATTATTTTTTATAAATAATTCCTAAAAATAACCTATGAAAAATTGTTTGAAATCAAAGATGTAGGAAATTATATTGTCTACATTTTTTATAATGGTCAATGTATACAACAATGAAGTATTATCGGACAAATATCACAAAAACCGAATCGGGTTTCGAATAAACCTCAATTTCCGGTTAACTGTTATTGTCCAAAAACTAATCAGTTCTTTGTGCTCATGCTAAAGCGTTATATATGAAATTTGGTGTTAATATGACAAGTTCTTTTTGAGTTAGAGCACTCACAATCACATACACACACGCACACAGACATCATTCCGAAAAGTCTAAACGTGTTATAGGAACCTCAAAACGTGTATTTCCGTTGAAATCTCGAAGTCGTTTTTTTCATCATCACAATACTTTCCCTATACTACGTATGAAGAAAGTAAAAAGATAAAATACAGTGCAAGACGAAAACATTCCATCTTCATTCGGTTACCGTATTTTGCCGACTCTTTATATAGTCTATAGACCAGTGGTGCCCAACCTACGGCCCGCGGGCCGGATGTGACCTGCGAAGGATGTTTATGCGGCCCGCGAATCCATGATGGAAAAGCAATCCGAAAAATTTAACACACAAATTCATACATTTTTATGAAAGTTTTTGTAATAGAACTTTTAACATTGGAATTTTCACCATAAAAATCCCATTTAGACTTGATTTTCACTGAAAGGGCACCTTATAATACATAGGTAACATCCGATTTGAACTCGAATCCGGCCCGCCTAATAATTGCCAACTTCCAATGTGGCCTTCCGAAGGATTCGCAGCCACCGATGTGGCCCGCCACGTAGAAGAGGTTGGGCGCCACTGCTATAGACTGTTTGACAAACGGTAATTTAAAAAAAATAAAGAATACATGTTCTAAATTCCATTAATAGTATTATAACTGCAAATGTTTACTATATAAAACACACATTGAGAATTTTCAGTACACACTGTAGAGTGTATATTGCTAATTAGGGCTTCTTTGCATTTCAGAGATGTATTGCATTGGCGGGAATTTATTATCGTATTTTTGATAAGGAACACGCTTACCGTAGTGACATTCAATCGTTGACTTGTCACAAAAATGTCTTGAGCATAAATTATAACAGGTATTAGTAATGTATAGCATTGATGTGATTGGTGTTTTTGATATGATGATGTAACATCAAGTTGAGAGGTGACTTAGCAGTGTGATGACTGTTGTGCAATTAGGTGAGGTATATGTGATATCGTATGAGGAATGAATGTGAATTGCTGAAGCGGTATGATGATACGCTCAGCGCTCCATAGAACATTTACTGTTGTGAAGTGTGTTGGAATTCGAACAAGTTCTGATGAATGTGATGTTTTGCATTGTTAATAATTGCTGCTGCCGTACAAGTACGTAATTGTGGCACCGGCAGACAAGCCTGAATAGGCTTTGCTGGTCCTTGTATTTGTTTCTAGAGCCACCTGTATTACTATCAATTTATTATTATTATTAATTCGTTATTTTTTGGTATTTTTGTATTATTATTATTATATTTTTGTATTATTATTATTATATTTTTGTATTACTATTATTATTTTGCCCGTACCACTGTAATAAAATTGAATTAAAATTACAAAAAATGTTAATGCAGAATCATATTCCACCCTTATTAACTTAGATTCAATTACTTTTTGCGTCCTTTGCCACGTCGCTAAGTAGACATTTATGACCCGTGTATTTCGATACTGACCGGACGTTTCCATCATCTCTCTGTAATAAATACCGATTTTTTCCGGGCAACCTTGCGACGCTTCTGGCGTCGCAAAATAATAAAACAAAACAGACCCGATCATCCGGGCGAAGCTTAAGGCAAATTTACACGATTCACTTTGGATGTACGTCTTGAATAAATCATCCAAAAGTGAAAGCAAAATGAAGCGTGTAAACAAAAATAATAATATTCACTGTCGATGAATTGCTAATTGACACGGTTCACTATTCTTTCACTTCATCCAAGATGTACATCCAAAGTGAATCGTGTAAATTCGCCTTTATGCCGCATCGCAACCGCACCAAAAAGAAAAGCGGCGAGGAAGCAGTAATTAAATGGTTCGACGAGGAAGGAAGAAAATGACTTCATGTCGATGCATTGCATTCCTTTCCTTTCTGATCCGGTGGCGGAACTATAGAATTTCGGGCCTCTCCTACGCGAAAATAATTTTTTAGGCCCATTCATAATTCTAGGCTCCATTATACACACACACACACACACACACACACACACACACACACACACACACACACACACACACACACACACACACACACACACACACACACACACATATATACATGCATACATATATATATACATATATATATATACATATATATACATATACACATGCATACATACATACATACATACATACACATATACATATATATATATATATATATATATATATATATATATATATATATATATATATATATATATATATACATACACATATTTAGGACAACTAGGTGTTGTGTCCCTCTTGTGCTGGCGAAGGGATCATCCCGAAAGTTCCAATAACTTCTACAATTGTCTCTCCAACACACCAGTGGCTCTCCTTCCGGGAAGTGCTCACTGGGTTTCCTTCAACACCTAGTTGTCCTAAATATCCTCATTTACCTATCCTCTTCCGTAGTATACACACACACACACAGTGGAACTACTATAAGTCTAACCTCAAGGGGAACAAAAAAAAATCGACTTGTAGAAAATTCTAGTTGCTGAAGAAAAATAACAGGAAAAAGTTTTTCCTGTAAATTTGATTCACTTCGAGTTTTGGATAATTCGAGTTATAGACGTACCACTTATAGAAGTTCGACTGTATATACAGTAGAACTCGATTATAACGGCCTCGGTTAATACGACAACTCGGGTATAACGACATATTCTTCAGATCCCATCCCCGTTTCTACAATACTGCAATATATTCACCTCGGTTATAACGTATTAACGCCCTCGGTTATAGCGACTTTGGATGTTAGTAAGTAACAAATATTTGTACGCGTAAGCACAGGGTTGGCGCACGACATTTTTGTATGTGTGGGTGAGAAGAAAAGAAGTAATATAATATAAATGTCATTATTTTCTTCGGAAATATGAGTATCGATTACCACAAAGTTCAGCCAAATTCCTTGGATTTTATTAAATGTCATTACATGATTCCGGTTTTATTATTAATTTTCGCTGATCGCCAATACATTGAAGGACCAAAGGCACCCTCTTGACCGCCCAGGTGGGGAGGGATCCAACAACGGAAACTTTACTCAGTGTGGTTCGCACGAGCTGTTTTTACTTTCTCCATACGTAGTAATGGGAAAGTATTGTTCACGAAAAAAATCGACTTCGAGATTTCAACGGAGATACACCTTTTGACGTGCCTATAACACGTTTAGACTATTTTCGGAATGATGTCTGTGTGTGTATCTTTGTGGATGTATGTGATTGTGGGCGCTCTGACTCCAAAAGTACTTTTTATATTAATACCAAATTTCATATACTTATAACACTTTAGCATGAGTACAAAGAACTGATTAGTTTTTGGACAATAACGGTGAAACGGAAGTCGAGGTTTATTCCTACATCTTTTATTTCAAACAATTTTCCATAGCAGTTATTGTTTAGAAATAATTTGTAAATAATCGCTTTTTCGGTTTCCGTCAAATATCTCCTTTAAAACATCGTTATTGGTAATCTTCGTGAGGACCAAAGTTGTAGAGAATAATTCTTCCAAGTTTTGCTTGAAACAAATTTTCGTAGAACCATCCATTTCGGAGATATTTTGCTTTTTCTTAATACCAGTATACAGCGCCACCACCGTGTAGCGGTGAATTCTGTAAACATATTCGAAATATACGTAATTTACGGCAGTAAGGACGACTGTATTCTTTTACGATACGAAATGATAATTTTGCCTCATAATGCTCTTCATAATAATTTAAATATCTATACCCCAAATATGGAGAAAGTCATGTGTTGGCCACATCAGATCTTTTCTTATTTCGATGTTGCTTATTAGTAATCTGTGTTAAATAGCCTTCCATTAGGAGATAATGTAATACATAGATCTACCTGTAGGGGTTCATATATCTATTGTCCCTTGCCTCGAGGTCGCGTTCTCTTGGGGAATTACACTAGTTCCGCTGTCCGTTCTGATCCCTTTTCGCGAGAGGACGAAAAGGAAAAACTTTTTCGAGATGCAGCGGCTATGGAAGTCGCTTTCTTCTCGTCTTCCAATCCGGACGTCTTCTCATGGCTGCTGCGAAGCTTTCCTTTTTATCTCCCCCACCCTGTCCCCCGCTTCCTCCTCTGCCTCCCCCCCTCTAAGTCTTTCGCTCACTCACTCTCTTTACCGACCTCATCATTATTCTCCTCGCATCATCTCTTCCTTTTTGCCTCCATTTCTTCTCTCTCTCTCTCACCGCCGACCGCTTCCTTACCTTCTTTTGTTTTCGCGTTCCTTTTTTCCTCCTATCTCTGTCTGTCTGTCTCTCTCTCCCTCTCTGCCGATCCCTTCGCCTTCGCTCAAAACGCTTTCCCATCGTCCACGTCTTTTGTATTTTATGTCCCGCCTCCCACGCCATACTCTTCGCGTATTATCCCATACCAGCCTTTTCAAACCGATGCGTGTATTGCGTCCGATGCAATTATGCGCTCGATATGCGCGAGCATGTAGCGTCTGATCGCTCTTTTGTAGTTCCGACCCGAATGGAAGAGTTATTGAGGAAGGCGGGGATAATTTCGAATTGTTGGAGGACTTCGATGTATCGGATGGGAATGCTTTCGATATATCGAAAGTTGATTTATTCGGATTTCGATTCTTTTGAATACTGGAGCTAAACTTCGGTCGATTATTTAAAGAAAATGAGTTTTTAGTTTGGCTGTTCAGTTTATCACGGCTAGATTTAGATTGCTAGAAAAAATATGTCGGGAGGACTAGGTAATGAGATAGTAGATCTTATCAGAAGTGCGAAATATCTCGTAAGGAAGGACAGCGGGGATAAGTTTCGCGAGATCTATTGTAGGACGGAGCGATATAGAGGTTCGTTTTTTCCTAAGACGATAAAAGAACATAACAGGAAACTAGGGACTTTTGTTGCACTGCACCAACTGCCCCCCTTGCAGGGTATCATGTAGATGTAGATTATGTGTATTTGTATGTATGCAGGAGATGTGACCCAAAAGTTTCTTTATTATAGTAAACTTTAATGTTTACTTAATCGCACGTATGTATCTGTTCAAAACGCTCTCTGATAGGTATAGGTACACAATCGTTGAGAAATGCATTGAGGAATTGTATACGAATTCAAATGTAAGATTACGGGTAAAGTATTTTGATATTTTAAAGATACGTAGAACCATAATTAATTCATAATTATGGTCAAATATATGATGACGGGCAGATGAAAAACCGGGGCACTACAGTGCCATATTAAAAATAATAAGATCTCCTTTCGACATAGGTACTGTATCATTTAATTAATTCGGCTTATTTTTATCTGCTTATTGTTTATTTAGGATTAAAATTAACTTAGTATATATGTTATCGGCCTATTATTCGCTCCCCCTGGAAAAAGCTGCAAGGCCCCACTTTGAGAAATACTGTTCTATTAGGACACAATTTGGCGCTCAGCCGCATCGAAAAGGTTGAAACAGATATTCAGAACTCTGAAGGAGACGGGGTCGTATAGAAACATCGCAGGACGTTTTCGAGGAAGGAAACTTATGGCGAAGGAATGCTTCCAAGAAACGAACCCCTTAAAGACCCGCAAAAACTGAAAACCACTCGGGTAAACGGAAGGAAGGGATTGTGGTTTAGGAAGGAGAGAGGACGTCCAAGTGGGCCCGCGATGGGGGTCCCTATCTTCCTCAACAGCAGGACCAAATGCTGGACCAGATGTTTTAAGGTCTCACACGACGAACGAACGCATTCCGCGATGGAGTCAAATCGAAGGCGCGTTCCGACAACGACGCGTTCTAATTGGTGTCACGCGTCGTGTGAAAGGGCTACGTACATCTTTTGCCCGTGCGTCCTGTTTAAATTTCGCCGGCGAATTAAGACAGGCGGGAAATTTGTCTTTATTTGAGCGACGTTGAAGCTTGTTAGTCCCTCTCTCACACTTAAACACAAATGTTAAGTATTTTTTTCACAATTTTCCATATAAAAATGTTAATACATATTAACGGATTACTCGCAACTGTGAAAGAGGATTGAAATAAAAACAAAAATGTAGAATATGGGTAAGCACGGCGATTTCAACTTTTGACGTTCATAATTCCCATCTATAAAGAAAGGTATTTTTGTTCCTTCTGTTAAATCTACCAATATGAAGATTATTTGATTTTTGAGCTTTCTTTTATTGATCGTTTAATCGGTTATAGAGTCCACTAGAACAGCTTTTCTCAGCCTTTTTGATAACATCTAAGCTACAGTAAATTATCCACGGCCCATCTATATATGAATAGTTGAACATATGTAAGCAGGAGACAAATTCTGTGCTATTCACTGGAAGTAGCTGGTTATTTTAAAAAAAAAACAAAACTTTATTTATATTTTTCATTATTTTTTCATTGCTTGAATTTCACAAAATTTCGCTATACTATTGTGACAGTTTCTCATTATAGTTAACCGATCTTAAATTTTGTCAAATTTTCATGGCCCACTACTTTCAAGTATTTTTGCGGTCCGCCGAACTCGAAAATTATCGAGCTCCTCTTATGGCTGAAAATAGATTCAGTAATAAGCACATAAGTATCAAAAACTGAAAAAAATAAGGTGTGCTTGTGTTAAGTACCTCCAATATGCGCGACAAGGTTGTTGAAAAAAAAACATGCGCATTTTGACTTAAATGTAATCAGCCTTCTTCATTGTCAGTTTTCCGAAAATAGATTCTAAGTAGGGTTACCAGATACATAAGGTTAAAAAGGAGGACATCGAATGCTAAAATGACGGACAAAGCCGGACATGTGTTGCGGGTCACATACATTCAAAAATTCTTTGTTTTCCTTTGGGTTTAACATATATCATAGCATTTCACGAGCACTGTAACCAGACAAGGCGGGAGTAACGCAGTTGCTAACTATAAAATATTTCTGTTACGATTATTTTGCTTTTAACTGACTCTTATAAATTGTAAATTGATATTTAGTATATCAAAACATTCAGAATATTGAGTAATTATGAATGAATTCCTTAATTAGTCAGAAAAATGCAAATTGAATGGAAAAGACTATAAATGATGTCGCAAAAATAGTCTATATAAATTTTATTACACAGGTTGAAAAAATACAATTATTTTTTATCCTGTTTATTAATTTTAAACATTTTTGACATATTTTTAAATCATCGGTACTATTTTTCCTGAATATGGCAGGGTTATCAGATACCGGACATTTCAACAAGGAATCAATAGAAATAACAAAATGCTTGTATAGTGTAATTAGAATGAATTTTATTAGCTAATATACTTCTCAGAAGAAATTATCTTTTTAAGAAGATCTTCATTCTTAAGAAGGTAAGAATGGAAATCTTTACATGAAAAGTTTTTCGTATTAAACTGGGTCATGGTAATTCCCTTTATTGTTTTCACAGACAATCTATTCCTTTCTGGGGTCCACTGATCATTTATTAGAGAAAAGACCCTTTCTACGTTTGCATTGTGTCCTTGAATGCAAAAAAACAAATCCGCATATTTTTAAAAGCTCAGAATAACAATCTTTATTATTGCAGCTTATAAAAAATGAGCTCCACTGTTCGTGAAAACGGACATCAAAGAAACGTTCGTCTTTCTTTTCTATGAATAATTTAAGATTATTATATTGATCAAGTAACTTCTCGTCATCAGTAATAATTTCCTTTTCCTTGAGGTAGTTCAAACACGGTAACAAATCTTTACATCTCAAATTTTTGTTCTTTAATTCCATCCACTCCAAACATTGAAATTCCTCAAATTGGTTTACCCACTTTTCTAAATAAAGAATGCATTCTTGATAAACAAGCTGCGTTTCCTCAACAAAACTCTGACATTCTTCACCCATACCTTTTGCCTGTAACATTTCGATAATTTCCCTGATTGACAATGGCAAAAGATTTTCCCGAATCCTTAATTTTAAAGAAGCTAATGTCGTTTTAAGAAATGCAACAATTTCTAAAACGGAGTTCTTTTCTCTTTCTAAGGCCTCAATTTTGCTTTGGAAAACAGACGTAAGCGAGATCAAGAAACGAAGGCACAGTTCAGAAATTTCACTTTAAAAAAAGGTTTTTATCAATATTGGCGGTCGAGTAAGGGACAGAAAATACCGTTTCAGAGCAGGAAACAACTTCAACAGTCTAATCAACATGACGCGCACACACTTTTATTACAAATTAGCTTTATATCTATGAATACAAGAAGCGCTCCCGTAGAGTAGGCCATTTGCCGTTAATTCTTTAATGTTCGCCATTAAAAGTTTTCGGACTGTCGCTTCTATAGTTTATATATATGCTTTTATCATGTCATCCCATAAAAGTTCTGCAGCTGATTTACCTAATCAAGATTTCCTCAATGACGAAGCAAAAGAAGAGGATAACACTCGATACGTGCGTAGTAGTGTTGTAGTATGTGTGACAAGGGAGTTACAATCTCACTTCCTAGAAAAAGCCGGACAAAATCCTAAAATTTGAAATGCCGGGAGGACAGAAAGTGAAAAAGGAGGACATGTCCTCCTTTTGCCGGACGTCTGGTAACCCTAATTCTAAGAGCATTTATTTATTTTCGGTAGTAACTCTCAAGCCGCACATCCACGGCCGTTTTACAAAGACCTTTGAACATTAGCAAAGACAAGCACATGCATCCATGCCCAAAGCAGGATTCGAATCCGCGAGCTTATGATTAAGAGGCAGACACGCTAACCTCGTTTTTTTTATTTTCAATTCTTTGATACGCTGGTGCCTATTCTCGAATTGGTTCAAATGTCGCTTTTATAAATAAGTTATTTTCGAGACGGATGGGATGTATATACGCTTTGAAGGGGGAGGTGGGTTACGAGAGGGATTCTAGGGAAGTAGGTGAGGTAAAAAAATGATAAAGCTATGCAAAATAGCACATCGGAGAAATTTTGCCTTCTTACTGCATTTATTTTGTGGCACGAAATGTTTATGTATGTCCTCTTTACGTATTTAAATCTACATTCTTTTAAAAATATTTTCAAATGGTTTACTTTTTTATCCGGTAATCACCTTCCTTCCACAAAGATTAGTAAGTCTGAATCCACCATTGAGAGAGAGTGCTGTAATCACATCAAGGCACAGACTGCGCTTGGTTGCACTCCGAATGTTATCTTTTAACGGGCATTTTATCCTTTTGATAATGGCGAAATTTGTGTATGTAAAAGGCGAGCGAACAAGCAAAACGGGACGTTAAATGGTGTGTATAATCATCTAGTATAACAACAACCGTCAGACTTCCCGAAGACCCTACTGCTCGATGATTTCGTGAGAAAAGAGATTCGATCATTTGCTGAAGTATTCATCGTCATTCCCGAACAGCTTGGCTAGCAAACATTTCTGATTTATTGCGGGATATATCGCCAATTAAAGAAAAAATAATATCCATAAAACGTCAGCCTGCCGTGGGAACGATTTCAGACCATCAACCCGGATTCGCGCCTATAACATAAACTGTGTTAATATTGGTAGAGATTTTTACATATTCCTGTCTTGGACCGGAACTCAATTGAAGTTTCTTCCTACTGTGATATCGAGATAGAGCGTTCGAATCCTTTCCACTTGTGCTAATATGGCAATACATATATGTAATATAGGTAGTATGTATTAATAGAGTATTACGTAGAGGTATGAGTGTGTAGGTCGTCGTTACCACAGAAACCATACGCGGCTTCCTTTGATTTCTGTTTGGAAGATATTCATACGCGTTTAAATCAGTTGTGCGTTGATTAAAGTGACCAGTCGCGCTGATTTATTCAGTATTGTGGTGATTCTGACGGCACTGCAGTTATCGAATTCCTGTGCAGATTTACGGATATTGTCCTTCCTTATTTAATATATTGCCTCGAACGGTTACATAGTTCACTTTTCGAATGTCATCGATTTACGTCGCTAAACTTTTGAAAGCCGCTTTCATAGCAATTCAAATGGTTTAGAATGGTCTTTGATTTACTGAACGTTCGTCAAAGAACATTCATAAAAATATTTCAGTTATTTCGAACTATTACTATGCTCTAACTTAATAGCGTACTGATTTTCCTCGTTCATCCAGGCAGCATTCCCGAATTCGGTGCTTTTGCGTTGGAAACGAACGCGATTTGTATCGATTTGGGCACGGAAAATATTGGTTATCTCGTGGCAACGTGGTTTCATTTGATTGCGCATTAGATTAAAGGCGTCCAGCGAGCTTTGATGATGGTGTACATATTTTCTTTCGGATCGTTTACAATACTAAATTGCGGTAAAGTAAATCATTTTACGTTTACGAGGCCGTTCTCATTGAGAGGAACTCCCGCTTCTTATCCCAGCGCATTTCCTTCATTCTGCTCGCCACATCTTCGCCCAATTCTACTACTCCCCGCTTACATACCGCCAGTTTACCATGTGTGGCATTTCCTTCTTCCTGACTTGTTCTCTTCACCCCCGCCGTCTTTTTGCTCGCTTCCCTTCTCATTCATGTTGCCTTTCTACATGTTCCCTTCCTCCCATTCCATCCACACGCTCTCTCTCCCCCTCTTTTTTATTATCCCTCTGAAAAAGGACCCCGAAAACTCTCTCTCTCTCTATCGCTGCTGCGTCTTCTTCTTCCTTCTTTTAGCCCGCCAACACGGTTCGAAATGCGGCTAGGAGACGTGGCAACGCCGCGCCTCCGGAGTGAGTGTTTGAGCGAGCGTAGGGAGAGAGAGAGAGAGAGAAGGAAGCTGGCTGGACTTGCTTTTGTGTGTGCATCTTTCCCCATCCGTTCCTTCTAAAACGCCCCTCCTTTACGCTCCTCTCCTACTTCTTTCCTCTCCCCTTTCTACCTCCGCTACAACCTTCTCAGCAGCCTGCGCCTTCACTAAAAACCCCCTCCTCTCCCCTCCTCTATCTCTCTCTGTTTTCAGTTCCAGAGAGCATGTGCATTCTGTTGAAGGGGAGGGAGGGGAGGAAGAGCAGAGTGTTATAGCGTTGTGGAGGGGAGTAGAGAGTGAGAGGGAGAAAGGGGGGAGAGGGACAGGAGACGGAAAGGAGAAGAGGGGGCGTAGTCGGAGCGAGCCGGTAGAATGGAGAGGGGGAGAGAGAGAGGGAGTAAGTAGTTCGCATCTCTTTCCGCGTGGTAGCGCCACAACCGCTCCCCAGCGGTTTCCAAGCTCTCCCTCGCCGTACACAGAAATGGCAGCCGAACGGCCTGAGAGTGTGACGTTCGTCTGAAGCGTTGGGCCTCCAAGACCGATGTTTCGTCCTTGTGGAGGATATTTTCGACGTTCCCGCGACTCCGAGACGTGCCGTAGTGTGGTTCACGACATCGCGAAAACGTGTGCGTGCTCTTGAGGTGTCCCCGTGTCCCTTTTGACCCGTGAATGGCGAGTTATGTGGACATGTGTCTTGTCGGTGTAAAAGTGGCTTGTGGTTATAGTGTACGCGTTCAATAAAGGGCGAAAAGGTTTCGCCCATCAGACGGGTTTGAGTTTTCGTTCGACGGGTGATAAGGGGAAAAAAAAGGTGTGGATATTTTCCGTGGAATTTTTCCGTGTCTTGATTTCGGCGATCTTTGTATTTTTTCTTCGACTGGCTGTGTTGGGTCGTGGAGGGGACAAGAAGCCTCGAGGACGGATTCTTGATACTTTTTGAAAAGGTCGGTCTGTTTTTCTTTTGATTAAATCCAATCTTAATCTTTGAAATATATATGTACATATGTTTGTGTCTCGTATGTGCGTGTGTGTCGAATGAGAATCGTGAAATTTTTCGTAAACCACGAGTATAGCGGGGGACAAATACGCCGATCGTTGCGTGGATACGGATGTTCGGTTGTTTTTTTTTCGAGTCTTCTCGATAGTTAAATAAAAAGGATTTTTCCTCCTAACTTTCGAACCGTTTTGATTTTTTAAAAGCGTTCCGGCTGTTTTTTTTTGTTCCCGTCCCCCCTTCCCCCCCCCCATCCCATCTCCTCCCGCCTACGTTACTGTCTTTCAGCCCCCGGGGGCGAACAGGTAAACAAGTCGTCTTCTGTTCCTACGGAAGAATTTCAGTGGTGAAGACGGAGTTTAAAGAAAAGGAAGAATAAGAAAGAATTCTCTTTTTTTGCGTTTCGTCTCGTTTCATCTTTATTCCACTGGTGCATTTTTAAATTTTCTTTGGCGGTCTTTGTAGTCGTGCCGAATTGGTTCTAGTTTTTTTTTGTTATTTTTTACTCTTTCGCATTCTTTTGCGTCAGCTGTCGCCTAGAAACGTCGTGCTCCTCGCCGCTTTTTTTTACGTTTTTTTTTTAAAAATACGTTCTCTCATCCCGTTTCAGTGGAACTCATTCTCACGGATCATATTGTCATAGTGACGATAGTGATCCGAGAGTAACGAAGCGTGTCGAGAATTCTTCTTCATTGTACGTCGTTTATATGAGTGCGTAAAAAAATAGGGTTTTGTGTTTGACTTTAATAACAAAGGATGATATCTATCAGGATTTCGTGGTGGCGTTGCACTTTTTTACTTGCGTTTGACGTTTAATTGGGAGAATCTTTCCTCATCTTAAAATCTTCACGTGACGTGGTTTGTTGTTAAGGTTTTGTTATTTTATTTATGTGTGTGTGTGGAAACTCGGCTAACTCCATGATGTTAAGAAACTTAAAGGCTATTAAAACACGTAAATATTTTGCCGTTGCTGGGGTTCATTATCACGAAGTTACACCAGCGCGTTCTTACTATATATATATATATATATATATATGTTTGAATGAGTCCGTTAAGCCGTATGTATGACAGGGGAAACTGACCATATGTACTTATGCTACTATGTTTGACTTAGTACTTTCTCTCGTATCCCTACGAAATTGTATGTATATGCTTAAGGAAATTATAAAGGTGGCAACAAGGTGCTTGAGTGAGCCCAGTGGACACTTACAAGAATTGGAGAGCGCTGGGGGTGTGAAATAGACACGAAAAACAACACAAATTCGAAAGCTTTTCGGGCCGAAGCCCTTCGTCAGCGACGGAGAGAGACGTACGATATAGTATATGTATATATATAATATATGTATATATAATAGATATATGTATCAACCGCTCACAGTTCTGTTCTTGCAGGGAACGAAGGAAAACATCGATCCGATATTGACGATACAGAAAATCTGGCTTTTTCATACGCCTGCGGAATGGAAGAGGGAAAGGTGGAGAAAATTGAGACGAATAATCAATAACCATCGGATTTCGAAGCCGTCGTAGTTTTTCTGTTTTTTTCATGGTCAGCCTGTTTTCGTATTGCTCCTCGACGCCCGAACGTTTCGCGCAATCTCGCTCCTTTGTAGACGAAAAAGCCCCGAAAAAAATCCATCTCGTTGATGGGACGGGGTTGATTTTATTTATTTATTTATTTTTTGTAAAGCGGCCTTTTTCGATTCGTTTCAAAGCGTTCGACTTATTTTATTATTGTTAGTCTATTACTTTATTTATTCCGATGTGCCCGTTATCGGCTTGTCTCGTATTACGGCGATTAGAGGGAGCAATAGTCGGGTTAACTCCACTGGTTTGTATATATATATATATATATATATATGCACACACAGTTCTTGAAGAGAGAGGGGAAAAAAACAAAGCCGCTATAGAAAATTGCCATAGGTTGATTTTGGTCTATCAGTAAAAGGAAATTGGCGATGTGTTTGTAAAAAAAAGTGACTGACGATATCGTGTCTTTAGTGGGTAGAGGGCGGTTCGTATCGCATGTGTGTGTGTGAGGAAGACAAAAAATTGTTACCCCTTTGGTGACTCTTCGAATATATTTGTAGGGGGGTGGGGAGAAGGCTGGTTTTTTCTTTTTTTTTTAATGGGCATGAAAAGGCTTTAATTGAAAGCACGAGCCGTACTGATGATGCAGCGATCGAGTCGCCATGGAGCGCATTGTTGAGGTCTTTCCCCCCCTCTTCGTACTGCGGAGGGGCGTGCGACGTGTCTATATTTTTTTCGTTTCGTGGGCGAATATTTCTTCGCTTGCGCGCGCGTGTGTATGTGACCGTGCCGTATCGGATGAAACGTGCTGTCTTTGCGGATGGCGATACCTAATTCGCGTAGGCGTGCGTACATCTCTCTTCAAGCGGGATATTCGTGCTGTTTACAGCAAAAAAAAATGGAGGTTTTTCGTGACTTCTGAAGGCGTGAGTGAGAAGTGCGTGGCCAGCGGACCGAATGCTGGCCACGAGGGAATCCTGTGACGGAAAATATATTCGTAAAATTTGACGCTCAAAATTCGTGTTAAAAAAATTCAAATCATGACAAGAAAGCGTTTAACATCGAAATGTTAACCTTAAAAAAAAAAACCTCATTTGGAATCGATTTTCATTATTTAATATCTCGGAATCTCTTGGTAAAGTCTGGTTTTAAATTCTTAATCCGGCCTGCTGAAGCGTTGGCTACTTCCAATGCGGCTCCCCGATGTATTCGCTGCCACTAATGGGGCCTGTCGTGTAGAATAAGTTGCCCATTATTGTTTTGACCCTTTATGTACCAATGGTAGATACTTAAAAGTACCACCCATTAAGTCAGTATATGTTACTTCCGTACGGCACTTACAAATCCTTATTCGTTATAGAATAGTCTTTTGCCTCGTTTAACTATTCACAACATATTCCCTTAACGTCATCTTGCTTCTGATAAATTAAAATGAGGAAATTTTGGTACATAAAGGGTTAATGTTAATTTTCTGTGTATACCTACGATATTTCATTCAGTCAGCTTCCTCCTTCGTCCCGCATTAGTCAGGAATTTGGAACAGGTCTTCGGTTCTTTTTATGTTAAGGGAAAAATCAAAGCAATAAGGCATTCCCATATATTTTTATATGGTATTTTATACGTTATTATCGAGGAATCCAAGTATTTTGTGGGTATTATAAATTAACTTCATAAAAAAATGTACCTTTGTGTTAATCATCGTACTGTTCTATTGTGCTCCATGGTTTATTAATAAAAAAATATAGCAATAAAAATAATAACAGTAATTTTGACAAGGATTTAGTGTATAAATTGAAAATATCCCTGTAGATGCACCATTGACACATCATAATCATAGGTAGTCTATCCGTAGACATGGTTATTCTTGGTTAAACTTGTTTCTCCACATACTCCCATTTTCCGCAGTCCTCTTCATGTCTTATACAAACACATATTAATTCTGAATTTCTGTCACGGCCGTTACGAAACCCACTGACATATGACGCGAGTCGTGTAATCGATGGAAGGATCTTTATAACGGAAAACGCGACTTTATTTCTCTCTGATAGAACGAGACGAAACCGAACGATAAATAATATCCGTCTCCCGTTCGCTTCCGAGAGTGGATTTATTTTTTGTAAAATCCTAATATGTATGTACATTGTTCGCTGCAAAGATGTTTGACACATTGGTAGGATTTATGCGTGTGGAAATGTCTCTCATACTCTTAAAAGGGGGGGAGGGGAGGGGGGAGGATTATCCGTTAATTTTTCGAGGTGGAAATGTTATGGTAATGCCTTTCCTGTTTTTTTTTTGGTCGCGAGAAATCGTAACAAAAATGAATAAAAATTCGTACGATGTCTGATCTCAGTTTTATAAAAAGAAATTCGGACTATCTTTCGCTGTTTAAAAAAAATTTTTTTTTCTGTCCTGGGAGATATCGCAATAAAGCTTTCGCTAGTACTGTATAAAACCCGTCACCCTCCCTCCTCTTCCCCCTCCTCTTTCCCCTCCTCTTCCCCCTCCTCTTCCCCCTCCTCTTCCCCCTCCTCTTCCCCCTCCTCTTTCCCCCCCCTCTTTCCCCCCCCTCTTTCCCCCCCCCCCCTCCCCCCCTCCTTCCAAACTCCCTACCTTTCCCCTTATGGGATTTTGTGCTCCGACCGGATAGAGAGAGAGTACGGTCAGGATATCGACCAGGGACTTTTACAGAAGGATACGTACGTTTGCGATAAAGCTCTTTTTGAACTGTTTATATCCTTGTATATAGGTGTGTGTGTGTGTGGAAGAGTGCTTTTCATTCTTCTTCGCGTGTGTTGGTCGCTAGTTGGGTAGGGGAAGGAAGAGAGATTTTTTTGGAAATTGGAAAAGCCATTTCCTGGGATTTGTACCCAGAATGTTGTTCATTCTTGCGTGTTTTTTTGTCGCCGTCATTTTCTTATATCGGCGCGCGTTTTGTAGTTGCCGTGAAACGGGAGTATGTTTTTCTACTGTAAAAGCCCCTTGAAATGCGGGATAAAGAATTGACGTATGTTTTTATGCGTGATCGTGTGGTTGTTTATATATTTCTTCATGCAGGAATAAATGCATAATGTTATCGATTACAACCTATCTCTTCATTGATTTAACGCCCCACCGTTTCGCGTTTGTTTGTGAAACGTCGACTCATGTTATTAACGATATCGTGACGTTGCCGTCGAGGTCGTTCACTCTTAACATACCTTTAGTTTTCGGTTTTTATTTTAATATTCTTATTACTTGACCTTTTGTTATTGGAATAATTTCGTCGATGTTACATTTTGGTCAGTACAAAGAATTCGTTAGCTTTACTTATCTGTGTGTTCTTATAACATCGGTGTGGTGAGATGTTCGCGTGTTAGAATTTTCGCCATCTTCTCGTTAACCGAATAGAATACGTATGTATTTTTAAATGTATCTTATACGAAGTATATTGAGGAAGTATTGTAATCGCGAAAAAAATCGATCTCGAGACTTTGATGGAAATATACGTTTTAGGTGTACCCGAGTCCGAAAAAGTGGTTTTCGCAATGCCGTCTGTCTGTTCGCGGCTCTAGATCCCAAACGGTAGAGCGAAAATGAATGAAATCTCGTAATTAGGCATTTTATCATACAGAATAGAAGCTATGAAGAAATGGTTGACATTGCACAATAATTGAAGTCAGTTAATTCAAGGTAATTTTAACAGGACTTTGTTTTTCTCGAATACGGCTCCAACGATTTTGATTTATTTTCGTACATTTACTTGGGTTTACGCCTTCAATAATACTTCATAGTTCGTATTTCTCAAAAAAATGAATATAAGGCTAGTTTATTTTTGGCAAATTTAATAACAATTGGATTTTCTAAAAAAAACGACATGATTTTATCAAATTTCGTATAGATATATAATTTGATGTTTATAGTGATTGTACATAGTTCATATTTTCCAAAAGATAACTAAACGACGCATTAGTATACGAGAAAG
This sequence comes from Uropetala carovei, assembly GCA_036926305.1. Classification (NCBI taxonomy): domain Eukaryota; kingdom Metazoa; phylum Arthropoda; class Insecta; order Odonata; family Petaluridae; genus Uropetala; species Uropetala carovei. Next base: position 1,604,436 of record JAXCHB010000090.1, on the reverse strand, counting down.
TTTGTACAATGTATATTGTACCGATTTTCTAAATAAGGAATTTATCAGTAGTTGTCTCTCTTGAAATTTGTCACTAGTCACTTGCCAGAATATAGTACCCGAGGGTTAAAAAAATTGAAAATATTAAGTACTTGTCGTGGGTATCTACATTATCCGCCACGAGGTTATAAAAAAAGCCCTGGAGATACCTATGACAAGTAGGTACTTAATTTTTCAATTTTTCTACACTTGAGTGCTTTTTCTGGAATTGTATTTTCAGCCATAAGACGAGCACGATAATCATCTATAGTAATCATTAATCACTTTGTCACTGACTCTCCTACGCCAACGCCATCTTATTTTCCTGGGTTTCTGCTGTAATGCTTTTTACACGAAAGAATTGTGATACAACCCAACATTTTTCTCGGATGTCTATTCTTTAGATACTTTCGAATAAAATAACTTTCATGCCAAGTTACTGTTTGATTGAATTTGAAATTTACGCGACTTCAACTCTTTGAGAGTGGGTTTCATTACTTTACTAGAGGTTAAGCGGCCCTCACACGATCAATATTACTGTTAATGCAAATAGTGTCAGTATTTTCATCAACCGATCAATGTCACTTTTTCGCACCGTCAATACATCAGTATGAACCTCACGCGGTCAGTAATACTGTCAATATTCAAAATACTGACAGTAATATTGATCGTGTGAGGGTCGCTTTAGAAATAAAGACAATGCACTCGATTGTTTTATTCCTAACGTCGGAATAATTTTCTTAGTTTATTTTTATTCCCGTGAGACAGGATTATGGGAAACCGAGCGCCCATTTCTCACGACAATTAAGTGTAAACAATTTTAAAATAAACCGTCTATTTTCGAGTCGAGATTTGTTTTATTTTGCCAAGACTTTCCCGCAGCGGTTAGTAACAAAAAGAGCAAAAAGGTATTCCCACATGTAAGAAGGCAGAAAGTTTCCAACTGCGTTTACGCTAAAAACTCTTAGTTTTTTTACTTTCTCCATACGTAATAATGGGAAAGAATTGTGTTCACGAAAAAAATCGACTTCGAGATTTCAACGGAAATACACGTTTTGAGGTCCCTATAACACGTTTAGACTTTTCGGAATGATGTCTGTGTGTGTGTGTGCGTGTGTGTGTATGTGATTGTGGGCGCTCTAACTCAAAAAGTACTTGCCATATCGTTACCAAACTTCATATATAACACTTTAAGCATGAGCACAAAGAACTGATTAGTTTTTGAACAATAACGGTTAACCGGAAGTCGAGGTTTATTCGAAACCAGATTCGGTTTTTGCGATATTTCTTCCTTAAAACATCATTATTGTATATACAATTCGATACAAATGTTAGAGAGAATGTAATTTTCTACAACTTTCATTTGAAAGAATTTTCCATAGCAGTTATTGTGTAGGAGTTATTTATAAATAATCGGTTTTTTCGGTTTCCGTCAAACATCTTTAAAACGTCGTTATTGGTAATCTTCGTGAGGACCAAAGTTGTAGAGAATAATATTTCTTCCAAGTTTTGTTTGAAACAAATTTTCGTAGAACCATTCATTTCGGATATATTTAGCTTTTTCGTAATTTCCAGTATACAGCGCCACCACCATGTAACGGTGAATTCTGTAATAATAATTTTGCCTCATAATGCTATTCATAATAATTTAAATATCTATACCCCAGATATGGAGAAAGTCATGTGTTGGCCACATCAGATTTTTTTGTTTTACAGAAAGCTCGAAGAAAATGGGAAACCACCTTAGCTGCGCGCGTTTCTATAGCGATTAAACTTCTCGTTGCAACGCTGTTAGCTAAATGATTTTAAAAAAAGATCCTGCAACAACGGTACGGAAATATCAGTAGTACATCAGGGAGGCGTTAAAATCAATGAAACGGTTTTCGCTTCAATTTGATGCAGTATCAAAGAAGCGCTTACTCAACTGATCCCGTAATGATTCTTCTCGTCTTTATGACTTCTCCCGGCATTAGCGGCTGATAATCATCCCGATGCATTAAAATGAATTGGGTTTTTAGAATTTTAAGAGAAATGCTTTTGGATAGCACAGATTTGGTAGTGTGTGGCTAAAATCCACCGGAATGTAGAACCACTATGTAACATAACGCAATCATCCTTAGCCCTTTACACAGGTCCAAAGCATACGTTTATTCGGCATGGACGCGTTGCATTGTTACTGCAATTGATATTAAAACATGCAGCAATATATTGTTGTGTGTTGTTTTATCGTCTTAGAACAAGTGTCAGCAACGTTGGATGCCACTCCTTATCAATATTCGTAATCCGTGACCTTTCACGCGTGCCACCCTTTAAATTCATTTTCTCCGCAACGCTTACGAAAATCGGTTATTATATATATTATAAGGAATCCCGAATATAATGCGGTGTCATCGAAACAAAATAAAATTGAAATTATTTTTAAAATACATACTTTTCGTAATTATTCTCTGAAATATCGTGCCACTTAAAATCTCATCCCGTGCCACAGGTTGCCGACCCGTCTTAGAATATAAAATTTATTCATAGATTTATGAGGATTTACTTTGAAACATTTTAACATTGTGCCGATAGATTCCCGTATATATATATATATATATAATATATATATATGTGTATGTATATATATATATATATATATATATATAGGTATATATAGGTATATATATATATATATATATATATATATATATATATATATATATATATATATAGGTATATATATATATATAGGTATATATATAAACGCCGAAACTGGTATTCGTAGCCTCTTGTTACGTCACTGGAAGCGGGGAATTCATACTAAACTACGTTAAGTTTTTTTTAGTGCATAACATATACGGCATTGTGGAGCTCCCCTATATGTAATAACTTTAACTGCCGCAGTGCTCAATAAATTTGAACATTAACTATATAAAATATACGCTTAAGATCTCGTGTGACCCTTTGGCTTGGGCAAATATGAGTTAATTTCGACAAATTTAAGTGCAGATCTTTCAAACCGACGAGCATGAACTAACTCGGATGGTTTTTTTTTTTTTGAGACGTCAAAGATGGTGACAGACAGGCTGTGCTTCCCATCTCATTTTACGCGTTCGATCCGTGCACTCGGATCAAGAGATCGCGCACGAACAAAAGAAGAAGGAAAGAAAGAACGGCCTCGCTCGTAGTCACACGGCCGACGCCAGAACGAATTCCTTCAATCATCCATCCCTACAAACGTCCGAGTGGAATCGGATATATCGACCCCGACCTCCTATTAAAAGAATTTTCTTCTCGCGTGTCACGTGGGCGCGCTTTGACAAAACAAAACGCGAAAGGATATTAAACGGCGGTACATCTGCGTATCAGTCTGCAAACCCCTTTTTTTTCGTTTCTCTTTTATTTTTTGTTTTTTGTTTTTTTTTTGAACCTGTCTCTTGTGTGGGAACCGCAGGAGTGGAGATTGCGTTTCACTCCTCAAACCGAGAACGGTGTGATTGACACGACCTCTTAATATTATAGTATATCCACTTCAAAGAGCGTTTTGGTTTGGCGTGTGTGTGTGTGCGTGCGTGGGAGGATTGATATTGGAAGCAGTATCGGTTGCGATGTTAGCGAAAACGAAAGAGAAGGCGGGGATCCGTGAGGTAATTCATTCCGATGTTTTTCGATAGGTGGAGCGGAGGTTTAGCTCGCAGAAATGCGATGTAAAAAATCGGTACAACATGCATTGTACAAACTTTCTGATATAATGATGCGTTGTTTAGTTGTCTTTAGAAAATGAAAATCGTATGAGCCTGTTTTTAGAAAACCCAATTTTTGTTCAAGTTGCCCAAGAATAAACTAGCCTTATATTCATTCATTGAGAAATATGAACTATAGAGTATTATTGAAGACGTAAACTCAATTAACTGTGCGAAATTTGATCAAAATCGTTATAGCCGTTTTTGAGAAACTCGATTGTTGTTAAAAATGCATAGAATATACTTCCCTTAATTATTGAGCAATGTCAACCATTTCTTCATATACTCTGCTCAGTATGATAAAACGCCTTAGCACTAGATTTCATTCATTTTGGCTCTACCGTTTAATCTCTAGAGCCAGTAACAGACAGACAGACGGCATTGGGAAAACCACTTTTTCGGATTCAGCGACACCTAAAACGTATATTTCCGTAAAAATCTCGAGGTCGAATTTTTTCGCGATAACAATACTTTCTCATATACGAAGTACTTCTCAACCATTTTTTTTGTTAACGGTCTACAGTAAATTATACGCGGCTCACCTATATAAACAGTATGAGTGTATAAAAGTGGCAGAAAATTCTATCATACTGAATAAAAGTAGCAGGTTATTAGGAAAAAACAATGCAATTTATTAAAATTTTCATTAGGTACATTTATTGCGTTCGATTTTTACAAAATACAGTCGAACGTGTATAACTCGGATTCTCCATAACCCGAAGTGAATTCATTTTACGGGACTAAATCTTTTTCATGTTGTTTTTCCTTCTGTAACCCGAATTTCCCACAGGTCGAATATTTGTCCTTTCCCTCGAAGTTCGTCTCGTAAAAGTTGCACTGTATTAAGTTTTCGCTGTATGTACTTTCGCGAGAGTTTAAAAAAAAAATATTCTTAACCTATCTTAAATGTTTTCACATTTAACGCGGTCTACATCAAATTCATTTTGGGGCCTGTCGACTGAAAAAACACTGCGTTAGTTTACTCTTTTTGAAAAGCATCAATGGTACTCCCGTAGGATGGAATGATATTCTTGCTTGTCCTAACGATACTCAAGTTAAAGCAAACTCAGTTTTCGAATCCGGGATCCGCTACGTGCAAGGCCAGCACTCGAGCCAGTCCGCCACCGATCTCACACACAAAAAAATAACAAACAAATATACGAATCGCGCAAATTTATTATCATTAATCATATTCGCGTCTGATGACATATGCGGTTACACTTTACCGTTCGCAACCTGCAACGAACCGCAAAACTGCGAATGGAAAGCCATAAGGGTAATGGGATTATTGGGGTTCCTGTTACCCGTTAACGGTTTCGGAAAGCGCGTCCTAATTTTAACGAATGTCATTCGGATTTTTACTTTCTCCATACGTAGTAATGGGAAAGTATTTTATTCATGAAAAAAATCGACTTCGAGATTTCAACGGAAATACATGTTTTGAGGTTCCTAGAACACGTTTAGACTATTTTCGGAATGATGTCTGTGTGTGTGTGTTTATTTTAGTGTGGGCGCTCTAACTCAAAAAGTACGTGCCATATCGTTACCAAACTTCATATATAACACTTTAACACGAGCACAAAGAACCGATTAGTTTTTCGACAATAACGGGTAACCGGAAGTCGAGGTTTATTCGAAACCCGATTCGGTTTTTGCGATATTTCTTCGTTAAAATATCATTATTGTATTTACAATTCTATACAAAAGGTATAGAGAATGTAATTTCCTACAACTTTCATTTGAAACAATTTTCTATTGTAGTTATTGTTTAGGAGTTATTTATAAATAACTGGTTTTTCGGTTTTCTCCTTAAAAACATCGTTATTGGTAATCTTCGTGAGGACCAAAGTTGTAGAGAATAATATTTCTTCCAAGTTTTGCTTGAAACAAATTTTCGTAGAACCATCCATTTCGGAGATATTTAGCTTTTTCTTAATTTCCAGTATACAGCGGCACCACCATGTAGCGGTGGATTATGTAAACATATTCAAAATTTACGTAATTGACGGCAATAAGGACGACTGTATACTTTTACGATACGAAATAATAATTTTGCCTTATAATGCTATTCATAAAAAGAATTTAAATATCTATACCCCAAATATGGAGAAAGTCATGTGTTGGCCACATCAGATTTTTTTTTCTAGTACCGTGCGCTATAACGCGAAACAAACGAAAATACAAATATTCTACTCGATCACGGCGAAGACGCGAGTGGTCCGTACGAGGAGTTTTTACATAATTGCAACAAACGTCGCTGTAAAATTACTGTTAGTACACCGAAATAAACATTTTATTATAACAGTGTTGCCAATATTGAGAATTTTTAGCCATACCTATCGACTTGAACTTCGATCTAGGTCTTAGAAAAATACGGTAACTATGAGGCCATCGGTGGCCTTATTGAGCTACACGCGACTTTTATTCAGATTCACAAAGATTGCGCAGCCATATCAAATGATTATGAAAATTAAGACTGGACGAGAAACTTCATAAAACCTATTGTAAATAAAGGGCACACTGAAAATATTTTCAAGGTAGTGAAAGTATTGATAATCAAACAATCTTTCTTACCTCAAAATTACATGCGGGAATCGTTAGCGTCCACTTTCTCCCATTGCACGTGGTCATCTGAACAATAACACGGCTGGCGAATTTATTTTTGCTCTGTTGGCGTCAGATGGTGACTAGCTAAAGTGAGGAAAGTCATCTAGCGGTAAAGATGTAATTTATTACGAAATACCAATGAGTGACCTTATTGATCTACGTGGTCTTATTTGGCGCACGCACATTATTTTTTTTAAAAGAACGAATCGATTTCAAAATCTAGCGTATTCTAGCTATTGGCTAAAATTACGACATCTGAGTTCATATTAAACGCAAGAAAGACTATTATTAGAATATTATTTTCATTTGTCTCTTTTGCTTTCGCCATATACGTAGTATAGAGAAAGTAGTTTTGGTGAAAAAAGTCGACTTCGAGATTTCAACGGAAATACATGTTTTGAGGTCCCTAGAACACGTTTACACTATTTTCGGAATGATGTCTGTGTGTTTATCCACTTTGTTTATCCTTCATTATCATCATATAGTTTCCCTATCGAGTCAGTTACGCGTGGGTAAAAATCAAAGCGCCTCCGGTCATTACTTTTCCCTTAGCAAAATTTAAAATGTTTTTCATATTAATCGTAATTATAGGAACGGATAACCGAAAGCCTTACTCGATCGCAAAACATGGCGAGACAATAGCGTTTTAAACTTGACGCTTTTAACTAATAATTCGAAGCGATTTCCTCCACCAGATCGACTTGGGTGTATTTTTTTATATATGCCTAGCCGTAATCTAAAGAGAGGTGTAATTGTCGTGAAAGCGAGAGAGAGAGAGAGAGAGAGAAAAGGAAAAATTGACTGGACTCCAAAACCGCCATGTAAATTTTATTCGGGAAGGTGAAATCGCTCTTTAAAATCGCGCGTGGATATATAATTTTGCTTCAGTTTTTTTCCTCCCTCTTCCTGGCAGACATTTCCGTCCGGCACTGGAACGGAATTTTCATCTACAGTTTATGTCGACACGTTGGCGCTGCAGTCGCGGCTAGGAAAGTTTTGTGCAGAATGTAAAACAAGAGAAAAAAATTGCAGAGGTCGCGAGTGTCTCGCGTTATCTTTTTATTTTATTTCGAATAGTTTTCACTTCATTAGGATTCACGCGGTGTGTTTATAATTACTCTGGACGGCAAGGGTAGTTGAGGTCATTTCATATCTAAAATATATATATATATATAAGGTAACTGAGGATATTTAGGGCAACTAGATGTTGAAGGAAACCCAGTGAGCACTTACCGGAAGGAGAGCCGCTTGAGTGTTGGAGAGACACATAAGTAGAAGTTATTGGAGCTTTCGGGATGATCCCTTCGTCAGCACAAGAGAGAGACAACTAATTTGGCAGTGAAACTGGGGTGAAGGTGCGGGGGTGGAAGGGAAGGGAGCGTGGAAAGGTCGGGGATGGGAGGATGCAGAAGGGGGAGGGGGGAGAGGGGAAGGAGAGGGTGAAAAGAAGGAAATATTAACGGATATTGAGGCCGGGAGGAGAGAAAGAGTTTAAGATTTGGATATGGGCCAGTTCCCATTGACGGAGTTGGGGGGGTGGAAGCGTCGTCCGGGAGGGCGCGAATGGCCCTCACCGTGAAACAGACATTGAAATTAAGATTGTGATTATTTGCATGAACGGCCACGGGTAGCTGTCGTTTAAGACTAACGCTGTTGCGATGGCCGTTCATGCGAATATATATAAACACACATACATGCATATACTTGAAACGGCTTGATCGCCGTATTAAATATTGCCTTGTTGACATAAAAAACCGCAAAACTTTATCGTCGGGAGATAATATTTCCCGATGGCTCGTACGGACTTAGCGGCCGCTTCCGGGTTCTGTGTCACAGTGTTTTATCGCGACGGTTATTAGTAACGCCGACAAGGGCAAATTGTACGCATAATCGCTTTATTAAAGCCATGACGGATCTAGAATAAAGTGCAGTATTTTAAATGCGCCTTCAGTATTATTTCTCCAATTTGTATTTAGCTCGTTTTAGCGATCTTTTTTAAAAAAAATCAGCTTTATATATATATATATATATGTGTGTGTGTGTGTATTTACTTTCTCTGTCTGTCTGTACAAGCGACATCTCTGAAACGGTTCAACCCAGAGGAAGTAAATTTTTAGGATAAGTTACTATATATGAGAGCTACGTGTGGATCCGCGATCAGCTGCTGGGGATGGGCGGGGCTTGTAAAAATCGCCTTAGCTTTAGAAGTCTTATTGTTAGTTGTTATATTGCTTATATATTCGGTTTACCAGTTCGTCCGTCCATCTGTTCGAGCAATATCTCACTATGGAAACCAAATTTTCAGGACAGAGCAAATTCGGTGGCTCTAGGATCATCTGCTGAGGAATAATTCTTTTTCCCATTCCTTTGTTTCATTTCTACCCCTCATAAGAAAAACGTGAAATCGATGCAGGGCGTTATTAAGTTTGCATTTTAAAAGTAGTTCCGTACATGAACAGTCCTATGGCTGAAAATATGACGTTTATATTTTTTGAAAACATAATTCAAATCCGTGGCCAACGAGGGGGAGCAATTGCTTTTAATAAAAAAAAGGAAAAATTTTTTCCCATTTTTAACAATGGGAAATAAAACTGACGGTGCAACGAGTCCAGTGCTTTTATAATAAATGGAAAGCATTTATTTGCATAGCATTGATATAATGCTTTTAAAGGGAATTTTTATACTATTAGGCCGTCGATCGCAACCAAAGATGTAATTTTTATGATGACGTCATAATCTTATACCAAGGAAAAAAAACCCCGTATGTAATTCGTTCTGCCATTCACTTGTTTCTTATTCATAGCGAATCGTCGTTTTCGATTGTGGTTCATCGAGAATCAACTATTGGAGGGTTACCACTGATGGCTACTCTTTAGAAATATTTAAGTGGTTTTCTATCAATCGTGGTATGGACGCGAGAGTTATATATACACCATTCACTGTCTAGCCATAAAGCGATCTCTGTAATTTGTATCATTTTGCTGCTTAAATACCTGTTAATCGTTGTTCTTCGTCCACGGCTTAGGAGTGATTAAATCTGTTGAAGTAATCAATCATGATAGCTTTGGTTTAATATATAACTCGCTCTTGGTATCAAATGTCATTGAAGTTTTTAAACAGTAATCTAAAGTATAGATATTAGTTATTTTTAGAGCGTTTAAAAAATGCGCTTATAATTTCACTTTGAAGTCTGTCTGACCGTGCAGTTGCTCAGATTGAAACTGTGACGAAACCATATACGATAGAGAGCTGAAACTTGAAGAGTAGACTTTTTTGTATTGCTGCCATTTATTTTTCTTTAGATTTAATTTTATCCATGTGAATGTAAAACGCACTTGTTTGCTTATTTTAATGTCATATTCTACTTTTAGCGTTGAGTTTAATCTTAGGAGGCTATGGTGAATTTAAGACTAAACCCAGTTGCAAACTTGTTCTCATTTCTTTTTTCTGTAATCGAGTTATTGATTTCGATGCCCCGAATTACTTTTCCTCTTCAATAACTTACTCGTTTGTTGCTTGGTGAAGATCTTTTCGGTCTCCCATAATATACCTATTTAGTTTTTAGGTGAGTTCTTTATTATGCTCACGTTTTAAGTTGTTGTCTAACCGTTTGTCTTTTTTTACGGAGGTCTTATCCATATTTCTGTAGTTTTATCTTCATTACAATGTCTAACTTAGGTCCTATGCATGGCCTACCAAAAAAATAGGCGTGCCAAGACGTGTACTTTCATCAGATAATCCAAGGGAAAGATTAAACATTATTATTCGTCATGGAGAGTGGTTATTAATATAGATTAGATAATGTCACAAAGAAAAGGGATATGTGCATTAAGACATTGGAAGCGTTCCAATCACGGCGATCAGTTACTTTTATGCGTTATAAATTATTCGTGTTTTTATGTGAGATTTATGCATTTCCTCGAGAGGAAAGTCATGTCGGGCAGCATATCACGAATTTACCTTTGGAATTTCAAGATTTTATAAAAAAATCTGGTCTAGCTGGGTGTGGAAATAATAGCCTGCGTTGATAAATGCAAATGGATTAAACGAACGATTATTGATTGAACGTGGAATAGAAAGGATGTTAGATTGGGTGTAGCTATGGATATGATGACAAGTGAAGGATGAATAATTGGTTATATAGCCAACATCTTCGTAATTTGAAAAATATAACCGAGTCTCGATTACTCGAACTTACGCAACTAGAAATTTTCACGACTCGAACTTTCTTTTCTTAGAAATGCGATTCGTTGAGTTTCTTATAATATTTTGATCCGGAAAATTAAACATTTCCTTATATCCTTCCTTCACCGCGTCGCGATGTTGTTTCGTATGTCGAGATTTAAGGTGCATTTGACTTAAAAAACGCATACGTTCGGAAACTATGAACACATGTTAGAGCAGGATTTCGGAAGCGCTTTTTTCATAAAAGCGACAGTAAATACATTTATCGCGTCCTGCCAAGAAAAACAAATCAACATTTTAAAAAATAATCGAACCCCGTCGCTTGAGTCTCGAAAGCCGATGCGCCATCCCTTTATATCAACATTTCATCCATAGATGTTACGGTCATTTTTAGGCGCGTTTCGCTTCCGGCATGAGCGCCTATTAGCTTCGGTTTGTCCGTCCGTCCGCATGCTCGTTCTCGGCTTCTACTGAACGGATTTTCATGAAATTTGATATTAAGGACTTAAAATCAAAGACAATAAAGAATCACTCTTTTGTAGTGCCGACCCGAATAAAAGAATTATTGAGGATGGCGAGGATAATTTCGAATTATTGGAGGACTTCGATGTATCGGATGGGAATGCTTTCGATATATCGAAAGTCGATTTATTCGGATTTCGATTCTTTTGAATACTGGAGCTAAACTTCGGTCGATTATTAAAAGAAATTGAATTTTTAGTTTGGCTGTTCAGTTTATTACGGCTAGATTCAGATTCCTAGAAAAAATGTCGGAAGGACTAGGTAATTATCAGAAGTGCGACATATCTCGTAAGGAAGGACAGCGGGGATAAGTTTCGCGAGATCTATTGTAGGACGGAGCGATATAGAGGTTCGTCTTTCCCCAAAACGATAAAAGGACATAACAGGTACAAGTTAGGAAAGTGTACAACGTATCACAAATGGGCGCGTTTCGTGCAGTGGAATATTAGGAAAAATTATATACGTGTACGTAAGGGAAATGGCGTTTTAAAGTTCTTTTCTTCATGTTAAATAATCCAGTTTCTTCCTTTTAAAAATAGTGTATGCACACGTAAGTAAATTGAACGTTTGTTTGTGAGATTGTTTACGTTAGCAACAATGAAGTAACCATGCAAGAAATTTTCTGGTCAACTCGCATTAAGACATTTTTGTGTTGATTTTCTCGATACCGGCTACTCCTACGTTAAAAATGTATAAGAAAGGAAATACTCTTCTTTACCAGTTATACAACTTTTATTTGAAAAATATTTTGATATAAGCAATACTTGACGAGATATGACGAAAGTTTCATTTTTTATCTCCAGTAAAGTGGTACCCCTGATTGGCTTACGTGATTAATTTTGACGAGTTTCTTATTAAATTTGATAGTAAGTCCTTAATATAAAATTTCATGAAAATCCGTTAGGTAGAAGCCGAGAACGAACATGCGGACGGACAGACGGACGATAATAGGCGCTCACGCTGGAAGCGAAACGTGCCTAAAAACGCTAAATAACGAACTTTGAAAACTAAACGTGGGGATAACATGGCGGGCAGTCACGGAGGACACCACGAAGAATGATTTTTTTCTCCTCTCGCGGACGATAAAAAAAAGTAAAAATACGCCGATGATGTGGCCACAGCAAAATATCGATTTACTCTCCGTACGTTGCAACGCTTTAATTTATCGTCCGGGAGTTACCGCGCGTCGTGACGTTTTAAAAATTCAAGTCGTGCCCTCGCAGAAATAGTACGAATTTCTTTTTTTTTTGTCTCATGCGCCGTCGTCCGGGTAATATTTTTACGTTCCGAAAACGGACTATCGAAACGTGATTTTAAAGAAAGAGTATTAAAAAAATTAGAATTATTATCTCTCTCTCTCTCTCTTTTAACCTTCTTAAACTGGCTTCGATTTTCGTGTTTCTTTTTTTTTTGGGAAAGAGGGTAGAGATAACGATCGTGTTTTTTTTTAATTTCAAACCAAGCACTCGCAGGAATTCAGATGGGAACGATATCATTTCGGGAGATTCCCAACGGCCCAGCGTCGCGTTATATGTTGACATTTCGGCGGAAAATTACCGCCTCGGATTATTTTTTGTCGCGGATTTTATTTTTCCGTCGAGAGTTTTTATTTCGTCGCGTATTTTTTTCCTTCGCGTCTTTTTCCCCCGCGGTTATTTTTTCCGTCGCATAATTTTTTTTCCGCCGCGGGATGTTTTTTTTTTCGAATCGGTCCCTCTGCGTAGTTATTGGCAACGTGGGGATAGTCGAGAGATGAGGAGGAAATATCGGCGGCCGTGGAAAAACGTGCATATGGATCACCATGGTGTTGGTGCGGCAGAGGCAGGGAGAAAGATTACCAGATTGGTGGTCGTTTTTTTCGACCAGATCGCGAAAAAGGGTCGCGACCCGATTGCGTGCTGACCGGACGCGTAAAGCGGGGACGGGTTTGAGGGAGGGAGAGGGTTATCGGTGATAACGATGTTTTTATTTCACGCGTGAGATCACCCGAAAAAATTGCTATTGTATATCTTCCACTCACTCGTAAAAACTTATCCTTCAATGAGCCATTCTCCACAATATTCCCCGAGACGTCGTTAGTTTCTTCTTTTTTTTCTCCGTCGTTTAGAACTCCCAATAGGCGCTCGCGTCGCTTTGATGCGTGTATGCGTAGGATTTAAATGGACTATGTCAGTGGCTGCCAAATTTTTCGGCTCGGGGGCTACATAACCAGGGTTGCCACCTCAAAACCGTCAGTGACACGGAGAATTTGTAACCGGACCCGGAGACGTCATAATTTGATCCGGAGACTTCATAGATAAAGAAAGAAAAGTATGTTTTTGCTATATTTGAACCTTTGATACAGAATAGTTAAATTGTGTTAATACAAATGCGAGGAACGTACGTTTTTAGGCGCGTTTCGCTTCCAGCGTGAGCGCCTATTATCGTCGGTCCGTCCGTCCGCCCGCATGTTCGTTCTCGGCTTCTACCGATTTTTTCCACTATATTTGGGAAAGGCTGCACAGGTTTCGACGTGACATTATCGTGACGTCATCGTGATGCAGCGAATCCTTTTTATAAGAACCTGTATGTATTCCGTCCGTCTGTATGTTGTTTGTTTGTCGGTAACGCGCAGGCGAAATAAAAAAAATGCGTTTTATAACACTAAGTTTAAGTCTTTCCTCGGTCTGCATATTTATTTTCAAGTGCTGATGTAATTTCCTCTCTTTTTATCGCGTCGAAAGATTTTTTGGTATTAGTTATCCGGGTTACGTCGTATTTTTTTTTTTAACGGAGAGGATTTTTACTCTCATCCTTCCCTATTTTATTTTACGGCGGACGAAGTGCGAAAATCGGCCGGTCGGAATTTCGACCTTCAATTATTATTGCAAAAAAAGAATGGAAAGATCGTCACGTAGAGCGGTTTTTGTGAAAAAAATTATATATATATATATATATATATATATATATATATATAAAACATTTCGCCCAGTAATTTTCCGCGGCGATTCGCTCGGACTGTACGTTAAAGCTCGGATCACGGATCCTCTTAATTTGATGGGTGGGTAGATTTTTATCCGTACCTTTGCGGAGGAGTGCGGGGGTGAATGTGTGCGCACGAGGAGAGAGAGAGAGAGGATGTGAGAGGTATTTTAGCTATCCGGATAAGTTCGTCGGTCTACTTTTTTTGTAGGCGGCGGCTTATGATATTTACCTATCATCCTTGCCCAAATTCGTCTTCCTCGTAATTTTCTCCTTCCATTTCTGTGGTTTATAGGCAGAGTCGGTCAAGCGCTGCAGGGGGTCCGAATGCGGATATCATTGTGAGGAGGGGAGGGGGGGGAGGGGGTCGATATAAATGTATTCAGTAATAACGAACGATTTATGGAGCCCCAGTTTAATATTATAACTTTTACGGAGTGTTTATTTATTGGAAATCAGTTTGCAGGTGATTTTTGGCGACAGTTTTTGCAAAACTTAAACTTGAATAATTAAGAACTTATGTGGCCTCCATTATTCGGGGGGCCCGGATGCCTCGCATAGTTGTCGGAAAAGGGATATTTTTGTGGGTCGTGACAAAAGTTGCGTTCTTGTAATTCGACGGGAATTGCATCCATTAGCTTTTTTTGTTTATCTGCAACAGGGGAGCCATTTCCATAGTTCTGTGCGGTTTAAAAAAATATTTTAATGTATCGATCGATAAGTTTTTGAACTTGATTCGCGTTCTCGTTTTTGATCCTTAAGTCACGGATGTGTTTTGTAGCGCCACTTCTGTCAATCGTGAAATTTAATTTAATACGAGGTGTGAAGTAAGTAATGGCCGAGTGAAGAATTAATGCTCGTGTTAGTTATTAATCCTCACGTGGTTCGGCGATCGTTAAAGTTTTGTGTATTTGATTCCGGATTACTCGAGGCATCGGTTAGTTAAAATTCAAGGGGATATTTTTTAATGTCAATATTACGGCGTTAACCTGAATTCCCGTCTCGTTATAAAACCTGGCGTGAATTTATACTCCGAAACCTACCGTACGTGTCTCGTTCTCATGGCACAGTTGCATTATGGGTCCTAAACTCATGGTGCTATATATAGGTATGTATGTATACGACCAGCTACGGAAGGAGCGGGATTTAATCTCTTTTTTTTTGTAAACATTTTATTTTTTTAGTTCATTCTGCGCATGACCGTAATCCCGGGAAGGTCTCAGCTGCGCTCATTAACGGGGTGACTACGGTCGTGATTTTAATACAAATTCTATATCCACGGACGGATAATCGATGCAGATACGTACTCGAAGCGTGTCCTTTATTTTTGGAGCCTTAGGAGACAATTTATTATTATCTTGTGTCGGGTACCGCAGAGATCCTCTCTAGGGTGCCCACGTAATTTTCCGTTTTTTTATTAATTGTATTGATCGCTCTTTAACTATAAGTGAAGTAGGTAAGTTGCTTTTAAGTGTTCAATTTACTACGTAATTTTTAGAAAAGCGATGGTATTATTATATCTATAATCAAACGTTATACGGGCAGATGGATTTGGAAATAAACTAAACACTAATAAGCCGTTTCATAAAGAAGAAAAGCCAAGTTGCAGGTGTCATTCTTGCAAAAATTTTAAACATTTTTGAAGTAACAGTTGGAAGACTTAAGTGAATTATTTTCTTATAGCGTAATAAACGCATCAAAAAGTTAGTCGCATGTATTTATTCTAAGCTCCGAAACGAAAAATATTTTAACAAAAGTTTAAGTGTATGGGAAAAAGGGCCCCGCGTGTTATCATAAGGCAGGAGTTTACACAACCTTTTTAATGTGGCGAGCACCAAGTTGTATCCCAGAATATCAAGCGAGCGCCAAGTTGTATCATAGACTATCGAAGGAGCACCACTACGCTTCCTGCAAGAGTATTAATGATAGTGAATAAAATCAACCCAACACCAAAGTTATTCTTAACGATCTTGAATAAGTTAAGAAAGAAACCAACCGAGCAAATAAAATTATCGGTCCTAAGAAATGGGATATATTAAGGACCGTAAGAGAGCACCATCAGGCTTCCAAAGAGCACAGCGGTGTTCGGGAGCACCAGGTTGGGAACCCCTCTCCTAAGGGTTAAACAGGTCACGTAGTACACTACACGAGACAAAAAATTTCTTTTTCTTTTTCTTTTAGGGAACACATCGTTTGTTTTATTTTATACTCTTGTCCTTCCTGCAGGCATTCAATTCGGGAGATATTCGACGCATGAAAGGACAAGGATTCGGTGGTGCGTGCATCTCCCATGTTGGCCCGGGGACTTTCGGAAGGGTTACAAATTCGCTCGGCAGTTTATAAAACTCTCTCTCTCTCTCTGTCGACTCGGCACACAATCGAATACCTTACGGCCGCATTTTGTCGGTTATAATATTTTGGCCTACCCTCAGTCGCCAACTTTGGGCGTGGAGTTCAAGTTTTATTTTCTGTCAAGACGGAAGAACGCGTACAATGCGGGTAACTTGCTCACCGTCGGGCGAAAGACAATATTTTGCTCGTAATTCAGGAAAAAAGTTAACTCGCGGTGTCTTTTTCCTCCCACTCTGAAACCATCATTCCGTCATCCTTTATTCTTCTGGGATGACAATTACAAAAAAAAACCGAAGCAAATGTTTATCCAGTGGCCGTGCTATGGAGCTTTGCGTCTTTATTTTTTTTTTGTGTACGCGCAAGTCTCAGGAGTGGGATCGCTTCCATTTTTTTTACTCTTTTTTCTGTTCGTATACACCTCCCCGGTTCTTTGTCCAAGGGGGGAGGGGTAAAATGCGCGGGGCCCGAAGGGGCAAGAGGGGGGGGGGGATTTTCGTTGTTCACTTGTCTTTTTTTTGGGTGGAGGAGGGGAGGGAAGCGAGAGAATTCGAATTTTGTTCTGAGTTACTTTTCAGATCGATGGATTCGTGTGTGCGTGAGCCTTGTACCGAATCGCAAAAGCTTGAGGCTACTAAACTCCGGAACGACAACATAATCCTTTCGAAGTCTTCGGTTTAGAGATTTTTTTAAACCGATAAAATGAATTTCATTAAAGGATACTTTTTTTGTTATTTTCCTGCTGAAGTTTGGTGTTTTGAAGCAATTTTAATTCACTTCGTTGAGCGTGTATAGTTGTATAATTAAGTATATAATCGATACGAGTTTTACGAATTGCCGTGTACTAAGTCGTGAAAAGTTTGTCAGATTTAGAACATAATTGTGTTTATTACTGTCATTGTTCAAATGTTGCCGAATCCTTAATTACGTGATGTCAGAATATCATGACGTGAGGAAATATTCACCTGCCAGTATTTGTTTTATGACCGTGTATTGTCGTTCATTCTGTGTCTAATCTGAAAAATGTAATAATGCCATAAGACTGAGTTCATCGCCTTTCTTATTTGGGAAGGAACGAAAGAGTGGGTCGGAAAAACTACGCTGAAAAGAAATTTTTAAAGAATTTTCTCGTCGATTTTATGTTTATTGCACACTGGCTCATAAACAGCGCTTTGCGATGAGCGTAACAACAATAACAATGACGGACACACGTTGCCATGGCCTCTGCAGGATTCGAACCTGCGACATTGGGAGCTATACGCGCTATATTTAACCCTTCTGGGAATGCCTCAGTGTCAGTGTCAGTCTTTACGTCATTCTCCTCCTATGCATGTGAGAAGCAGCCGTTTTTATTGGAGGTAATGAAAGTTTATGTGGAGCAGATTTTAAATTTTTTTACGTTTTACTTTCTCATATACGAAGTATGTATATTGAGAAAGTATTGTTATCGCGAAAAAAATCGATCTCGAGATTTTGATGGAAATATGCGTTTTAGGGGTAGATGAGTTCGAAAAAGTGGTTTTCGCAATGCCGTCTGTCTGTTATTGGCTCTAGAACCTAACGGTAGAGCGAAAATGAATGAAATGTCGTACTTAGGCATTTTATCATAATGAGCAGAGTATATGAAGAAATGGTTGACATTGCTCAATAATTAAGGGAAGTTTATTCTACGCATTTTTAACAACAATTTGATTTTCTCAAAAACGACGTTAACTATTATGATGAAATTTCGTACAGTTACTTGAGTATATGTCTGCAATAATACTACATATTTTATATTTCTCAAAGAAGGCTAGTTTATTCTTGGGCAACTTTAATAAGAATTGGATTTTCGAAAAAACGGCTCATACGATTTCCATAAAATTTCGTATAGTTATTTAAGTAATGTTTATAACGATTCTACATAGTTCATATTTTTCAAAAGATAGTTAAGCGTAGCATTAATATATGAGAAAGTTTTTACAATGTATATTGTACCGATTTTTTTATAGGAAAGCCATTGAAGGAAGAATGTTAAGAAAGAGGTTTCTAAGAAGAAAGGTATATTAGATGCATTAAAGGTAGGAATTGGTTATGAAAACATGAAAAGAGAGACCTTGGTTAACACAGATTGAGGTGAGCGTAAAAAACCTGCCGGAAGGTAGAATTACAACGTGTGTATGTTAATAGAAACGTTTATCACGCAGGCTGCATGCCGATTTTATACTGATTTCACAATATTTTTCAAAGAAAAAAAAGTTCATTTTGTATCATACCATTGTTATCCACGTTCGTTCAAATTTTTGCGGATTTTTATGTTTAATGTTTAAGAAGCGGAGGAAGAATAAAAGACAATCATATTCATTTTGCCCTCCATTCTCTCGTATTTTTCTGTGCGACGGAGACAGTACGGGATTCTTTTGAAGGTAATTTTGAAAGCGGGACGGAGGACTTTTTCTTTCCTCTCCGCTGAGATTTGAGCTAAGATATATCGGTCTAGACTTTTCTCCGCTGGAAGTAGAATGTAGCTATTTATTGTTTTTGTTGCCTCGCTTTGTTGAGAACTGCCCTTAATTTTTTTCGACGAGATTTTTTTTCTTCTCCTTTTTATACGTTAGCAATAATACCATTCTCGATTCTCATGTCGTTATGATTCTTGTAAGATGCGGGTATTAATTAGGCTGTGTATGTTTTCATTCTAATTGCGCAATATCAAGAGAAGAATTTATGGGTATATATATTTATATAATGGCCGGATAATTTTCACGGTAAAACAAGATGCTTGCCGGATTTCGACTTTTTTATCCTTGTTTCTTTTCGTTGCTGTTTTGTTTTTTTTTACTGCTCGTTTCAATCGGATAGGAGGAGGGAGAAAATTAAAAAAAACTTCCAAAAAGGATCGAGGTACGCTGGCATTCCTTCGGCGATGTTGTTTTGTTATTTTCTTTTGACTGAGGAAGTCGTCCGATGCTTCGGAATTTAATTTTTGGGGCGGAAAGTAATGGGTAATATATTTTAAATTAGAGTCAACTCCAGGAGGATGATTTTTCATCCTCCAAGAGGTGTTTTTTTCTCTTTTTAATCATGAGGACCCTCGGACTTACGTTTCACCGCTATGAATCTCGGGAATTTTTTTATTATGTAGCGAAGTTTTTTTGAATACGGATTTTGATGTATTATTTTACTATATTTCTTCCTTTGGAAACTTGTAGGAATAAATCTTTTTATTGATTCTCTCTATTATCTCCCCGATGATTTTTACTTTCTCCATATACGTAGTATAGAGAAAGTATTGTTTTCATGAAAACAATCGACTTCGAGGTTTCAACGGAAATACATGTTTTGAGGTCCCTAGAACACGTTTAGACTATTTTCGGAATGATGTCTGTGTGTATGTGATTGTGGCTGCACTTAACTCGAAAAGTACTTGCCATATCGTTACCAAATTTCATATATAACACTTTAGCATGAGTACAAAGAAATGGTTAGTTTTTGGACAATATCGGTTAACCGGAAGTCGAGGTTTATTCGAAACCCGATTCGGTTTTTGCAATATTTCTCCGTTAAAACATCATTATTGTATATTTAGTTCGATACAAAAGTTATAGAGAATGTAATTTCCTACATGTTTCATTTGAAACAATTTTCCATAGGAGTTATTGTTTAGGAATTATTTATAAGTAATTATTTATAAGTTTCCGTTAAATATCTCCTTAAAACGTCATTGGTAATCGTCGTATGGACCAAAGTTGTAGAGAATAATATTTGTTCCACGTTTTGTTTGAAACAAATTTTCGTAAAACCATCCATTTTGGAGATATTTAACTTATTCTTAATTTCCAGTATACAGCGCCACCACCATGTAATGGTGAATTCTGTAAACACATTCAAAATATAATTTACGGCAATAAGGACGACTGTATTATTTTACGATACGAAATAATAATTTTGCCTCATAATGCTATTCATAATAATTTAAATATCTATACCCGAAATATGGAGAAAGTCGTGTTGGCCACATCAGATTTTTTTTCTTTCTCATTTGCCGAAGAAATTTGTTCTCCAATTTTTTACTCTTTATTAATGTTTCTACTTCCCATCCTTCATCAGCTGTAGATGTTGTGTTTATAACGTGACTTGGAAATGGATAAGGAAATGCCTGATTTCGAAGTATATGTACGTTTATACCGTATTTACCCGACTATAAGACGACCACGATCGTTAGACTAACCGCATTTCACAGAAAATAATTTGAGGATGAAATGTTTCATAAGGCGTATCTAAGCAAATAAATTAAACAAGATTATGGGGTTTATTCCTTTTTTTTATCTTTGAAATTCGTAGTCAAAATGCGCGTTGCAGAGATAAATATGATTTAAACCATGCTTGAGTAGTAATAACCACTTATTTATTTATTTATTCCTTTGTTCGCGAATATGGGACGACCTCCAACCTTTTGCTGAAAAAGTACTCGTGTTGTAGCAGGATAAATACGGCATACGTATTTATATACATATATATTCGCGCGACTATTTTTTGTGTGTGTGACTTCCTGTGTGTGTGTATATATATATATATATATATATATATATATATATATATATATATATATATATATATATATATATATATATATATATATATATATATATATATATATATATATATATAATATATAACACGCACTCGGATATACTTCTTTAATTGGATTTAGAGACGTAGAGACCGAAATTACTCCGCGTTCAAGAAATAACGGGACATTCTCACACGTTTTGCGGCCATAAACCTACGTAGATTTTAAAACGAGAGATGTGGATTGCGCAACACGGCGATCTACGTCTATCTCCATTACCCGTTTCTAAGAACCTGTGTACTGCGCAACACTCATAATAGATCCGAAACGTTTTTATTCCTTCGGAGTAAAATCCTCACGTGAAAGTGAATAATGTCCCATTTATTACCTCCGATAGAGGAAAAAACGTCCTTCCCAACACACTGGTATTATTCGCGGTTTGTTTATTTCCTGTTGTCGTAGCGATTTACCTAGTTTATATGAAATGGTTATAATAATAATGATGGGGTATTTAGGCTGGGTTTTTTTTAAACTACTACACGCGCATGCAAAGGGCGACAGCAGGAGGCTATTCAACCTCACTCTAGCAGTAGTAAGGGGTATCATTGTATGAATATTTATATAAATTAGCTGTTGCAACGCAACCGGAGAGTTAATTTGCGGCAGAAACGTGTTTTCCTCTTTTGGATTAAGTGCTACGCGGCGATGATGATGAGTAATCAAATCTAGTTTCCTTATCTAGTTTTATTATAAAATAAGAGTATTTAATATTATTTTAATATGTACAATAGGCATAACAAACTCAGCAATTCACATTTAAATGAATTTATTTAGACAAATTCGTACATCTATAGGTATATGCCTGTACATTTCTGGGCGCGAAACGTTGACATCGATTTATCTCCTGGATACCAGCAAGTAGAGCGTGTTCCATAAAAATTGGTAGTATAGAGTAGTATAGAGAAAGTATTGTTTTCATGAAAAAAATCGACTTCGAGTTTTCAACGGAAATACATGTTTTGAGGTCCCTAGAACACGTTTAGACCATTTTCGGAATGATGTCTGTGTGTGTATATATGATTGTGGACACTCTAACTCGAAAAGTACTTGCCATATCATTAACAAATTTCATATATATATATATATATATATATATATATATATATATATATATATATATATATATATATATATGTAACACTTTGGTATTAGCACGAAGAGCTGATTAGTTTTTGGACAATACCGATTAACCGGAAGTCGAGGTTTATTCGAAACCCGATTCGGTTTTTGCGATATTTCTCCGTTAAAACATCATTATTGTATATGTATAGTTCGATACAATAGTTATAGAGAATGTAATTTCCTACATGTTTCATTTGAAACAATATTCCATAACCGTTATTGTTTAGGAATTATTCATAAGTAATCGGTTTTTTCGGTTTCCGTCAAATATCTCCTTAAAAACGTCGTAATTGGTAATCTTTGTGAGGACTCAAGTGTAGGGAATATTATTTCCTCCAATTTTGTTTGAAACCAATTTTCGTAGAACATTCCATTTAGTAGATAACTAATTTATTCGTAAATTTACAGTATACAGCGCCACCACCATGTAGCGGTGAATTCTGTAAACATATTCAACCTATAATTTACGGCAATAAGGACGACTGTATTCTTTTACGATACGAAATAATAATTTTGCCTTATAATGCTATTCATAATAATTTTAATATCTATACTCCAAATATGGAGAAAGTCACGTGATGGCCACATCAGATTTTTTTTATTACATTAGGTAATATATTGTTTCATTTCGCTAAGAAGATTTCTCCCATTAATCTAATCGACGAACTGAGAGGAATTTGGAAAATTTTTATCACCCGCCTAAATTTAGCTTGCCGTAATTTATTTTTTATGTGGTTATACCGCCACATATTCGATCACTATATCCTCGTTCGTAAGCGGCATAAATTGGAAATGTACAGTCGAAATTTCATCTTTCGATTTTTATACCTTCGGTGATATTAAAAACAATTTAAATGGCCCCCTATTCGATCCTGTACGTTTTTCAGAACTCAAATCTAAAGAAAAACAAATGGCAACAGAACGTAAATTTACACCTCAATTTTCAGATCTCTGTCGTTTACGGGTTCACAGTTTCAATTTAAGCAAGTGCACAGACAGACGGAGGCCAAAGTGAAACTATAAGCGCATTTTAAGAAATTCCCTAAAAATTACGAAAATATGTATTTTTCTTAAATGTGGACGCCTGTACTATAACAGTTTATTTATTTGTAAATATACACCATATATTTTTACTTTCTCATACGAAGTATCGAGAAAGTATTGTTATCGCGAAAAAAATTCGACTTCGAGATTTTTACGGAAATATACGTTTTTGGTGTCCCTGAATCCGAAAAAGTGGTTTTTGCAATGCCGTCTGTCTGTTACTGGCTCTGGAGCCTAGACGGTAGAACGAAAATGAATGAAATCTCGCACTTAGGTATTTTATCATACTGAGCAGAGTATACACAGAAATGGTTGACATTGCTCAATAATTAAGAGTAGTTTATTCTACGCATTTTTAACAATAATTCGATTTTCTCAAAAATGGCTGTAACGATTTTGATCAAATTTCGTACAGTTACTTGAGTATACATATACAATAATACTACGAATTTCATTTTTCTCAGAGAATGAATATAAGTGTAGTTTATTCTTAGGCAACTTGAACAAAAATTGGATTTTCTAAAAACAGGCTCATACTATTTTCATTTTCTAAAGATAACTAAACGACGCTTTATTATATGAGAAAGTTTGTACAATGTATGTTGTACCGATTTTGCCTTTATAAATTACTCGTTTTCCAATGTGTAGTGGCTGGGTCGTGATTGTGTCTTCATTTTAGTTTATCTCGAAAAAATGTTTTAAGCTGAGCTGTAATTGGAGGAGAGAGTCCGACGCCGGCATCGAAACCTGTTTATTATTCTATTCAGAGGGATTTATTTATTTAATTGGCTCATTTAAGAAGGCACGTCCAATGGATAAAAAGTAAAGTTAATGAAAATACTCCCGGGTTCTCTCTCGGCGCATAAATGGCGAAGTGTTTGCCAAGAGCGATCATTTGTCATAAAGGCCATCGCACCCATAAAATGGAACATTTATCGTTACGGCTCAGCTCGCTCGTAAGTGCTTATTTGTATTTGACTTTAACTCCGATGGAAGAATCTTTTTAGCGTAAGAAATCGCTAATGGTGTCGCCTAACAACTTCAGGGTAATAAAAATCTCAATAAATTGCGCAAGCGCTCTCTCTGCATTGATTGGTTTTTCCTCCTCCCCCCCTCCTTCCCCCCTCCCCCCCACTCACTCCCTCTCCTCCTCCCCCTCCCTCCCCTTCCACCCTCCATCCGTCCTCCACTTATGTCCCGGGAGGTACGTTTCTCCGCGGAAATTGCTGGACGTAAATTTTATTGTCTTTTTTTATGAAACGGTGGAATATGATTCGGAGTAAATCATCGGAATCGTTCCTATTAAAAGCGTTTCGTCCCTTGCGTAATTAGGATTTTTTAAATTTTTGCATTAATTTTTTTGCCCCCTTCCTCATCCCTAAACGCTTAGCCTGACGCCAAAGATACTCTACCAAGCAAGAGGTTATTATTGCTCGTTTATACTCGAGTAATGAATTCCGTAGTTTTTAACGAGTTTGTACATCCTGTAATGTTTTATATCGTTTGTGCCGCCATTCGCCCAAGCCGAGTTGTTTCTTTATGGATTATTACTCGGCTTGGTTATCGTTTGATGAAGCTGTGGTTATTAAACTGTCAGAAACTATTCTTCGGAACGATTTAATCGCGTTCAGTTTATCTGTGTGTGGTTTGGTTTATTCGAGATCGGATTTGAATTGTGCGGTTGTATGTGTTCGCCGAAGTTTCCAAAATGAATGCATTAAAAAAAAGCATTCTCATTTGTCTTTGTTTTTATGTGTGTCCATGTTCGTTCATGTTACTTTTTGAAGTTTTCTTTTTTTTTTTGAAAGCCCGACTCGTTAAGATGGGGTAGTAGTTGAGTTGTTTTTTTTTGCTAATTCTAGGATTGCGGATCCAAATACTGAACTGGACGTGGTTGTATGTATGATTGGCTTTGTTGTGGTTACTGAATTCATCGTATAATCGGCCATTAATTTTTTTGAGCAACTTAAAATACGGTAACATTTATATTCAGTGTATATGGGTTGCTCGAGTTTGTTTTGTACACGTCCTCCATTAATGCTCATTTCAGGAAAGTTAAAAAAAATGGAATATATTTTGGAATTCCCCAAACAGGTGTAAAGTCGCGCTGCGTCGTGGTGTGTTCTGTGGCGAAAAAAGTTGACGCGCCTCTGAATGAAAATTTTAAAAAGTTTGGTTTGGAAGTGTTTTTTTTTTTTACAGTGAAGTGTTATCGTACGCGAAAAAAAAAGTTCAAACCACGGAGAAAAGTTAGCAAAAACGCGTATAGTTGAATGAGTGAATCGAGAACGAACGAGTTGCTCGTTTGCTCTTAAAACAGTTATGTTGTGATTGAGATCACGTGACACTTTTTAAGCCCAAAGCTTCTTTATTCATGTGTCACGTTAACGCGTGTGTTTTGTTATTCCTTTCTATAACGAATAAAGCCCTGCCTTTTTCACATTCAGTAATAACTGATTTAACTCGTGTAAAGGGATTTGCGTTAGACTCGTTCCCGTTATTTTAAAAAAAAATTCTAGAAGAAACATTTCAGCATCTCGATGTTACGACCTATGGATTCTTTAATTCGTATAATTTTCAGATAATCGAACTGCAGCCGTTAGATGTCTATCATTAACGTCCAGAACGCCTCCCTCTGTAATCCTTAGTAATTTCGAGCAATTTATCACGACAAGTTTCTCGCGCACGCCAATTTGTTTCGCCCATAGGAAAAAAAGGACGGTTTCGCCATCCGCATCGCTGTTTAGGCCAAGGAAAGCGAACTTCGGTCGTGACTCGCAAACCGCGGCGTCATACGTTACTAGCATTAGCGAGTATTTGCGTCAAAAGCGGGCGTAGTAATTCATTTGTCGTCCCACGGCTCCTTTTAAGATCGAAACTGTTCAAATTTGGTGCGTTGATAATGGCGGAAGCAAATGGATTTTAGAGGGAGGGAGAGGGCCGTCGCTTATACTTGTTAAGCAACAAAAGCGCCTCTATATGTCGTGCAAATGGTGGACCATGTTAGCTCCACTGCTGAAATATTTGCTGTGTTTGAGTGGTCTAGTGAAAATTTTAGATTTCCAGTAGGTACTGAAAATGTCAGTTATTTCAGTGATGGATGTAATATAATACTAGTAACTAACTAACTTAGTTATTATATATTAGTATATTATAATTGCGCGTGAATTTAAGTTATCTCCACTCTACATTTCTCCGTCTTAACATATTCATTAACCAACAAATTACGTTATTTATCCTATCATTATTGATGGTTAATGCTCGCTGAGCTACAGCGATGAAAAAAACATGGCGGGTAAGAATATTTAAATAACAATCCGGACTATTAAAATGCCATTGAAAAAAGTGACTATCTTAAAAATTGAACAAGAAAACATCAAAGTTATTTTTTTAAAGAAATACGAAGCGATAAACTGCACGACGACGTTTCGCTTCTATCTTGCCGTGTATCTAGGAGACACTTTCATTCTGGCGCAATTTCTTTCTAAAGTAGAGCAACTCGTGGTGCGCTATAACGATATTTCACAGTACACACCACAACCTCGATTATCCGATCGCCAAAATACCGGATAATCGGGACTGAAAGATTTTGCGCAGTCTGTAAAACTTAAATACGTTTTACAATAACACACAATCCGATAAAAATGAAAATATGATTTTCATTGCTGTATTTTGCGAAATGTGCAACGGTTGTTGTAGTAGAAATTATGCACATAAAAGTGTATTTTTTAGTTATCAGGAAACGTGTTTTTAAAAAATAACTTTTAATGTTTAGATGGAAAAATCCTTGTCAACCCACTCTATCTCGCAGATGTATGAGATGAATCAAGTCCATTTGCATCGCGTCGCCTTGCGATTCCTGATATCGAATCGGCATTCCATGCATTCCATTTGTCTCCTCCGCACGACTAACATGGTCTTTCTCTCGATATCTTTTTCTACTTTATCGTCAAGGGTGTCATTCGTGTCGCCGGTCATAAAACCTCACGAAAGCAATAGCTGATAATTCGAGCCGCCGAGTTCTTTATCATCAACTCTCCTGGGAATCCAACTTCTCTGAAAGCATTGTAAAATTGTTTGCGTTCAGCTACACATTACGTCGTTGCAAAACCATCGCTAAAACTTGACAAAAAAAAATTTCCGGTTAAACCGGAGATCCGGATTAGCGGGAGCCGGATGAACGAGATCATTAACGGCGTGTTACCAACTCGAGTTTCAATTCCCCTCTCTCTTTGTTGCCCGGCGAAGTTGCGCAGTTTGATCTCTCGTCGTTACACGCGGATGAATAGCCCGTAAAATACCTCGGTCCTTAATTTAAGACGATGTTACATCTTTCTGACGCAAGCGACATAGGCGGGGATTATCCTCCGAAGAATTTCCCGATTATCGTTTTATGCGGAAGTGCAATCCAATGAAGCTGTCTTTCTCGTTTGTACCTAGTAAGCGCACAAAGGCGGTTTCTGTGTTCATGAACCCTTTTCTAATCTTATCTCTGTACTCACCTGGTTTAGAGATTGCCGTTTTTTTAAATTGCTATCCTGTAATCTATTTATTGATTGGCGTATTTCGCTTACCTCGCCTCCGTCAGACTGGGCTTTAATCGCTTGGGGTCATCTTTGTTTCTTTCCTATTTCTGGATGTGAACCAACCCTCGAAGCTGTTAAAGCCGCCTTTCTTCTGTTCTTACGACCTTCCATTAACATTAACGGCTTATTATAGCGTACAATCGCTGCTTTCCATCTACCATTTTTCCGCTCGCCGTCTGTGTTTTATCGAGTGGTCAACGTTTCCCGTTCCTTTGCAGCACGAAGAGGAATCTGCATCCAGGAACCAATAAGCATTTTATACGGTGTAACTTCGTTAGTGAAAATGTCAAGGGATTTGCAGTTTTCATGAATTATGCGTAATCGCGAGGTTTGTGTTGATGACCCCTTAATTAAGGTTTTTCCCAGGAGACTGAAGTACACTTCCTATAAGGAGCATTTCGTATTAACAGATTTCGCATTATCGAGGTTTTACTACAAGTCCGCATGTGCGAGGAAAGGGTTGTTGTCGCAGTTTCTCTATTGTTTTAAGAAAAAAATGTTTCAAACAAAACTTGTAGTAAATTACATTTTCTAAAACTTTAGTAATGAAAACGTTTACGTGAATTGAGGTTTAAAGATGATATTTGAAAAAAATCTGATGTGGCTAACACATGACTTTCTCCTCGCAGAGAGCAATGAATATGATTGCTCTCGAAACCAGCGTTCTCAGAAATATTTATAAGCAATTGCACTTGAGAATACTTCTAAAACATTTTCAATAGTCTTCATTTCAAAAAAAACAATAAGTAAAGTAAATTGTTAACTTTTTCTATGGATAACAAAATTTCGATGCGCAATTAAAATGACACTTGGCAGCGTACGCAACGCCTTCAGCGATTAAAAATTGTATCATAACAGCGGAAACAATGGCAACACTTAGCGACATATTTAACATAAGTTAGAAAGCAATCAAAATATATCTTTAACTATCGGTTTTATGAAAAATTGTTTCAAACAAAACTTGTAGAAAATTACATTATCTACAATTATTATGATAACAATTATTTACAACAAGTTAGGAAAGTGTACAGCGTATCACAAATGGTCGCGTTTCATGCAATGGAGTATTAGAAAGAAATTATATACCTGTACGTAAGGGAAATAGCGTTTTAAAGTTCTTTTCTTCATGTTAAATAATCCATTTTCTTCTTATTTATAAATAGTGTATGCACACGTAAGTAAATTAAACGTTTGTTTGTGAGATTGTTTATGTTAGAAAGAATGAAGAAGTAACCATGCAAGAAAATTTCAACTCGATTTAAGACCTTCTTGTTCGACTTTATTGATAACGGCTGCTCCTACAATAAAAATGTATAGGGAAGGAAATACTCTTCTTTACTATATACTTCTACAAGTATTATTTGAAAGATATTTTGTTATGACTGATACTTTACGAGATATGACGAAAATTTAATTTTTTGTCTTCAGTAAAGTGGTACCCCTGATTGGCGTACGTGATTAATTTTTGCGATTTTCTTATTATATTTGATTGTAAGTCCTTAATGTCAAATTTCATGAAAATCCGTTCTGTATTAGCCGAGAACGAACATGCAGACGGACGGACGATAATAGGCGCTCACGCTGGAAGCGAAACGCGCCTAAAAACGGAGTTTTATAGGAGTTATCAGGAAAAAACGAAAAAACGACTTGAATAAACACCCACTTCCGGTGGACCAATTTCAGCCAAAACCTTTTCAAATCTTCATTTCCTAATAAAAATCTTAATTGTAAAGTGTTGTGCTGATCTGATTTTTAGTTTTTGAGTTAAGAGCGCCCAAAACTTCCTCTCACATACACACACAGACACCGTCGAGAAAATAATCAAAACGAGTCCTGTGGACCTCAAAACGCGTATTTCCGTTGAAATCTCGAATCCTATTTTTTTCATGAAAACAATACTTTCTATAAACTACCTACTTATGGCGAAAGTAAGAAATTGGCGTCCGAGACAGATCCGCGTAATTCCGAATTCGCGTTATGGCGAATCCTCAGGCGTAGCTGTTTACATTCCCGAAATTATCGCCGTCTCTTAGGTAACGAATCGTTTTGATTTTTCTCGCCGTTTTGGGCCACGCGTTTCGAAACGGTTCGCTTCGATTATTTCCGTCAAAAAAATAAAATAAATAAACAAACAAAAGAATCAACGTCGTCCCTACGAAACAAGGGGATTCTTTATCTCTCCAAGGGAAACTGGTTGCTATAAATAATGAGCTCCCCCCCCACCTCCCTCTCTACTCCTGTCTCCCCCCCTCCCCCCTTCCTCTCCCTCCCAATTCCCTTTCCTGCGCTCGACAGGAGCAGCTTCAGACCCCCATTGTTTCTCTCAGCGTTCTCTTCTTCCTCTTTGTGCGAAAAAAAAGGGGCTACTAGCAGGTCATTTAAACGACCCCGCCGTTAATCCGGGACGGGACAAAATGGTCGCCAATTTATTCTTTGCCTCTCGTTCTTTTTTTTCCCCGTCTTTCTCTCTCTCTCTGGACTGCGTGGATTTAACCTCCTCGTAAAAGCGGACGTATACGGAGTACTCGCGAAACTAGCGATTTGTTCCTTCCTTCCCGCTTCCGAAAAACTCCACTCTACCACGTCGTCCGATATCGTAAGTTTCCATCCGCATTCCTTTTCTGCGCGCCATCTATGAATGTGTTGCGAGACAGATATAAAAGCTTTTGTTTTCGTTATTTTTTTTCTTCGGCGAAAAGTAATAAATGCTTTTGAAAAAAATTTTCTCCTGCAGGATCGTGTACTTTTTGGGGGACGGATCTCTCATTTTCTTTTTTTATACGTGCGGATTTGGATGTTTCTTTTTTTTTTGTCTTTCATCCCTTTTGCTTCTCTTGTTAACTTTCCTTTCTGGTCGTTTTTTTTGCGAGGAGGTTTACGGACGTTTAAGTGATAAGGTAAGGGTTCGATATAAAGGGTTCCCGTTTTTTTGGATACATTTTTCTTTTATTTCGGGTCACTCGTTTATGTTTTTTGTCATGCTCTCGCGGTCTTCTTTTTTGTCCGCGAATTTGAGAACCCGGTCCTTCCGGTAGTAATGGCGTCGTGTATTACGTGTGCTCGTAATTAATCGGAAATGATTTGTTTTAGCTGATAGTTATAGCGGCTGTTATTGAGTTTTGCAACGAATGTTTCGATTTTGTATTTTTTCTAAATGTAGTGGTTTTATTATTTGCTGTTTTCATGTAGATGTCGTTGACTGATGACTTTACCTTGAATTTTATGTGGATAACGTTTTCTATTATCAATTAGAGCATGTAATTCCGTAACGAAACTTTTGTGTTATTGGCAGCATGCATTCCAATGTGTTTTCTATCCACTATTGTGCCTACAGTATGCGTTAAAAATCTTTAAAATAATACATATGAAAGCCTATAAATGTTTATAATCTTGGCAGAAATTGATTCCCAATTTAGAAATGAATGTTGGTTCCCATCCATTTTTAAAAATTTTTACGGCCACGACTTCAGAAATAATCTGCTCTTGTCATATGGAACATACTACCGTTAATAACAGGGGCGTACAACCTTTTTACGCGGCGGGCCGCATTCATACATTTGAGTGCTTTGGCAAGCCGTATTAGAAGTCACATGTGCCTCGGCGGGCCTGATTAGAGTTTACATCGGAACTTACTCAAGGGATTTTAAAACTGAAAATAAAGTTTAGACAAATTTTAGCGTTAAAACTTCGCCAGGCAGTGTGTGTTATGCAACAGTCGAACTTAAAATGTAAAAAATTATCTGTAATAAATATAACTGACCATATCTTCACCAAAGTTTCGCGGGCCGCATAAAATGCTCTCGCGGGCTGTAATTTGCACGCCCCTGTTTTGTACTCATCATTTGTACTTACATGTAAACTGTGCATACAAAGACATAACGCAAGATATGTTATGGGTATTTGTCATTAGCCTCGCCTTCTGAATGAACGACAAATTTTTTCTTAGATTTACTTTTGAAGCTTTTCACGAATTAAAAGAAAATTTCATTACCCATTGCGAAGAAATAGTGGATTTATCGCGCGCATCGCTTATGCGTTCTGCACCAAAGTTCCCTTTGAAATATACGCCATAGATTATAGGTAAAGAAATAAACCGTCGATATTTATCAATATATATATATATATATATATATATTAGAGCCATGTGTTGTCGTTATGATGTATGATTTCTGGTGGACTTTAATATTTATTGAATGTGACTGGATCAAGAATGAGCTGTTTATTTTTTTCATTTAAAATGTACTTATGTTACTCTCAAAACGTCTCGTCGTATATGCTCAGGCGGGCGAATAATTTAAAAAAATAGCATTCGCTGTTGACTAGCTGTTGCAAAGCGAGATATTATTCAACGAAAAAAATATTGCTTTTTTATGTGCGGTCGTTAATGTACGGAGTTGCTATAGAAGCGTAGCATGACTAGCATCACGCACGCACACTTGTGCGTTTAATAACAAGCGTGACGTGATTGACATCCCACACGGACTCGAGGGATTGCGGATTCGATTAACTCATCTTTTACTCCCGCGGGGCAAGAAGTGTCAACGTTATCGTTTCCCGCATCCAACCCCCGAGTGAAAGACGGCTGCAAGATATTACCATATCTTGACGTAGTATCATTTCGCGTGCCATATGGTTTTAGATATATATATATATATATATATTTAAAAAAAACCTTTTTGCTGGACAGCGTAATGGCAGGTACATGTTTTTCGAACATTTAGTCGTTCGCAAACGCTGTTTTGCTTAACGTGTACGATAACTTTATTAGATATTAAGGTGTATTATTTCGGCGGAAACCCGCGTTTTTAATTTGTGACATGGGTATTATTTTTACTTGAATCTTATAAGCTGCATTAGTGGTTTACGTATCGGGATCAAAAGGATATTGGGTTGAGTAGTGGTGAAAAGGCTGTCTAATTGTAAGTATGACGGATGTAGGTGTAGAAAGGATTCAGTCAATTAGTATGCCTATTCGATCAGTTTACAGGATTTTAAATTGAAAGACTTTCCCCAATAACCGTAAATAGGATGGCAAAGCCTAGTTCATGTTTAGTTTAAAATGGTGTCGGTGAATAGTTACTGATGACGGCTGCTGTGTTACCAAAATGCCCATGTGGTCTTCTCTACCATTTTATAGCCATTGGTGGCTTGCTTTATTTCAGTCATGAAGTTAAGAACGAAGACTTAAAAAAATACTTGTCTCGGGTATCTCCAGTAGCCATTATGTTATAGAGAGAGTTTAGTTTCCAGTATTTTGATTTTAATCTGCGAAACCTTGCGAAGTTATTGAATTTATGAAATCTCGCGTTCGTATGTGTTTGTAATGAATAGTATTGCGTTCTAGTTTTCTATCACAATCGTTTCACTGGAGGTTTTTGTAAGAATTCCCATTCCGTTTCTCAAACGTGTCTGTGAATTCTTATTCTTCGTAAATCCGGAGGCAATTATAAAACTGGCAGGGTCCTCTAGATCAGGGGTTCCCACCCTGGGGTACTTACGTGTACCCCCAAGGGGTGCGTGAGGCCAAATCAAGGGGTACTACGTGAGATATTTGATAAATACAAAAATTTACATGTTCAAAAACTCAAAAGAGCTTACACGATGTCCTTGAAAATCGCTAAGCCTCTGTTTCTTACCACTATTTTTCACCAAAAGTTATTGAATTCAATATTATTTTCCTTTCAGACATTTGGATTGGTTTTTGGATTTTTAAAACATGTTATAGTTCTAAACAGTCTGAACTGATTTTTGTTGAAATAGCGGGCACAGAGATAAGCAGTCATCATTCTTTCCACATTCAAATTGGGGTTTTGAGCAACAACAGTCCATTGTAGATACCTATCAAGATAATCAAAATATGAATTATTACTCGTTGGATTTAAAGTTATGGAACTAATATGCCAATACAATACGAGAAAAAACTTGGCGCTCATTGCATATTTTAATTTTCAATTAATCAACAAAGGTTAAATCAAAAAATACAATGCAGTTCGAAGTCACTTACCCTTAAGATACACTTAATATTTACTATTATAATATGGTTGTTGAAATATAGGAGTTTAAATTCATAAAGTGCATTTATTGGTAACAAGTGCCAACCATTACTTGCCTTATTTTGGCACGAGGAAATCGAAAAATTTCCATATGAAAAGTCTTTTATCTGTGTATTTTACTGTATACACATGCATTGGAAACAGTAAAATTTACCTCCTCTAAAAAAATTGAGAAGGGGTACATAAGGCCTTACTCTAACGCCAGGGGGTCATTGACCGAAAAAGGTTGGGAACCACTGCTCTAGATCAAGGGTTCCCAAACTCTGTGAAGCCACGGAACCCTTATATTCAAATAGTTTTCTCTCGCGGAACCCTAACTAATTGTAAGAGGTAGTAAGCCTAATCGCAATAAAATTAACTTTAAATAATTTTAATGTTTATTTGCATAGCTTATGTATCTTAAAGTATACAGTTTACAAGTGAAGCTCGTTTCCTGCTGCAAATAAGAGAAGGAAGAGCGTATTGGGTCTCTTCCTCTGTCTTTTAGCTTCTGCGGAACCCTTGGGTTCCGCGGAACACAGTTTGGGAAACCTTGCTCTAGATCAGGGTTTCTCAAAAATGTTTTGCCGCGTACCCCTTTGAACTCAATCAATCCATTGAAGTACCCCCATATAAAATAATACTACAAGTATTACGCAAAATAGGTTTACTTAAAAAGGAACGAGTTTACATATAATAAATAACACCTATTGAGATGAATGTGACTGTTTTCCATGACATAAAGAATCAATCATTGGTTCGATTAAAGAAAGTCTCAATCGTAAGTCAGGTTCGACATGCAATTTCCGACGATTTTTTGTCTTAATGAAACGCAAAGACCAAAATTCAGATTCGCACATGCACGCTGAGGGGGAAAGGAATGAATGTTTGGGTTGCTTTTTTTTTTTAGCCAATTCCCGTATTCGTTTGATAATTGTCCCAAGAAAGAAATCAAAGATACCCTCGAGAATTTAATTTTCAATTCACCGTCAGTAGAAATATCCACGAGTCTTTCTTGTTCTTTACCTGTTAGATGTGAAATCGAAAAATCCACATCAAATGGATTGCGCACCCAATTATTAGAATCGTCCGTTTCTGGAAAATACTCTCGTAATTGCTCCGCGAGTCCTCCAAAATGTTCCTTTATATCTGACAACTGAGGAATAGAAATCTTTACATATTTTAGATTCGTCCGTTTGGTTTTATCTAGTTTTATTTTATGACTTTATCCGTAACACGTCTTGTCCCTTGTGCAACAGAAGCAAACAACATACTTAAGTCGCCGCCCTCAGTGATAAGGCTGTACTTTACTGTAATGTATGGTTTCATTATTTTTAGAGAAAAAATATACTGTATTGCTTATGTGCACACATAGTGAAGAAATTTACTGTAAAATATATTCTATAACAACAGTAAAAGCTGATTTGGAGTGTCATAATGTCAGCCATTACGTAAATTTTCTCAAGTATCCCCTAACGCCTTTAAAAGTACCCCCACTTTGAGAAACCCTGCTCTAGATCAAGGGTTCCAAACTGATGCTCGCGAGCGCCGCTGTGCTCTTTTTGGAAACCTGTTGGTGCTCTTTGACAGCCTGGATGTGCTCTTCTACGACGCTTATTATCCCATTTCTTAGGACCAATAATTTAATTTGCTTGGTTGATTTCTTTCTAAACGTATTCAAGATGAATAAGAATAACTTTGATGTTGGATTGATTTTGTTAATTATCATTACTACTCTCGCGGAAATGTGGCGTTCTTTTGGCGCTCGCCACATCGAAAAGGTTGGGAAACCGCTGATTTAGATATTCGCGTCGCGATAAAATTCTCCATCTTCGGATACCGTGAAAATTGACGATTTAACGCCGTCGTGAATTTTTACCGCGCGCTAGAAAATAAAACTAAAAGAAAAAACGTGTGTTTGGCGGACCGAACGGGAAGGGATTATTTCAGCCGTGAATCCCTTCAGGTCCATTGTTGGAAGGCAGGAAACCTGTTCGACAATGACACTTGTGCGCCGTCTTTGACGGGTGACAAAAATTTTTTTTTTTTAATTGCGAGGGTTTCCTGACGCGTCGAAGCACGTGATTTCAAACGGATGACGCGGCGGCGGATTTTATTTTCCTATGAAGTAAGTATCGCAGTTAAAGCTGCACCCTTCGTTTTTTTATCTTTCGATCTTCTTTTTTTTAAAATGATGGCTCGATGGAAGAGTTTCACACACTGCGCTTTTGTTGTGTTGTCGACAAAATGGTTTTGGGGTCGCGTTGGAAACAAAAAATAATGCGTTCATTACCTTTTTATCTTTAACTTATCGAGCCGACACAGGTATTTCGGCGTAATTTATTCCATTTGCGATGCGTTCCGGATGGTTATTTTCATGCAAATTCGCGTGCGAAATTGGTGTGACCGATGTCGCCTTTTATTTTTTTAAGGGCGCCATTACAGATACTCTTTTTATTTCGTCATTTTTTTTGGGCCGAAAGGGTGCAATACGTGCGCGGAAAATCATCTGTCGCGAATTTGTTTTTTTTTTTGCTGTCGTTTTATGTGGTTACAGCGGTAATTTTCTCGTTTAATTTACATATTTGTCCTATGCATTTAATGCCTGATTACATATGAATCCGGATAAAATATAGTGGAGATGTAATTTTTTCGCATTTTCGTTCGATGTTATTTTCAGCGGTAATAGTTCCGGGCTTGGTATTTAGTATATGCTAAGACAGCGTTTCTTAAAATTTAGTAATCTGAGGACCCCTTTTCATTCAAATGTTTTTTCGGACCTCCAAACTACAGCTAATCGAGTTTATTTTTTCTACGGTTTTTGAACTTGGATCCTGTTTGTAACGGTATCGTTTTTCACGTTTTATTATTTTTAATTGTTTTAATTATTAATCGAACTTTACTCGCGGACCTTTGGACTACTGAGGACCCACGTTTCCATCAGTTCTTCCTCCGTCTCAGTCGTGTCGCTAACCGGATGCTGTGTAAGTAAAAAGTTGGAAAATGGATCCTTCCGTGCCCGTATCTTATTCCTGCATGTCACGCGTCGCGTTTTATCGACTCTCTTATATATATATATATATATATATATATATATATATATATATATATATATATATATATATACACACACACACACTCCCATTCGACATCCTAAGAAACTAGGAAGAAGACGAAAAATAATACGACAAAGTCATGCGCGAGGATGTTTTGCAAGTTTGATAGAGAGACAAAGAAATGTGACATAGCGCGCCACCGACCTTGTTTTTTAAAACTGATATCCGAAGAGGATGACATATTGACACTCCGAGGTCGCGTGTTGAAATCTCGTTCCTGCAACGTTTCAGAGTCGAGTCTTTTTTTTTTCTTGCTTGGAATAAATGCGCGCGTTTCAGTTCAGCGGAATGACCCGTCATGCACGTGGAAGTAATAACGTCTCCTCTTATCTGCTCGTGTTCGATTTGTAGATGAATTTTTTTTTGTTGACGTCATGCGACGTAACTTGTGACACTTTTGTTAACGTTTGTTGCGAAGAATCTTACGGTAGGTCATGGTTTCGGTTTCGTTTTGAAAATTGCCTTCGTTCCGTCAATTCTTAGGGAGCTAAATCGTTTTTCGAACCTAAAACAGCACAAATGGCATATGCTACGCTTAAAAAGCCGTGAATACGAGAATACCCTCTGGATAGTTATATTTAAATCGGTACAAAACTCGTCTAAGTTCTCGTGCGTCAACTTTGCAATGTGTAGAAATAGGTAAATACCCCAATTCGAGAAGGGAGAATTAGTCTGGCTTGCTAGCTTAGTTGGTTAAAGCACCTAACCGGCAAGTGGGAGACCCGGGTTCGAGAATTTCAGAATTTTTCTCCTTCTCAATCTTTGTATTTGTATTGTTTTTTTTCCGAATATTCTCTAATAAACTTTGTGTATCACTGAAAATTTTTAACGATTTAAATAGGCTCGAAAACAACCTTTAGGAACGAAAATCAAAATAAGGATAAGCGAGTTAAATTTTCGTACTAATGCAACTCACCAATTAAGGAATTATAATATAAAATCAATAGATATCAGTACAATATCGTCAAAATCAATACAGTACTGATTAAAGCAGTACGGTTACTTTAGTGATATTCGATTCATATTAGTTTTTATATCTTTAGGTATGTCGTCCGAACCAATATTTCCATAGTCAAATGTCAAGTGATAGCGAACGAGCGTGCTCATAGTAGGTCAAGAGTTAATTGACTTCATAAGTCCCCCAGATGATCAATATTGGCATCATAATATCCTTATAGATATATTTTATAACAAAAGAAAACTTCATTATATTTTTCCTACTGTTCGTTAAGTTTTTTTTTGCTCGCCCAATCCATTCTGCGCCAACCAAGGGCTTTCTCTTCGTCTTCTCATACCAGTTCCTTTATTTTTATGCATCTTTTTATTCACGTTCTCTCACTACTTCTTCGCCCCTTTCCTAGCATACTCCCCCTTCTATGACTTCTTTCAACAAACCTTTTTACCTTTCAAAAATCAACCCAGCTACTTCTTCTCTCTTTCCCTTACTGCTCTAATTAAGCTCATACGTTCACCTGCTTTATGTAAAACTTCGTTTGTTTATCCACCATTACGTTTCCTGGTTTCTACATGTATTTTTCCCGTCCCTGATATTGTAAGACAGTTGTTTCCAAACTGTGTGCCGCGGCTGTTTTTTTTTATGGATGCCGCCAGGGGCGGATTTATGGATAGTGGGGCCCTGCGCGCAGCCCATTGAAGTACCATTTGAAAACTCGGTTACAAACGATGGGTTTAAATTCTGCTTCCTCTTTCAAAAATTGTCAGAAAGATACATTTACCCCGTCTTATTCTTACCATTTGGAGCCGCAGTTGTGCGTTTACTTAATGCATAAGGTTTCAGTTTTGTATGTGATATGAGTTTCAACTCTCGAAGGCGAGGAAACGCATTTTCAATCGATTGTTTATATCCTCTTTTCCCTTTGCTTGGATTTATTTCATTACGAATTTTATCTCATTTGTTTGCTTTAATTTTATAAATTTCTCACTACGTTTCCAAAATTGAGCTTCCTTTACTAGTTTCATTGCATTTAAGAGTATTTTACTTTTGTAGTTTCCCTGTATTTTGATAAAATTTATTCCGGTAGATGCTCTCATCTACTTGGTTTGAGAAAAATCTTTCCTCTTAAACAAAAAAAAAACAAAAGAAAAACCCTACGCAAGGTTTATCGCCGCGGCGTTGGAGCGAGTCTCTCCTTTCTCGGAAAACCTTCGTTTTTAACGTCCTTCTTCCTAGGCGTTCGCTTAAAAGAGAGAAATAGAGCTTTAATGGAACAAGGTGATGATTAAACAGTTCTACGATTCTCACGAGTTCATTCTAGTAGCTTACCCTTATTCCTCTCCCTATTCCTCCACCTGTTCCTACCCGTCCCTCCCCCTGTCCTTCCCCCTGTTCATCCCCCTATTCATCCCCCCATATTCCTCCCCCCCATATTCCTCCCCCCATGTCCCTCCCCCCCTGTCCCTCCCCCCTGTCCATCGCCCTGTCCCTCCCCCTGTCCCTCCCCCTGTTCCTCCCCTATTCTTTCCCCCCTATTCTTCCTCCCCTTCCCTCCCTCCCTTCTCCCCCTTCCCTCCCCCCTATTCCTCCCTCCCCTCCTTTCCCCCGTCTGACGCATGCAATACCGTAGCGTTCATTATATTTCCTTTCACTCTCCTCGTAGCTAGACTCGTTTCCAGATTGAAGAAGGGGGGAAAAAAAGAATCGGAAATTGAACCTCTCACGAAATGGCGCTCTTTATTTTATTTTTTCCCGCGAAGGGGCAGAAGAGGACGCTTTTTTATTTCGGTCGTAAAAAAATTTAGGACGGTACTCGAGGAATAGAAAAAGGTAGGGGGAGAGAGAGAGAGAGAGAGAGATAGGGTAAAGGACGCATGGCGCGCATGCGCTCTTTAAAAAAAAAAGAGGGAGTGCGTAGTACGTCGGGAACGGTTTCACTTACGCGCAGAGTAGGAGGTGGACGGGAGGGGATAATTAGCGCGGGTACTCCAAGTAGATTTCCGTGCTACCCCAGTTGGTCCTTTGGTCGTAAAGTGACGAAATATTCGCGCGCCTGGTTATTTCCGAATAAGGCTTGGCAATTTCGGGAAGTCTGTTCTCACTAAAACGTAGGCGGCGTTTGGTAAAGTTGATTTTTTTTTAAATTGCTATTTAGTGAGTGCTTCATAGGAGAGGCGGTGCTGGAAATTCTCTATCACTGGAATTGTCTAATATTCGGAACCAGTGGCGTAGCAATATGGTGACGTGGGTGCTCAAATTCCTTGGTGGTGGGGGGGATCCTCGAATTTTTCCGAATATAGAAAAAATATATCTTTTTAGTGATTTATCTTCTTTATTCTAATTCATGAACGCCTTTCAAGTTAGTCATTATTTCTTGGGAATATTAATTTTAAAAACAAACCTTTTTAGCATTTTTCTGATAATTGATTAATAAGTGAATCTTGGTAGGTTTTACAACGGATTTCATCAGTTTTAGTTAAGCAAGCATTTGTTGTGTGAGAGGGGAGGGGGCCCTTCAGCAGTATTTTGCCGAGGGCCTTTACGCTTCTATGTAGTACGCCACTTCCCGGAACATATTTTTCACCCATCCAACGTGCGTAATTGATAAATTGCAAGATTGTCCGTGACTCCATGCTATTGTGAGGTTTGAGTTTTATTTGCGCCAAAGTGTAATAATAATAATAATCCTCATCTGTTTCAGGGCGAGATTTAGACAATCCAGTCCATTCTAATATTTAACACAGGCAAGACAAATACGTACAAACATCCATACCCTAGACGGGATTCGAACCCGCGAACTTAGTGTTCATCGGCAGATATTCTAACCATCCGTCTAACAAGCCCAGCAGCAAATTTTAAATTTATTATTTAATTATACGATTTAATTATTGTGTTTTAAAAAAATGAGTTGAGTTCATGTTTGTCGTTAAGGGCCTGTACCTTCTTTGGTTTTAATGCTTGCGTATGTAAATGCTATGCGATTATTTTAAAAATAAATTGCGAAATTGTAGCGGTGTTGGCAGAACTCGGTGGCTCCGAACTTGTTTAATCTTCATTTTTACCAATTCAACTACGGTTTTTTCGCATATGGCTGTTTAATGTTAAGGTGTCGGACTGGCGGACATCTCGAGGAATTTATACGAGTCTCGGGCTGATATATAAATAGAAAATGTTCATTTTGTACCGGGCGCCGCTTAATCTTCGTAAATGAACGTGTTTACATGCCGCTGTTATGACTTCTTCCTTATTTCTTCAGTCAAAAAAAAAACCATGAACTGTCGCCTTAAAGTCGTTCATGGAAGAATTGCTAAGCGTATTTTGCATTTGGTTATAATTAGCGGTTTAAACGACGTCTTATTGGCTTTCTGAAAACGCTGTTAATTTAATGGGCGTAGGCCTGGTTGTTCTGCGAAATATTTTCCCTCGCCATTTAGGAAAATAAATACAAGTAGCATCGTAATTCGCACATTTTATGCATTCCGTTACAAAATCGATTCGGAATGATATTAACCGGTTTTATTCCGTAAATAACGTTGTATTAACGCCATATCTTATCCTCGTTGCAATGATAGCGGTTGGATGAGTCATAAATGCCTGTATTAAGCCATCGGATTTCAATTTATGAATTTATTCGTCATTTAACACGGTGCCGTAATCAGAATGAGGACCTTTAATAATACGAACGATTTAGTTTATTCATTTTTAATCGCTAAAGACTTTAAAATCGAATAGGGGGAGTGAAGTAAATGCAACTTTTTAACGGGATGAAAGCTTTTTCCTTTTTTTTGATGCTGATTCATCCGGCGTTACCTTGGTAAAAGCGTTCTTGAATCGCCGGAAAATCAAAACGGGATTTATGATCTTCATTTACTCATTTTGTTGAAGTGTGCGATTCTTAAAGCTTAAAAGGTTAAACGGATGTCATAGATTGAAAATAACTTCAGCTGATAATCGAAAACGCGAACGAGGCTATTGGAGCTGACTGGTGTGGGATATTCGATGCGTTAGGCATGACAAGAATATTACGCCTTTCGCTTCGAAGGTATTTATCCAAAACGAATGACATATGAAGTATTGACGTGAGCGTTCTCTTTTATGTGAGTTGGCGTTATTATCCATCAGTAAGTAATTTCGCTATAGGCGTGGCGTTAACCTAAGAAGAAATACTGCTACCGCTGGTAATGAAGAGGGGGATGGAAGTAGGAATGGTTATATTTATGGCGCCTCACACAGTTTTGCCTTTTTACTTTCTCCATATACATGGTATAGAGAAAGTATTGTTTTCATGAAACAAATCGAATTCGAGATTTCAAAGGAAATACACGTTTTGAGGTCCCCTGAACACGTTTTGACCGTTTTCTCGATTATGTCTGTGTGTCCGTATGTGTCTGACAAATTTTGCGTGCGCTGTAACTCAAAAACTATTCATCAGATCAGTATGAAATTCTATATTCGTAATTTTATATACATTCTTAAGATTTTAAAAGCCTTTCATAACAATCGGTCAGCCAAAAGTAGCGGTTTACTCCTGTCAAATTTTAGTTTTTCATGAATATTTCGTTTAAAACTGAAGTTTTGTTAAAATATATGTGTCTAAAAGTTGTAGATATTATTTTTTTCTACAACTATTGTTTGAACTAAATTTTCATATGAGAAATATTTCAAGAGATACTCAATTTTCTTCGCTCGCGTGGTAGTGACAACAATTGAATCGCTAGCGCCGAAGCGTGTAAGTTGAACTGTTCCTATCTCCCTATTTATTTGATTTTAGTTGACAACTTACGTACGGAGAAAGCCATGTGTTGGACACATCAATTTATTACTTCGTACATTTGAAGGTGGTTTGATGCGAACAAAGAGATGAACAATTCTCACGGTTTCGCCGAGTTTTTTTCATGTAAATTTTTTATAAGGAGATTTTAAGTATCTTCGATTATTTTTCACACGGGTGAAGAGTTTCGTGGAATGAGTTAAAAATTTGTGCCGAATTCCGATTTTTTTTATATATATATATATTATATATATATTTTATATATATATATATATATATATATATATATATATATATATATATATATATATATATATATATATATATATATATATATATAGCGGTTGTCGGGAAAAAACTTTTCTCGCGAAATCCCTTCGAAAAATTTTTTCCCCTCGGAGTTAACCCTAGAGAAGAAGAATAAAGATTTCCTCGCGGCTCTTGTTTCAGACGGATTAATGAATGGACCGTATTTTTCCGAAAGATTATCTTACCGTTTTACTTTTTTTTTTTAACGATGCAGATTAAATTGACGCGAGTCTTCGAGGCTTCGAAACGGGGAGAAAGAGAGAGAGATCCATCCTTCTGGAAAGTGATCAAGGGGGAAAAATTTTTTTTTCGTCCTCCTCCGCGTTTCCTACTACCTTCGTTATCCTCATTTCGCTCAGAAATTCGCCAAGTTTACCCGTCCAATAATTAGGAGAGGAAGATCGGTGTTTCTTTTTTCCTTGCACCGTGAAAAGATTCGCGAGTATAATTTTTTTTGTACGTGTCACGTGAAAGAGTCATTACGCAACGTGGATGAGCTCTTTCTTCCACGTTTTTTTTTGTAGAGGGGGGGAGAGGGGCGGGAGGGGAGGGGAGGGAGGGGAGAGGGGTTTGGGAACCCCCGAGGCAAGAAATAAAAAAATAAATAAAACGAAGGAAGGAATAAATGAACGAGAGAGAGAGAGGGGATCCTTTTACAAGATTAAATTTTGTTCGAGAGAATTTTCATCTCCGAGTTCGGAGAGATGAAGGGGGAGAGAGGGGAGAGGGACCCTTTCCTTTTTTATGCTCAATTCATCACACTCCGCCATATTCGTTTTAAATGAAAATCTTAGGGGAGGGGATTATTCATTCAACCTACTTCCTCAGCACCCGTATCCTCGAATCCAAATAACGAAGCTATTCGTTGCGCGTATATTTATGCATTTAAACCTCTACGTTTTCCCTCCCCTACGCGCGCCCTACTATTTATACCAAAACCATATCCATTCTCGTTTCGTTCCTTATTGGAAAAAATCTTCTCTCTCTCCGCCGTCTTTGCGATTATCGTAGGATCCAGTCGCTCTTCCCTCTTCTCGTCCTCTCATTTTTTTCTTCCGTTCTCGTCTCTTCCTACTCGTTCGGGTTTGTTTCTTCGGTTTTTTTGTGCATTTTTATTCTTGTTATTTTTTTTTACATCTCCCATGGGAGATCCTTAGAGTTTTCCGCGAGTTCGGGACGTCTGCGAGATTTCGTTGGGAAAGGAGTTGCGTCGTCGGGTTCCAA
Organism: Uropetala carovei; assembly: GCA_036926305.1. NCBI lineage: Eukaryota > Metazoa > Arthropoda > Insecta > Odonata > Petaluridae > Uropetala > Uropetala carovei. Next base: position 1,560,301 of record JAXCHB010000090.1, on the reverse strand, counting down.
TTGATTTGAAAAAAAAAAAAGAAGTCGCCGCTTGCGAATTTTTCATGGGTCAGGACGCGAATGTTCAACGGATGTCGTCATATCTCGGCGGGATGGGGGGGGGGGGGGGGGGGGGGGGGGGGGGAAAGAAAGCGGGTGGGATTCTGTATTTTTTTGGATTTATTCCAACGGGCGTTTCGCCTGTTTTATTTTGTATTTATTTGTCGCGTTCTCTCTCTCTCTTTCTCTGGGACGATTTTAATATTTGAACTCGTTAACCGTTAGGTTTAATTTTTCGTTTGTTTATGTTTTCATCAAGCGCAAAGGAGCATCTTCGCGTACATTTTTAACTTGTTTTTTTTTCATTGAATATTTTTCGAATTTCAAACGAACATGGTTTATGATAACTACTTTTATTATTTTAGGAATAGAATTTGTTGAAAGCTGTCATTAAGTACATTTTTTCACAGAATTAACGCGCTGAGAAAGCTCGACTCATTGGCCACGTTCGTTAGTGTGAATATACAATCGAACCAAGCGAAATTGAACGTCTGTAACTCGAATTTTGTGCGTTGTGTGGCTTTAATTTTTAATCGTTTCCTTGGATGAAAAAATATAGTTTCGAGCTACTTTATAGACATTCATTCTCGCGGGTAGCCTACCAAAATTATCATTCGATCTGCTGGATTTAAAAAAATGCGCGATTGGAACTAAGCGTCCTGAAAGTTTTTTTTTATCTCATCCTTTATGTTGTTATTTTGAATCATAATACGTACTGCACAAATTTTCATTATCAAGAACCTCGGATTATAGTGGTCCGACTGTAATTGTAGTATTTACTCCGGTGTCATAATTCTTCCGTTTTTCTCCAGAACCAGTAACGTGAAGACGCTCGTGGTTTTCAAAAAAAACGTTCTTTAACCCTTTAATTTACCATGCTAATTTTTATGGACATTCAGTTACGTTATTTTAACGATTTCTGGCGGATAATTTAGCCGTAAAAGTGGATAGAATGAATAATGGGAAGTTTTTGGACTAACTAAAATTCGGTAAATGAATCACATGGAATATTCAGAATTAAGTTGCAACAACAAAAAAAAGACATTCACCCATTGAATTTAATGACTGAAATGGTTGACCTCGTTCACAAACATTAACTCAATCTACCAGAACACAGCAAATAAACCAATATACAAATCTGTACAATGTGCATTGTACAAACTTTCTCATATACTAATGCGTCGTTTGACTATCTGAGCAAATCGAAATCTTATTAGAAAATATCAGTTTCATCCCCTCACAAAATTATAAATTTTCTATTACATCTGCTTGATACAGATTTCACTATTTCTCTTAATGTTTCTTGAAATAATTCATTTGCTGTGGATGGTGATTTATAACCGTTAATCACGTTAACATCCACCAGTTTGATATTTACTATATCCACGCTATGAGTCCGATTAACAGACTCTTCTTAGCGGAAGGGCGTATTAAAAAATTAAGTTGAAATTGGAATGAAAAAGAAATTTCTCCGATAAAAATTCTTGACTAAAGGGGTTGAATTACATTATAATTCTACCTTCCGGTAGGATTTTGGCATACCCTGCCAAATCAAATCTGTGTTATGCGATTCTCATACCCAATTCCTTCCTTTAATAAATCTAATATGCCTTCCCACTTTGCCTGTTGACTGAAAGGTTTAATACGTGGGCAATAAACGCCTTAATAATTTTAGTACTGTAGTCTAGTTACGCAGACTTTTTGGTTGTAATTTTACAATCGCAAGAATCCAGAAGAACCAATCAGTTCGAATTTCACGAGTACGAAATTCCGTAAAGTTATGTTATCTCTGATCACGCCTTTAAAAAAACGAACCGAGGAATTACCCCGCGCGAAGTAATTTCTCATTCTTTTTTTTCACGCAAGGGAAATTTTCGACGCAGTTTTTCTCGTTCTCCCCCGTTATAAACATTTTTTTCCGTCTCACTTCCGACGATGCCCGGCGATTACTATTTATGAAAAAAATAGAAGCGTGAAGAGCGGAAGATGAATTGGCGTTGATGGTTCAAGGAGAAAAAAAGGAAATAAATAAAGCCTTCCCTTGTTCTCTCTGCGCTCCCGAGATAGAAGGATTATATTACCGAGTGTTGACTTATATTTATGACCCGAGGATGGTCGAGTGCCCGTCATTTTTGTAGCGCTTTAAGACCTTGGAGGATGTTTTCCACGTCGCAGACCTTTCGCCGCGGGGTAATCTTTTTTTCTTTGCCCCCCTCCCCCCTCCCCACCGTAGAGGCACGAAAATCCCAAAAATCCCGTCACTACGCGAAATTAGCGGTAAGAGATCTCGACCAACGGAAGGATTATTCAAGGTATCTTTCACTCCCCCCCCCCCCCCTATCCTTTCCCTACCCCTATCCTTCCCCTCCCCTATATTTCCCCCTCCCCCTATCCTTCCCCTACCTCTATCCTTCCCCTCCCCCCTATCATTCCCCTCCCCCCTATCATTCCCCTCCCCCCTATCATTCCCCTCCCCCTATCTTTTCCCCCTCCCCCATATCTTTCCCCCTCCCCCTATCATTCCCCCTCCCCCCTACCCTTCCCTCCCCCTATCCTTCCCTCCCCCTATCCTTCCCTCCCCCTATCCTTCCCTCCCCCTATCCTTCCCTCCCCCTATCCTTCCCTCCCCCTATCCTTCCCTCCCCCTATCCTTCCCTCCCCCTATCCTTCCCTCCCCCTATCCTTCCCTCCCCCTATCCTTCCCTCCCCCTATCCTTCCCTCCCCCTATCCTTGCCCTTCCCTCTCTCTCCCCTCCTCTCTTCTCACCATCCCCTTCTGCTATTCGGCACGTTTGGCGATTTCGCGAATCGCGTCATCGGTTTTATGCATTCCGCGGTTCTTTTGTTTTTTAAAATCTCTCGTAACAAGGTTACGGATGTCGCCGTCGTTCCCTTCCTTGCAGCTGGGTTTGCGTGTTTTTTTTCCTCCGCCGAAATTAAGATTTAACGTCGTGTGCGTGAGTTTTTTATTTTCGTAATACCCTTTAAAAAGTTTTTTTTTCGCGTCACTAAGCCCTGGTTGACTGTGTGAAACGTTTAAGAGTTAAAAACAAATAAAAATATATAATTAAAAAAAAAAGTTGTACTCTTTTTATAAAGCGCGATTAATAATTTGCTTTGAAAATTTCTAATCGTTCCAGACGCTTATTTTTATTTTAATTATCTATACTCTGTATTTTATTCTCTTATTTTCTTGTTGTACCGATACGTTTTATCTCGTTAATCTCAGTTTCATGGATAGTTTTTTTTTTCATGTCTCGAGTTTCTATGAATTAAAGTACAGTTACGTCTCACTCTATATGGCGTAGTTTGTTTTCAATCGTGTCGCATTTGCTTGCCGCTTTGTGTCACTAGGTGTGCGATAAGTATATCAATCGATCTGTTCTCGAATTACAAAATAAAATGAAAATACAAAGAACGTGACAACTGTTTAAATATTTTTAATCGTGGGACGTCCTAATATATTTTATTATGTACAACTTTTGTTTCAAATTTATTAATATACATTTATATTTCGGATTTGAAAGCATGTGTGTGTGTGTGTGCGTGTGTGTGTGTGCGTGCGTGTGTGTGTGTATGAGCGAAGTTAATAAAAAAGTTTAATAGAAAGTAATGTGGTATGTGTGTCTCTAGAGATGTTTTATTTTCATAGGATGTTTTATTTTCATAGATCTCTGTGCAAAGTCACATAATTTTTTAGTTATAATTTTCATATCTACACTTGTCACCGCCATATATATAGGTACATAAACATACCTTATTTTTGTGAAAATGAGACGAGATTTTTTCTTGTTTATTCTAGGCGCAATAAAACTCGGTTTCTAAATTATTGTATTTTTTTATTTCGGACCAGACGTCCAATCTTTTAATAAAAGTCCAACATTGGTCATCGTTAAACTACTTCTAATCATAATGAGGCCCCTCCGTAACATCCATTGCTTATAAAGCGCCCCTGATACCTCAGTTTGACATGTCTGAGTTAAATCATATGGCCGTGAAGTGGAAGACCCTGTTTCGATTCTCGGTCAAATCCAGAATTTTTCACCTCGTCTACGGTGAAATTGATGCTCGGCGATGTATTTTTATCTATAAAAGTTTCATTTAATTATTTAAATTTATTCTTTTGTCACGTTTTGGTACAGACAAGATGATTTTTTGCGGAAATTTTTATCCATCGGACAGACTGAGAGTTACTAGTTAAATAGAAATTTACGTGCGAACATCGAGCCACGTTTTTTTACCTTGAATATTAATATATTTGAGGTTACGGGGAATGACTGCCGGTGTTTTAGTAACACCTCTTCCTTTAAAAGAATACAAGATAAATCTTCGTTCATTTGAGTTTCTAGCCTCGTCGTTCCTCGTTAACGTCTCTTCACATATTCAAATCCTCGACTTTCGCGGATGCAAATTTCGTGTCTTAGCGACGCCATTTTTCGAACTCTTAAAATAAAAATAGAAAAAAGCTGCGATGAAATGGATATTTTATTCATCCCGGTGGGCGTTCTTAATGCGCCGGAGACTAATTTCTCCAAGGCTGTAATAAAAAATAGGAATCCTCGCAAATTCTCTTACTGGATTTTTTATTAATTTTTTTTATGTCGACTCGGCGTATTTCATTCCCGTGTCATACTCTTTTGCACTTTAGGAAGTCGTGATTTTTCTATTTAAAAATAAATCGGGATTCGAATTTGCGTAATCAATATGGAGGCGATAATTCTCGAATGACTGCAGTCGTCGATAAATCATGGAAAGCTTCCACGTAAATGGCCCGTGATTTAATTACGCGCCTTAATGGAATCCGTGCCTGGAAAATCGGAGGAAAAACGCGAAAAACGCTTCCCGCTTCTTCTCGATAAAAAAAAAGTGTAAAAGTTTTTTTTTTAAAGCTTTACTTTTTTCCAACTCGCTTTCCATGAGCATTTGTATCGAATGTGTCTTTTATTCGAGTCTCGTTCCGTTAGCTGTGTTCGTCGTGGTTGAAAGTAATTAATGACGGCTATTTTTAAATAAACCGCGAACTTCATATTTTAGGATCATAAATATTGGAATCGATTTTTAAGCTGTAACATCGGAAAATTTGTAATGCCTTAAATGATAAACTCTTTTTTTTTTACAGTCCCCTATTTGTCCCTTTACCTGCGACAAAAATCGGCCAAGCAGAACATTTTCGGTGTCATTTCATTCATAAAGTTTTCATCAAAAAAACAACTTACATCCGGCACTCCTATACAAATGGTGTAGCGTCCTCAAAAAGTGTCGTGAATCCATCCGTCTTTGTGAACATGGTATGACGATGCACTTACAGGCAGTTCCCAATTTACGATGTTTCCACTTACGATAAACCCAGACTTACGACATTAATACGTCGATACCTCGAAATCGACATCCGTTATGGTGTCCCTTGACATAGGATTTTCGACAACCGATGCACTCCGAGTCTACTTTCCTGTGCGTATTTTCGGCCGATATTCAGTCGGACGGTACGACTCGTCCGCATTGTAGGTATTAATCTATTGATTGTTTTAAATCTTAAAAATGTTTATTATACAATATATAACACTAATTCGTACTTAAACTGTTAATTTATATCCTAAATTCGGCTTGTTACATATTTTTCCAAGGTCCTGGGACGTATCTCAATTTATAGCATGTAAGTCTATGGGAAATTGATAATTGGTTTTACGATAAGATTTTCAGGAACGCATTAGAGTCGTAAGTCGGGAACGTCCTGAATTTACTAATGACGAGACACTCATTTATTGATGGACTTGTTTCGAAATTATGTAAATGTATGTGTCAGTAAATTCTAGTATGTTCCATTCATAGTTAAATTGGGGGTTGTGTGACATGGCTAACATAATTTCCTCCTGACCCAATTGAGCGTACGGATATATACGAAAGAAACGGAAACTTAAAAAGAGACGAGAGCAGGAATACAACCTACCATTGCGGAAGCCATGAGTGAACTATTTAGTTATTCTTGTACCGTTCCCAGTTATTTCACAGCCTGCAATATTGTGAACGAGGGGAAAGAAATTTGAACAGGTTAAGAAGTTAATGATTTGCACTTAAGACCCGTTATAAATAATTGGCTTATATTTAACTTAATTAAAAAAGAACGGCGTGTTTATCCTCTTGAGGCAGGCGTGTGAAACTGGCGAGACCTTCTGTACCTTAGTTTGGTCTGAATGCGCATTTACGTTTCAACTGAATAGTTCGAGATTTCATGCGTAAATAATTTAATTTTGTGAAAAGGAGACAAGACTGTTATCGCAGTACAACAGAACGCGGTTTTTAATTTATTGTTTTTAATGGAAAAATATACCCCAAATCTTCTAGAAAAATTTTATTTTTTCCAACTCTCCTTGTAGACAACTGTGATCCTAATACGGCCCTTCCATGACGTGTGTTGCTTTAATGCGGCTCTGATGCCTCTTTCTATGTCGACATTGCTGCTCTTAAGGCCTCGAGCGTCGGTTTATTCCAAGCTTTCTCTTGCTCGATCGTCAATCTGGTCCCAGACTGCGTTAACGCGAATCGTAATCCGTGTTGCCTGAATTTTCGGTGCTGAAAACAAACCGCGTTGTATCGGAATCCGTGTTGCGAGAACCCGCGTTAATGGTAGGTCCTGGTGCGACCGTGATTTTAATCCAAATAAACTCGAGACATTAATTTATTTCCTCACCTTGGCTGTGTTATAAGAATTGCGTCGTGTGCATTTAATCTTCTCCGTCGGAATTGAAAACGTGCGCGTGGGATGGGCTTTTATCTAGTTTGAAGAGGAGTGTATTTAAAAAGGTCTTGACACTGGCGGATATCCTGCAGCGGATACTTCATCTTCAGATGGATAAAATTCGCGACGTATATGCGTAAAAAAAGACAGCTATATCGAGCGCGCGACACGTCTCGTCTTTATTATTTTTTTATCGCCGGAGATTTGTGTGCGCGTGTGTGTATAGTGCGAGGTAGGAAATAAATGAAGGAGTCGGTTGACAGGCGCCGTTTCATTCAGATCCCGTGAAGACGGGCTGGGGTTGTCGCGATGGCTGTCAAGTGAAATGCCAAGGGTTGTCATGTAAAGCGGCGGACGGGTGAGAGAGAGAGAGGGAAAAAATGCTGTATAGGAAAATCCCTGTGACTGCACAACCCCTTTTCCCAGATTCGAGGTTTTATTAAGACGGGGGAGACAAGTAACAGAGGCAGAGCCGAGAGACGCCTTACAAAACGGGTCTTGATGGGTCGTGCAGAGGGATAAAAAGATAATACGGTGGAACTTCTTTCTATAAGTCGAGCCTCAAAAGAAACAAAAAACTTCGAGTTGTAGAGGAAAAAATATGAACGAGATTTTGTCCTGTAAAATTAATTCACTTAAAGTTTTGGAAAATTAGTGTAACAGACGTTCGAGTTATAAAAGTTCGGCTTATATACTTCAGTTACCAAGAGAATGAATTCCGACTCCTCAAGGTGTAGTATGTTTGCATGTCAAAGCAGCTGCAGTGTTTTGATAGGGAACGCCTTCATTTATTTTACAGCTTTTTTCTAAATAAATCTTATATGTATGTGGTATCGGCTGTCTGTGTGGAAAATATCTCTGCTGTGGCCAAATTTTCAAGATAGGCTGAACTAGGCGAGAGCTATATATGGTAGAAATTTGGTAGGTGTAAGTTCAGCTGGTGGGGAATAACCGATGTCTAAAAAAAACGCGCCTTATGCAATTCTTCCCTCACTTCTGTTGTTTTTATGTTGGAAGCACTGTTATTTATTCTGACAATCCGATCTGAGCCGTTCATTTCAAGACTTGAGTATTGTTCTCAAGGAATATCGTAATAAGTTTTCTAACTCTCTGTAGGTGCTTAGCACTAACATAACCCTAATCCGTTCTATCCAATGCCTTTCACTTCATCTTCTCATATTCATCTTTTTACTTTCTCCATATACGTAGTATAGAGCAAGTATCGTTTTCGTGAAAAAAAATCGACTTCCAGATTTCAACGGAAAAGTACTTGCCATATCGTTATCAAATTTCATATATAACACTTTGGTATGAGCACAAAGAACTGATTAGTTTTTGGACAATACCGGTTAACCGGAAGTCGAGGTTTATTCGAAACCCGATTCGGTTTTTGCGATATTTCTCCGTTAAAACATCAGTATTGTATATACAAAGGTTAGAGAGAATGTAATTTTCTACAACTTTCATTTGCAACAATTTTCCATAGCAGTTATTGTTTAGGAATTATTTATAAATAATCGGTTTTTTCGGTTTCCGTCAAATATCTCCTTAAAAACGTCGTAATTGGTAATCTTCGTGAGGACCAAAGTTGTAGAGAATAATATTTCTTCCAAGTTTTCTTTGAAACAAATTTTCGTAGAACCTTCCATTTAGTAGATAATTAATTTATTCGTAAATTTTCAGTATACAGCGCCACCTTGTAGCGGTGAATTCTGTAAACATATTCAAAATATAATTTACGGCAATAAGGACGACTATTCTTTTACAATACGAAATAATAATTTTGCCTTATAATGCTATTCATAATAATTTAAATATCTATACCCCAAATATGGAGGAAGTCATGTGTTGGCCACATCAGATTTTTTTTCTTTTTCTCGCTGGAAATGTCATTTTATCACTTCAGTGTTATTTGATAATTAAAATTGTCTATGAATTAATTTTTAGAACTTTTTTATTTAAATTAATTTAACACTTTGGGAAAACATTTCTTGAACATATTTCTTCGCATAAGTGGAAGGTCACGGTTTTACCAACTAGCTCCTGCAAGAAATCTCTTATATGTATTTAAATCGAAATGGAAGGCTTAATCCTGAAAAATGATAACCTGGTATTAAGGAAACAGAGTTTCGGTTGGGTTTGAATATTTTAAAAAATATATCCTCGTTGGGAATTAATCCATTAAAATATATTTCGTGACTATGTCCATCGTGTACCGTTGTGATAATTTGATCGAGTGAGAATATTTCCATTTTTATTTACTATATTGAACGCATTGTTAAGGATCGTGTGGACAAAGTCTTGCGTTGGCCACATCAGATTTTTTGCTATTAACGAGCGTAAAATTTCCTACTTGGTGAAAGAATTCAAGTTTTTGGAGTTATTTTTTCGTACCATTACTCAACATTTACCTCTTTCTCGAATCATCGTTAATTTAATCGACTGAACCAATTGGCTGCTAATGAGCTGAAAGGTGAACCACTTCTATTCCGGAAAGCGCAAGGAAGAAGAAATTCGTCAGTATTTTCGCTTCCCATTCGAACGTTTTTGAGTTATCGAAGAAGACTCTTCGCATCGGAAACCACGGATCCAAATTTCAATATCAAACGGCATTCGCTGGCGGGAGGTCTCCGTTCAAATGCCGACCTTTTTTTTTTGTTAATTTTACGAAGATCTTTCGTCCGGTACGCAAAGCTCGCGTTCAGAATCTAATTTACGCGTTTAGTTTTCCGTTTTTTATAAAAAAAAACAAAATAAACGCGTTCGTCTTTTTCGTCCCTTAACGTTTCGAATTTTGGATCCCGTTAAAACCACCGGAGCTCCCATGCCAGCGAACGCGAGGATTCCGATTCCTTTTTGTTTTTATTCCTTGTTACACCCTCTCCTAGAGGTTCTAAATCCGTTGCATGTTTTTACGGCTCCGGCGGCATAATGAAACAGTCCTATCTTCTTTTCTCGTAGCTTCCCATATTTTCTTAATTCTGCAAGTATCCTCGGGTGTGTGTGGTTTTTTTATTGCTTTCGTATAAGCAAAAAAAAGGGAAAAAGATCCTTCCTCTAATTAGGTATTCCGGATTGTCGGAATTAAAACGCCCTCTTCCTTTATATCTCCACGCTCTAGCAAGGGAAAAAATTCGGGAAACAAGCGTTTAACATGTAAATGAGAAAGGCGGATTTTTCTTCGTCCCAAAAATCTCGGAGGTTTTTGTTTTTAAGGAGGGAGGGGGGAGTGAGGTGGGGGGGGAGGGGGAGAGGGAGAGAATCGTTTTTAATGAATGCTAATTCCAAGAGAGAGAGAGAGATAGAGAGAGGAGTCTGTGTACGTATCAGATGCGAGCGCTGCGCCGCTTTACGTGGGCGTAGACGTCTTTTGTTAGCGCGTCTTTTGTGTCGAAGCTCGTTTTCTTCGGCGTGCTGCTTTTTGTTCCTTTTTTGTTTTTTTCTTCGCCGTCATCATGTTTCGCTATGGAATAATCTTTCTGGAGGGGGATTTATTCCACTTGCACCTGCGTCAGTGTGGCGTTATTATCTATTTTTTGTGTGTTTATTTTTTAGTACCATGCCTTGGTTTTTTTTTGTCTTGTTAAGTTCAGTTTGCTGGTGTGTAGGAGAAGGATATGTTTTTATATATGACTTCTCATTTAATTGTTTCTCATATTTTTGAAATTTCTTTGGTTTGTCGCAGTATTTTTACTTTCTCATATATACGAATAATATTGAGCAAGTAGTATTGTAATCGCGAAAAAATTCGAGCTCAATATTTTGATGGAAATATACGTTTTAGGTGTAACTGAGTCCGAAAAAGTGGTTTTCGCAATGCCGTCTGTCTGTGGGTCTGTATCTTCGCGGCTCTAGAGCCTAAACGGTTGAACGAAAATGAATGAAATCTAGTACTTAGACATTCTTTCATACAGAATAGAAGTTATGAATAAATGTTTGAAATTGATCAATAATTAAGGGTAGTTTATTCTACGCATTTTAAACAACAATTCGATTTTCTCGAAAACGGCTCTAACGATTTTGATCAAATTTCGTACAGTTACTTGAGTGTACGTTTTCAATAATAATGCATAGTTCATATTTCTCAAAAAATGAATATAAGGATAGTTTATTCTCGGCAACTTTAATAACAATTGGATTTTCGAAAAAAAAACGGCTCATACTATTCTAATTAAATTTTGTATAATTATTTAAGTTGATATTTATAATGATGGTACATAGTTCACATTTTTGAAAAGATAACTAAACTACGCATTAGTAGGAATATGAGAAAGTTTGTACATTGTATATTGTATCGATTTTTACTTTCTCATACGAAGCATCGAGAAAGTATTGTTTTCGCGAAAAAATTCGACCTCGAGATTTTTACGGAAATACACGTTTTAGGTGTCGCTGAATCCGAAAAAGTGGTTTTCTCAATGCCGTCTGTCTGTCTGTTACTGGCGCTGGAACCTAGACGGTCGAACGAAAATCAATGAAAAAATCAATCCTACTTAGGCATTTTATCATACTGAGCAGAGTATACATAGAAATGGTTGACATTGATCAATAATTAAGAGTAGTTTATTCTACGCATTTTTAACAACAATCCGATTTTCTCGAAAACGGCTCTAACGATTTTGATCAAACTTCTTACAGTTACTTGAGTTTACGTCTTCAATAGTACCGTATAGTTCATATTTCTGAAAAAATTAATATAAGACTAGTTTATTCTAGGCAACTTTAACAATAATTCGATTTTCTCAGAAACGGCTCGAACGATTTTGATCTAATTTCGTACAGTTACTTAAGTTTACATCCTCAATAATACTGTATAGTTCATATTTCTTAAAAGATGAACACAAGGCTAGTTTATTCTTGGGCAACTTGAACAAAAATTGGATTTTCTAAAAACAGGCTCATACGATTTTCATTTTCTAAAGATAACTAAACGACGCATTAGTACCTATGTATGAGAAAGTTTGTACAATGTATGTTGTACCGATTGTTTTAATTTTGTTAAGTAACGCATTAGGTAGTTCATTTTAACAGTAAACAGGGTTAAAAACTTTTTTATCGACAACTTTTCATTTAATTACGTATTACCCATATTTATGAGTGTGCCTTAATATGTTTTATTTTGTAACCTGACTCAATTTCAGTTTAATTGAATCGATCTTTCCTTTATCAGGAATAGTTAATAATTCTCCGAAAAGCCATCGGTGAATTGCCGTTGATTACGGCTTCCTTGTAGTCGAAATATGTACGTATGGCTTTTTGAGTACCCTGGCCTGTTAGTTTGATCTCGTCCATGAGCAGGGTTGGCCACCTGAAATTCGTCAATTATTATTACTGATCTGACCCGGAGATTCTCATAGCTGAAAAAGGAAAAATATATTTTTGCTATATTTAAATCTTCGATTCGCAATATTTAATTAGTATTCATAAAATTGCGAGGAACGTATTTGTATATTGAGCTATTCCACTTCGTATACGTTGTTGACCCGGAGAATTATACCATTAATCCGGAGACTGGCCTCAAAACCCGGAGAGGTGGCAATCCAGTCCATGAGGCGAGCCTGGTAGTTCTTTGAACCGTTTCGTAATGTTAACCTTCTGTGACCTTACAGACGATTCATAGAAGGTTCCGTTCCGAAATTAGTCCTAGCTATCCTGTTTTTAATTTTTGAATTCTCTAAAAGGCGCCGTTAAAAATTCAAGCTACTACATGTCTCCAAATAAAATTCATTGCATTATGTGCCTCGTATCTTAAAGTTATGTAGATTTAAAAAAAAGATTTATGTCCGCATTTGGACGCACAGGCACGCGAACGATCAAAAAAATGTAATGCTTATTTCTTGCCTTGATGATTTTAATGCCTTTCTAAAAAAAAGCCCATAATTTTTAATTAAAAAATACGTTTTCTTCAATTCTTACAGGGAAATTGTATTGCCGTGACTACTTCACACATTCTTGCTAGGTTTCAGCTCTCCCGCCATAGTAACGCCTTATCGCTTCAGTTTATGTCCCACGGACATTTCGTTTTAAGGAAATGTGTTAGCGAATGCGGCGACTTAAAAGAATAAATTCGAGAGATAGGGCGCTAACGACAAATTCTTATGTGCGTACGTTTTGTTTTACAGGAATACTCTTGAATACGTAAATACTCGTAGGTATGTACGTCTAATGGCGTATTCAGGGCCGGATAAAAGTCTTTGTAGGCCTTGAGCACTCTCATAATAGTAGGCCCCCAAGATATATCTATAGATAAATATTTGCATTGTGTACTATGTATAGGTCCCATCATTACTTTACGAATTAATTCAAACAAAGCAATTATTATGTTTGATTTAGAAGTTTTCTTTTCTCATTTTTTGACTTATATGTTTTAGAGCCTAAAACTTTTTCGTAGGCCCTGGGTACTCTGCCCAAAGATATCCAGGACTGGGTGTTTTTAAGAATTACTTTTATCGATTTACTTACTGAATCGGTTGGCTGCAAGTTAATTCATGCTTTATTTGAAATTTTATCCTATTTTTTTAGCTTGTTTATTTCTGTCATTATTTTTGTTAAAAATACATACCTTGCGATTTCTAGTAAAATTTAGCTCTTTATTTCGCTAGAGAATTATCGAGTTCGCCTTATGACTGAAAACATATTAAATAATAAGCATTTAAGCGTTAATAGTTGAAAAATGAAGTAATTGTCTTTTGTATATAAAATTGAATGGCTATCGGAAATAACACGCAGTTTTTTCAATTTCAGATATATGGTTTCACTGGAATTTATTCTTTAATATTTGCGTTGTTTTAATTTTCTCCGTCATCAAAATCCCGTATTTTTAAGTTTCCGGCTGCCTATAGGTGCGGAAGTATTTATCTCCGTATAATATTGTTTCTCGTCGGTGCCTAAGTGGTTTCAAAGTAAACCGAAAATTCTCCCACATTAAGAGAGAAGAAACAACGTTGGTTTTTTGATTTCCACCTCCGCCGTATCGTCCGTTAAAAGCTTCCATCTCGCTCCGCTTCTCCGTGTTTCTCGGTGACCTTCAAAAGTCATTTCCCACGGCGTCTTCGCCTTAAAATCGTTTTGCGTTTGCGGAAGAGGAAAAATTATCGTACGCGTTGGAATTCCCCACCTCGCGATTTTTTTTGCACTTTAAGAGGTCACTGCTCGAGTTTTGCATCCAGTGCAGCCGTTATTCGGTGAAACGTGGCTTATCGTTTTACGTGCACGCATTGATGTCACCGTCTGATAAGAAAAATCGATCTTATTTTCAAAAATTTATTTTCATCCATCAATTTTTTCTTCGTTCGATCTTCGGTATTGACGATGATCCTGACGGGTAAATACGAGCGATCGTTGCTAGTTCCATCTGGCTGCACGGTCCATAACTATGCACGTTAAAAAAAGCCTATAGCGTCGTGACCTGGAGTAGGAGGTTTTATATCCTAGTTACGGTATTTTGTGGTGTGTGAGGAGGGTCATTAAACGGATTTATTTCTCTGGTCACTTTACCGTTTACTGTTTTTAATTTCAGGCACATTCTTTTCAAAGGTCAGAAATCGCCAGTCAATTGAATTCTGGTTGTTTATTGCCGACTTTTATTTGTCCGCAATATTTAGCAGTCGTTAAACCTAAATTAATGGTACTACTATAATCTTGGGGTCATTCCCAATACACTCCTCTACGTCTTATTTCTTTAATCGAGTAGCATAGAGAGTTCTTTATTAATACAGGTATTACGTTTACAATTCCCCCCGTGAATGTTTCCTTTTAGATAGGGTAAATCATTGTACAGCACTGTTTTCCCCCGCAGACTTTAATATGTGCGGTTCAAGAAATGTGACAAATACTTATCTAACACTTGTAAAATTTAATTATACGCAGTCCTGAGTTTTTTTTTACGTATTAATGTGGGGTGGGAAATGTCGTAGGTTGACCAACGGGAGATATTTTCCACGAGGCATCCATTTTCGCAACGCCGATTTTCCCAATGCTAACTTTTACAAGAACGCAAAACCAGCGTCGTGCAAGGGACCATTTTATATATAATTTTTCGACGTAAGATCCTTACTCTTATTTTCAGAGTGTTTAAATCTCAGTGATAGAGAGTTAAATAATATATATTTAATAATAATAGTTAATAGTATTTAATACACACACACAGGCAACCGCCTCAGGCGCCTCTCGTAGGGGGGCGCCAAAATTTGACAAAAATGAAAACCTATCAAAATAAATTCATAAGGCCAGGGGGCGCCATATTATATCTCGCCTCAGGCGGCAAAATGACTGGGCACGGCCCTGTATATATATATATATTACACACTTTTTACTTTTTCATATACGTTGTATAAAGAGAAAATATTGTAATCGCGAAAAAATATCGATCTCGAGATTTTTATGGAAATATAAGTTTTAGTTACACCTAAGTCCGAAAAAACGGATTTAGCCATGCCACCCAGTTTTCTGTCTGTGGGCCTGTTCGCGGCTCTACCATGTTGTTCATATTTCTCAAAAAGTTAATATAATTATTCTTGGGAAACAATTGGATTTTCTAAAAAACAACTCATACGATTTTCATCAAATTTCGTATAGTTATTTAAATTGATGTTTGTAACGATTCTAAATAGTTCATATTTTTCAAAAATATAACTTAACGACGCATTAGTATATGAGAAAATTTGTGCAATCTATATAATACCGATTTTTTTAAATAGATAAAATAGAGGTGTTTTCCGCTGTGCCTCAGTGAGGACGTCTAGTGCTGTAAGGTTTATTAGTGAGATGGTCCTTCCTCAGGTTAAATAACTTGGTAGCTTGGGTGGTTAAAACACCTATCAGGCAAGCGTAGGATCCGTGTTCGTTTCCCGGTCGAGTTCAGAATTTTTATCCTTCTCCCACTTCACGACATACAGGTCATTTATTTATCGATCGATGTCGCTCTTTATCATCGCACTTAATATTTTCGATAGTTCGGTCATTTTTAACGCAATTCATCGCGATTTTAATCTCTGTACGTGTCCTTTTTTTAGCGGTATTACGGGCATAAGCGAGCCATTTAGAAAAAAAAAATGAAGTTCCCATCAATCGAGCTAGCCTTTCGGTGGAATTAACAGCTTAGGGTATTTAGGTCACGTGCGGGATCACGTAGCCTTTTTAAATGCTCCATCACGCTCTGGCGCCAAACTTGTTCGAGGCTGTTTTTTAATTTCATTTCATTTTTCACTCTTGATTCGAAAAAATGCTAATGGGCGTTTAAAACTCGTCCAATTTTTATTAAGTCCCGAACGCAATCTGTTTTCATTAAGGCTTTGACGAAAGCGTTTTACTCCAAGTTATTATTTTTTTGTGTGTGTGTGTGAGATAGTCGATTGGTCGGAGTTTTTTGTATTGTTTTGTTTATTTTTGTTTTTAATTATGGTGGTTATTTTTTTTTTTTCGTAAGCGGCCCGCTTGTAATTTCTCGTCAAACGCTTCGACGCAGGGAGATTTTCGATATCCGCACATTTGGGAGTTTAATCGTCGCTTTAAATTTTATCGAAGGGAAATTAATATATAATATTCATGTATATATTTTCATCAGTACCTCGCCAACCGCGGAGGCTACGTTCCTTATTTAACCCGCGGTTGACAAAACCGCGCTTGGCGAGGGTCATAGTTTATGAGAAATTTTTGGATTACGACAGTGGTGAGCAAACGTTTCGGCGGGCCAGATTAGACTTTAAATCGGACGTTGAATATATAATCTGAGGTATTATAACAGTGAAAATTAAGTTTAAATTAGGTTTCAAGGGATAACACTTCAATATCAAGTATTTCATTGTCGTAACTTGAATGTATATTGTATAAATTTGTGTTAAATCTCCTTTTAATCGTAGCTTCGCGGGCCACATAAAACGCTTTCGAGGTACAAATGCGGCCCGCGGGTTGCTCACCACTGGGTTAGGAGGAGTGATCCATGAGAGACGTACCTAAAATCCTATAACGTGCAGTTCCATGTTAAAGATAAGTATGCTATACTAAAAAAAAAGCAAGTTTGTTATATAAGAATACAAAATAAAATAGGTTCAAAACACAAAGACGAACTGTACATAAATGTTATAATGGCATAGCAACTAAAATACTGGATAAATTTATGATGGAAGTACACAAGCCTACAGAATAACTTAGTACGCAAGCGCGAGAAAACACAAACATAACCATACATACTTGTACATGCATGTAGGCATATACACACACACAGACATGTACGTATTATATCCTTTTCGAAGCATTTATTCCCCCACGTTCCTCTTCTCGACCTGACGAAATCTATTCGGTCGAAATATCACCTCTGACGGTTGAATTGACTTTTTCCGCAGCTACTTAGATTCCGCCTGCTCTTCAAAAGTTTGAAGGTCATGCCGGATTTCATCGCCCGATATTACATATTGGAGAGAGAGATGGTGGATGGGAATGATAGACAAGAGCTTAACATTTTGGTGGATAAATGAAAGGCACGTTATTGGGTGAAATAAAAAGGATGTATAAAAAATCTCTCTCTGAAAGGTTTTTTAACCCCGTAATACGAGTTTTTTTTTGCGGCTGCCGGTGTCGCGGCGGGATAAAAAAATCGCTCAACGTGGTGTCATATACATAAATATACATTCGATATATGCATTCGATATATGCATTCGATATATATATTTTTTTTTTTTTTTTTTTAGAGCAACTAGGTGTTGAAGGAAACCCAGTGAGCACTTACCGGAAGGAGAGCCGCTGGGACGTCGGAGAGACATTAGTAGACGTTGTTGGAGATTTCAGGATGATCCCTTCGTTTTTTGCTGACGAAGAGATCATCCCGAAATCTCCAACGACGTCTACAAATGTCTCTCTCTGACACCCCAGCGGCTTTCCTTCCGGTAAGTGCTCACTGGGTTTCCTTCAACACCTTGTTGCCCTAAATTTCCTCATTTACCTTTCCTCTTCTGCAAGTGTGTGTGTGTGTGTGTGTGTGTATATATATATATATATATATATATATATATATATATATATATATATATATATATATTCGGTCACTGATGGGAAGGAAAATAACCACTTTTTTTAAAAGACAATGGGTTGGAGTAAGTCCTGTGTTAGTATGTGACTGCCTGTTCAAAATTAACGCAAATTTTTCTTCGTGTTTTCGTCGTATATTTTTTATTTCTCGCTGCATGTGCCTCAACGGTTTTGTTAGTGTTTCGCCTTCTACTTAGGAAACAAATACGTCTTGAAATGTGAAGAGAATATGGACATGATAAGGCTTATGTAAGAGGGATCAATATCGCAGCTCTGTTGCAATGCGAAGGTTTTGGGTTAACATCTATTCTTTTGGTGTGAACGCTTGCGGTCTCCTTTATTGCTCTTAATTTTTATTTTCATTGTTTTTGGGATTGTAGTTCATGGCGATGGATTATTGAAACATTTTCGTTTTATTGGTGTTGTGTGAACTTCAGAATGAAATTTCACGCGTAGTACTTAATTATTAAGAAAGATTATGCGAGCAGTTTTCGTTTTTATTGTTCAACTTAAATAATTTTCAGTGTCTTTCCAGTGTTGTTAGGTCCAAATCGAATCAGATATTCCCTAAATATATGGTTATGGCGTGCGTTAACAAACTTGACGCAAAAAGACCGCATTATATGGCAGATATGAAGCTGCGTGCATTTTCTCCTACAGCTTTAACAATCTAAACGGAATGCGTTACAGCAAGGGCGTGTAAACTACGGCCCGCGGGTCACATTCGGCTCTCTAGAGCATTTTATGCGGCACGTAAAGCTTTGGTGAAGACATGGTATGTGATGTTTATCGCGGTTAATTTTGTACATTTTAAGTTCGATTGCTGCCATAACATACATTGCCTGGCGAAGTTTTTATGTTAAAAAATGGCTAAAACTTTGTTTTCAGTCTTAAAATTGCACATAATCCCTTGAGTAAATTCCTATATAAACTCTAATCCGGCCCGCCGAGACACTCGTTACTTCTAATACGGCTCGCCAAAGCACTCAAATGTATGAATGAGACCCGCCACGTAAAAAGGTTGTTCTCCCCTGCGTTAAATGGATAGTGAAATAATGATGTTTCTGTCATCGTATTTCTTCTACTTTAAAAGTATCTTCCTGGAGATGGAGGGGAGGTAGAGAGAGAGGGGGAGAAGAGGGGAGGAAATGGAGGGGTGAGGATTGCATCACTTAGGAGTGGTGGATGCTCGCTCATATATATATATAACTATGTGGTGACAGTTGTTATAATTTTTTTAATCGAATGAATTTCTGGGCGAGAGGGTCTGGGGCCGAAAACAACAGGCGATGATGAGCGCTTAAGACGCCAGGGGTGGATCCCTAGTTCTTATATAATAATTCTCAAGCGTCCGTCCGTCTGTTTGTCACGGTGTCTGGACCACAGGTGGCACACTACACAGGGGCAAATTATATCGCTACTGTACCACCAGCTGTATAAGATAAAGGGGCATATTATATCGCTGTCGTTGAGAGAGGGAGAACGGGAGGAAGAGAGGAAAAATAAATGTGTAGATCGTCTTTATTATCAGGACGAAATTGAGACCGTAAAGTCCCTTCTTCTAATGACCGAGGGAGAATGGGAAGAGTTTTTATTTAATTCGGCCATGCCTATCCCGTCATTTTTGACGGGCGGGTAGCTAGGTTTTTCAAAAAATAACGAATGTTATCCGTTACTGACTCTCGGAATGAATGCATGTAAAAGCAGTAGTCATATGATACCATTGGCGACGCCGTGAAAATGTTTTGTAAGTGCACAAGGCTTAGACAAGTACAACCGAAGAATTGTTGATTGCTGGAATTAATTGAAAAGTTGACGACGAAAAACGCTCCCAAAATTTTTTATCGGTAAACCCATCCCTCGCTTTGCAATGTGCGTTCCTGGACGAGACCGCGTAAAGCGAAACATCGGAATACGTGATATTACATTTGGGCGACTTCTTGAGGTTGTTGACATGCAACGATTATTTAACGACAATTTAGCGGTATTGTATTCAGCGTAGCTTCCTTTTATCCTTTCACGTATACGGAACTGAAACATTTAATGAGTTTCATTGCTAGAAAACCGCATCCAAAACCGTGCAAAAGCGAAATAGGCAACCGTCAATGCGAAGTGGTTCTCTGAAAAAAAAAAGAAGAAAACCTTGCGGAACCGAATTAGTTTTAAGCGAAACAGTGCAATTCGCGGAGGATGGACGTGATTGTATGCATTGTGCTGCTACTATACTTAGTTTTTTTAATCCGGAGGTGGAAGTACGTTGTCGTTTACTTCTATTTTTTAAAGGAAAAAGTGCGTTTTGGAACTTTACGATAAAAATAATTTTTTAGACCTTAATTTTTCCCCCTTTTGTTATCTGTTTTCAAAATAGGCATTAATTAGAGGTTTCGAGTGGAAATAACTCTGGCAGAGGAAAGAAGTTTTCTCCCTTTGGTGCATCATAACAGTATCACGGGACAGAAAAAAGTATGGATTGGTCTTATTACCCACCTTTGTTGCATTTATTTAGGTCATAAAAAATACTTTTTAAAATTAACGTTATGCTTTATTTATTCAATTTAATTCCCAAGGATTATATGACGAGACTTTTATTTTGGTAGCAACTAGCGGTTTACGTGCCAGTGAGCTAAAATTGCAAAAAATGTGTGCTCGTAATTATTTGAACCGCATAAAAAAAGAAACAGAAACCTTTTCGCGAAAATGGAAAAAATGTCCCCTTTGTTATTTGGGTCAAAGGTCTGATGTGGACAGGAAAATCTTATTAATTTCCCTCGGAAAGAATAATTATGCTCCCGATTTTTAACTTAGAACGCAGTTTAGATTACCACCCATTCCGCTGTGTGGCGCTAGTCGCTCATTCCATGCTTTTCTTATGGTCTTGATCATTATACCTGTGTAATTTTCTATCTAGAACGTCACGTGGACTTTGATTAAGCATTGAATTAAAATTAATATAGTTCATTTTGTAGATTTTATCAAAGCCTTAATTTAGAATACGAACGTAGGTAAACAAATCCGTGGCTCATTGTAAGCATTGGATGAATATTGCAAGGTAAATGTTTTTGATTATTTTGGTACAAACTTTTGAAAAGTACATAATGAATAATTTTGACATATAAAACGTACGCTTGAAAACAATCAATTATTTGTTATAAATAAAACAAAAACGGCATAGCGCACAGTAATTGGAAAAAGATTTATTTAGAAACTGCAAACAAATATACTAAATTTGTTAATGTATTTAATTTAAATTGTGCTAAACTTAATCGGTGACATTATGATGGAATTCAGGATATTTCGTAAATAGATTTGTGTTGGTGTTGCATCACGGGATTTCAAATGTAAAGTTGAAAAAGTTGACCACTGTTAGAAATGATTATGCAATGGCTTTTTTTACTACTAAATCCAAGTAATTCATTTCGTATTATTAACCAACTGCATTAGAGTGTGATAATATAGGCCGTCGTATCCATACGACTTTAAGTTTTAATACGTACTGGAGTGCCTAACATGGTGCTCGCAAGCACCGCTGTGCTCTTCCTTAGTCTGCCCGCTCTCGTATGCTATGAATAAAAACGGTAGCAGTTTATTTTTTCTCGAGATCTTTCTGTATAAGCGCATTAAGGAACATTACGGATCAATGTTTACGTTGGTTTGATTTCATTTATGATATTTCCTATTTTTTTTGCAAAGTGTAGTGGTGCTCGATTGATATTCTAGAAAATTACTTGGTGCTCTCCACATTGAAAAGGTTGTGTAAACTTCTGCCGTAATATAGAGCTGAAACTCTTAACAGTTCAACGTAGACTGTAGGAATATTTAGAGAGAAATGTAGTCAGTCAACGTTTTAGCGCCTCCCCCCCCTCCTCCCTCCCTCCCTCCTCCCTCCCCCCCCTTATTAAATGCCACACCGCATACCGCCCATGAATCGTTGTGAACAGAACTGATTACATAGAGCAGTGGTCTTCAAACTTCGAGAGACTGCGGAGCCCTTATTTGCTAATTAAAATTTTTGAGGAGCCCTAACTTAACTTTGCTATGAATATTGTATCTATATAACTGCACATACGATGAGTAAATATGTTTGTTTTAACAATTTTGTCATATTTTATATATGATTTTGTGATTATTCGCGGAGCCCCAGAAAAGTTTCTGCGCAGCACAGTTTGAAGAACGATGACGTAGAGAAAGCATATACCTAGATTTACCGCCACCCCCGCTTTAGCGGTAATGTCAATGATAGACAAACGGTGGCTCTAAATCGGGGTCTAACTGTATACTCTTTCAATTTTTTTTTACGATTTTTGTGTGCTGAATTTCGAATTGTTTGTAACTAGTCATAGCAGCGATAGGCTAGAGAAATGCCACATTTGACTTAAATGCCACATTTGACTTTAACGTAAAAACGCTATTTAACAAATAACTCCCTCCAACGGAACGTCTTTATTTATATTTTTTGAGAATATTTCCTACCGGCTAAAAAAAAAAAAAAACGGTCCACTTCCGCCATGCTACGTACAGGAGGGGATGCGGCAGACGGAGCAGCGAAAGGGAGCGTTGCAGAAAAAAAACGACAAAAAAACAGCGAAAAAGATGTGGAGATTGGCGAAAATACACATCCTCTCCCCCCCTCTCCTCCTCCCTTTTCTCGTCATCCATCGCGGCGATTTTTGCGCCATCTAATATCTGACATGTCGTTGTCCTCATCGATCTGGTTTTTATCGGTCGGTCTCGCATGAGAGGAGGAGGGTTTGGGGTTAAAGGGAGGGAGGTTTTTTTTGGGGTGAGGTTGGGCGGGAGGGAGGGTGGAAGGGGGAACGGTGCTCTCCCCCGCGTTATTCGTGTCAGATCGATATATATCGATTGATCCACCCCTTTCCACCTCGACCCTCCCGATCCATCCCTGCTTCGCTCATTCTCACATGGGGAGAATTTCCAGTCGGACGAGAGCAGGGAAGAAGGTTATGAGAGAAAGAGAGAGAGAGAGAGAGAGAGAGAAGGGAAGGAGATACTTGAAGAGGGAAAAGGAGGGAGAATGGGAAAGGAAGGTGAAGGAAGATGAAAAGGGGGAGGGGAGGAAGAAAGGAAGAGATTAAACGGATGGAGGTCGCAGGGAGAGGAGTTGGAGGGAAGGGGAGGAAGGATGAGGTGTAGGGAGAGACAGACAAACGACTTTATTAGGGCGAAATTGAGACTATATATATACTATAGTCCCTTCTTACATTTAACCCCGCGTCAACAATTACGAATGAGAATAAAATAGTAATAACAATTTCACAGAAAAGAACCAGGAAAAAATAAATAGAGAAACACCAAATTACAAATTCGGAAAATTTCTATAAAAAGACAGAGTAATTGTGGTAAAAATATAGGAAAGACCTGTCTTGGCCATCCTAGTAAAAGACCACGCAGGAAAACGCCCACGAAGGGAAGGGGGAGGTGGAAAAAACCTGCGAAAACAGTAGATACATGAAAGAGCAGTAGTTGAACTACAATAGTACATACGAGTTTAACAAGATAAGATTTACAAAAATATTTTAATTTTATGAGTAATGAACAAGATAATTTTAAAAAAAAATGAAAACATAGTACATATGTAGCAGAAGAAGTGGCGGAAGAAAGGGAGTGAGAGATGGAGAGTGAAAGGGAGGGAGAGAGAGGGAGGGGGGAAGAATAAAGAGGGATAGGGAGAGTGTAGGCTAGTGATCTTCAAGGTGGGCGTTTTTGGATTTTTGGTGGGCGTTAAAGAATTCACCAAATGCTCTTCTAATTTTTACACTGAAAAATAAAATTCTATAAAAAAGCTTAATGATACGCACACATTCTGTACAACTATTTTATGTACAACTATTACAGTTCGTTTGTCGTTAACTATAGTATCATATCATACTATACTAGCGACAATGTATCCATGCTGCGGTAAAATCGTAAGGCCCATGAGGGTGGTCGGAGTCTCTCGCAGAAGCAGCGAAGCGTTTAAGTTTAATTTTATCAAATATATAAAATCATAAATTTTTAAACACTGTTATTACCAATGACACCGTATTCGGTAATCTCATCTAACGTCAATCCCACTAGTATTAGGGTTACCATACCTCCGTAAATCGCTTTGCTACTGGGGGCGCAAAATTATTCTTTGCCCCTGGCGCCAGAAACCCTCACTATGCCACTGGGTGGGCGGTGAACTTATTTCAAAGGACAACATATGGTAAAAGTGGGCGGTGACTCAAAAAAGGTTGAAGACCACTGGTGTAGGCGAAGAAGGTTAAGGAAGGAAAGAAGTGGAAAAATCATGTTTTATTCCTAGCATGAATTTTTTATGGAGTTGTCAGCAAAGTTCCAATGTGGACACCGATCACTCGCCACCAGCAGTTAATTCTAGATCTACCAAATTTTTACCATGTACGGCTCTCAGATGACGCATCCTGAAAATTTGGCTAGAGAGATGTTGCACACACACACAGGCGGACGTACAGTTAGGGATGGGCGATCCAAGATCGATCTTTTACAGGATCGATCTTTTTATAAGACCGATTCGATTTTTCGGATCGATTTTTATGTGGATCGATTCTTTTAGCCCAGAATCGATAATCGTTCTACCCCCACCTGGTGGGGTGCCTATGAAGGAGAGGGGCAGTGGTGATTGTTGAAACTGGTGAACTCTAGTTGTGGGCATTATACCTAGTCGGCAACTTAACCTGAGTAGCTGTATCCGCGCAATCTTTGCGCGATTTTTTCAATTAATTTATGATAAATTAAGAAGTGAGTGAAATAAATTGATCTCAGTAATTCACATTTTACTCTAATAATGCATTTCCCTCGGTATAGGATTTTAATGTATTTCGTTTCCAGTGTAAGGTTCACGGGTTCGAATCTCGCTGAGGGCATGACTGTGTGCGCTTATTGACAATTTAGTATGCGAATATTAGTCAGTCAGAAATCTGTAAAATTAAAAATCATATTAGAGAGGAAATTAATGCTACACATTAATTGATCGCGAACTTTTGTTTTTAATTTTCTTTGTTTCTTTTTATTATCATAATAAAATGTTAATGTAAAATGTTGATTCTTATGGCTTGAATCGATGACCGATCTTTATTATATGAAAAAAATTGTAACACGAAAATTATTCTTTTAATTTGTAACCTTCCTTGTGGTTAGAATCGAAGATCGATCTTTCTTGAATCGATATTTTTGGTTCGATCTTATCGGTAAATCTATCTTTTTTAATACGATCTAGATCGATTCACAGAATCGATCTTTCAGTGTAAGATCGCCCATCCATGACGTACCACCAATTGGGGGGACCTTGTGACTTCAAACGACTCCAGCGCTAGAAGGCTTCTCAGTCTAAATCACAAAGCAAGGGAGGAGTGAAACCCGGTGCCGGCATTAGCCTACTCTTAACGAGAAACACCAAGGGGACCAACGGCTTTACGTCCCTTCCGAAGGACGGGGCGCTGATTTGCGTGTTCTCCTCTAAACACGCAAATGGGGAGCCGGGCAACCCGGTTCGCACCGAGTTTGCTAAGCGTAGCAGGCCAGCGCCCGCACCACTACGCCACGACTCCCCCCAGGTTTTAAATAAGTTAACAGATTCCACCTTTTGTTTTTGCAAAGCATCAATCCACTTCAGGATCGCGATTCGTAGTAAATCAATCGAGGGTGGTACTAATTTCAATAAAGGTTAATTCTTACAAGTAACGACATTCGAATACATTTAGAGCATTCCAAAAAAAAAAACAATGGAACCGGGACCAATGCACTTAGAATAAAACCGAAACCGAAGCAATGTCAGTGAGAAGAATGACGTACCTTTTAGGAAGACTGCGCTATAAATCACAACCTGTGAATCGGTGGCGAGCGACCTGCGACCCGCGAAGATTGAGAAGGGATTTGACGCATATTCATATAATATGCATTCACATTATTACTACAAGAAAACGCTTAATACTGAAATGTTAACTATAGAATCCTAAGAAAGGATTTAACATCTTCTCAATTTCCGGGATAAAGGTGGGGTGTTTTCCGCTGTGCCTCAGTGAGGACATCTAGTGCCGTAAAGGTTGACTACCGAGTTAGCCCTCTCTTCAACGTAAATACCCCAATTCGAGAATGGAGAATTGGTTTGGCTTGGTAGCTTAGTTGGTTAAAGCACCTACCCGGCAAGTTGAGGACCCGGGTTCGAGTCACGGTCAAGTTCAGAATTTTTCTCCTCCTCAAACTTCACATTTATAAAAATCCTAATTTAGTCTCGATTTCACTGATATGTTAACTTAGAATCTCCAGTTGACGTCCGATTTAAAGTTGGCAACTTGCAATGCGGCTCGCCGAGGAAATCGCAACCACCGATGTGGCCCTCCACGTTTCACCGCTTTAAATGTTTTTTAAAACTCTCTTTGACAGACTGACTGTTCTCTTCCGCGACGCTTAAAATCCCGTTTTTTTTTAAACCAATAATTTAATTTGCTCGGTTGCTTTCTTTATAAACGTTTCCAAGAACTTTAATGATAACTCTGTATTGTGGTTTAATTTTATACACGATCATATTACCGTATGTGCATGAGTATAGAGGTGCTCGCTTTATAATCCAGAATACAGCTTGGTGCTCGCCACATCGAAAAGGTTGGGAATATGTACTGTGAGTATTGTAGGAGAAGGGTAGGAGAGGGAGAACGAGAGGTTGAAGGAGAGAGAGAGAGAGAGAGAGAGAGGAACGAAGAGGGAACGTAAGATGGGCTTCCCTTCCTAGGGGGGGGGAAACCTTTTCTCCCTCTCCCCAATAGCGGAGATTTATCGGAGAAGTCGTAGGGTAGACGAAGGGTGGTTTAATCCCTGGCTCTCATCGTGTGGGTTCCTGTGCAGGTGGATACCTTAGTTCTTCATTAATCCGATGACAAGGAGTCGTAATTCACGTCACCTAAAGCTTATATAGGACTCTCACTCTCTCTCTCTAGAGTTCTAAGAGTGGAGTGGCTCAAAGAGTAAGAGGCGTCGCTCGTCCGTGGCACTCATTTTTCGCCTGGAGCGTGAGCGGTTATTGTCGTCGGGTCTGTCCGCCCGTCCGTCCGCATGTTCGTTCACGGCTTCTACATAACGGATCGTCATGAAATTTGTTATTAAGGACTTACAATTAAAGATAATAAGAAAATCGGAAAAATGAATCACGCAAGTCAATCAGGGGTACCACTTTACTGGTGACAAAAAACGAACTTTCCGTCATATCTCGTAAAGTATTACTCATATCAAAATATTTTTCAAGTAAAACTTATAGAACTGGCAAATTAGAGTATTTGTTTTCCTATATATTTTCATCGTAGGAGTAGCCGTTATCGAGAAAATCAAAGCAGAATGTCTTAATTCGAGTTGAACTGAAATTTTCTTCCATTGTTACTTCTTCATTGTCGCTAACAGAAACAATCTCACAAACAAACGTTTAATTTACTTACGTATGCATGCAGTATTATTAAATAGGAAGAAAATGGATTATTTATGATGATGAAAATACCTTTAAAACGCTATTTCCCTTACGTACATACAATATATCATTTATTTCAAGTACTCCATTACACGAAACACGCCCATTTGTGATACGCTGCATACTTTCCTAACTTGTTTATGAATTCGCGCGATTTGTCAGGGTGGCGCTGAAAAATTGCGGATTATTATTACCTCGTGGAGACCTTTCGGGAAAGAGATTTTCATCGGTTGGCCATTTTCCACCGAGCGAGATGGGTTTTTGTCTTCTTCGATTTTTCTTTTTTTTATTTGTTTGGAGCCTTTCATGTCGTGGCGTGTTTGAAGGCCGGTGAGAGAGGTTTTGCCCGTGTATTGTGTTTTTTTTTTGGAATAGGGAGTCAAGTGGTTTGTGGAAATATTAATTTGTCTCGTTCTATGAAACGAAACGGGGATTTATCGGGGGATGTCGCTTGATGGAAAACTCTTTAAAGAATTCTCTGCGTGGAAATTATTTATATCCACAAAACCGGAGGTTATTTGACGGATCGGTTTATCTATAGCGGAGTTCTTTTTTTTTTACGGCCAGTGATTGGTTTGAAAAGGTTTTCAGAAAGTGACGTCCATGTAAAATCAGGAATAACTTAAAATGTGTCTTACGTCGTGGAGTAATACACACCCATATATGTAGCGAAATATTACGTACCTACGTGATTGCGTAAAAAACGTTTTAACTCCGAAATTTCAGGTTAATAAGCGAGATATTGCGGTGTATGACTCATAGGTGCCCTAAAAGGCGAAATTCAGCTAAATATCAGCCACCATATTCACTTTGATAGTTATTAATACATTTCTGCCCAATAATTTTAGCTTGAAAATTCATACGTCATCCGTTAGGGCCAATTCAGGATACTATTTTGTTTGCAGTTCTAAGGATGCGACTGAATATTCGATTACGATTTTTTTAACCTTAATTAATGCACTCAGGGTTGCCAAACCTGCGGACCACGGGCCGTATGCGGACCGCTAAGCAGTTTTATGCGGCCCACCGCCAGTGTTTCATAGTTTTCAAAACTTTAAAAGTTTATTTTAATTGACTACCAAATATTATTTTCCATTTAGCAAAATCAGTTAAAATATCCGGCGTTAAATTGGGACCTCCTAGTAAATATTTCTCAATTCGAAGTAAGTTGTTTTTAATGCTGTTTTTGGTTGTTTCTCAAAAACGTTTCTAAAATTGAATTCCGTCATGATTTTTAATATTAAAACGTTATCCTTAAAAAGCTAATTCTAAATTGATTTCCACGCATATGGTGCACAAGAATCTCTATGTAACTTCCGATTTAACTGTAATCCTATGTCAATTTCCAGTGCTTTCCACCGAAGGATTCACTCCCGCCAATGCGGCCCACCATGCTGAAAAGGTTGCCCACCACTTCGTCGAACCCGATGCGTGATGGACGCGTAAATATTATAAAGTCGTGAATCCGTTTAAAATGTCTCGAAATCGTTAAACATTATTTTTCAGATTGGCTCTTCGCTCAACCATTTATAAATGTCTTTCTCGCTGAAATGACTTTTTAAAAATAATATGTACGAATACTACTAGTCCAACTTCGTTTCCTCTTAAGGAATAAATTCGGCCCTTTTTTAAAGTTCATTAAAATACCGATGCCCGAATATTTCTTCTCGTAAAGCGCGAGATTCGTTCAAAATTTTCTTCTTTTCCTTTCTCGCAAAAATCGCGTCTTTTTTTTTAGAAGTTTCTATCAGTTTCGAATCGTTCCCGAAGCAGGACGCAGAAAATTTTTTTGTTGACTTTTCCGACGTCCTTATTTCCATCGCAAATGCTTGCAATTTCGCGAGGCATTCCCTGCGATATTTTTTTTTTTTTAAACCCTCGCTGGATCCCGCCGGCGCTCGAAGGGAGCTTATTTATTTAGTATTTGCGTTCCATGAATTGTTAATCATGGAGGAAAAGGGCGAAAATAATAAAATAATCCGCGAGTTTTCTCTCATCTTTCGGATGATGCGTTTTTGTCTTTTTTTTCCCGTCTAGGTATATATTAATTTCGTTCCTGACTGAAAAAAGTGTTATTTTTTATTTTCCGTGAGAGTCTTAGGTTTTTTTTATTTCGCTTTCCGAATGCTTTTACTACCGGGCTGCGCTTTCTGAGGAATTCGGTCCTCGTTCGTTTTTTTTTTTTTTTAAATTTTCGACTTCTCGAAATTTTTGTTTGTTTCTCCGCGTCGCTGGATTGAAAGTTAGGTCTTCCCGGACCAGTCAGCTTCCCGGAGGTAAAAAAAAAACAAAATAATTACGAAAAACCATCGCGGAAAAAGGAATTCAATTTACTGAGGATGAAAAAAATCTTTCACTCTTTCTTCCCCCACCCTCTCCCTTTTCTCCCTCCCCCCCCCCCCTTTTTACGTATCTCGGCGACTGGGAATAAATTGAAAATCTGCATAAAAGAGCGTGCCCTCGTATATTGCTCGTTTCCCGTTCTGGGTCAAATATCATAGTTTACGTCGCGCGCCGTTATTCGCTTGTTTGAGTTTCGCGATTTCTGACGTTCTGATAGGACTACTTTTCTTCCGTTTTTTTATTTCCTGGGATTAATTCGAACTGTTCGGTATTCTCTTTCTTTATGGTCTCTAGAAAGAAATGGCATTTACTTTTTTTTGAAAGTCAAATTTCTCTAAGAGGATATCGGATTCTAAAATGGTGAGGTTTTGAAGTGGTTGGGAATCTGGCCGAGAAAAAAATAAATGTTCACACGTGTGTGACCGTTCTGAGAGGCTTGCCTGTATAAAGACATTTTTGCGCCATAGGAAAGATTTGAATATTACGCCCTCCACCCGATGAAAGTATACTTACAGCATACAGTTGTATCCCTCAAAACTAGTTTATTGATAATTTAAAGGGTAAAAGAAAAAACAAAAAATATTTTTTAATATAATACACTTAAAAATACAAATTATCATTAGTCGCGCTCCTAGTAAGTATGCTGCCTAGGTTCTACCTGTACACAATTTTTCCTTCTCTATGATGTATCTGCCGGTCCCGGTGGCGGAAGGGCTAGCGCGCTTGCCTACCATCACTGAGGTCGCGGGTTCGAATCCCGCCAAGGGCATGGATGTTTGTGTTCGTGCTCATAATTCATATTTCATCACTCGTGTGTGTGTCTGATGTGGAAGGCAACGGGAAACCACCACATCACGTGTGTTTATTCCCTAGTCATGTCAAACCTATCTTAGGATTGAAAACCACGAATGAATGAATGATGTATCTGGGAAATTTGTTCCATAAGTGCGAGGGTGAATTAACTATGTCAGGCGGGCGTGAAGTTTAATATGGCGAATGTTATGTCCCTTGCTAAACACTAGCAGCTGCCGGCACTAAAAACAAATTTTTTTTCCAACCCTGCTTTATAAAACACAATGGGTATTGTTTCTCGTTATCGAAACAAGCTAATTCCATAGGAAGTACGGGTCAGCGAATGCATTTCTGCAGTTAATCCCATCAATAAAAAATATCTCTCTTCTTGACTTTTCAATTCCTGATGGCTATTGATAGCGATAACTTTCTTTGGAACTCAGTCAAATAAAAAAATCATGTGTCGTTAATTCCATCGATATAGAAAAACGTTTCAAGTTTTCCACGCTTCCTGAAACTTGATAGGATACGAAGAGAATTGGGGCGCGTATCTCGTAATACGATTCCAGTTAAAAAATATTCTCTTGGTTCCTTTTTATTTAAATCTCCACATCGAAAATTATCCGCGCGAAATTTAATAATTAACTCCCCCGGCTACGTTAAGGTACGACAGAGAACGGAGGAGGTAATCGACGGCGATAATTATTGCACCTCGCTCTATCACGAGTTAACGTTTCTTCCTCCCCTCTGGCGGTCATTCGGCGAAGCTTCGAGAGAGAGAGAGAGAGTGAGAGAGCAGAAAATTATTGCAAAAAACCTTTCCGAAGGTGGCTTTAGGCCGTCGACGCAATTTTCTAGTCGTTCGGGAATTCGATAATTGCGCGAAATTTGACGGGGATGAATGACTGCACGCACGACTTTTTTTTCATCTATCGAATTAGGATTTTTTCGAAAGTGTGGTCATTGCGTTTCTATTTTTAACTGCGCCTTGATCACACAAATTCGGTAGTGCTGGACGTTGGGTGGTCGTTATTACATCCCGACCTTTCTAACCCCGACTTTTGCGTCCTGGAGTTTCGATGACTCGAAGCGGTCATGTCCCGGTTCCCGTGGAGTTATTTGTGATTTCGTTATGCTTTTTGTTTTCCCCCACTTCCGTGATACGTTATAAAAGATTTTTTGCGCATGACGTACAAATGTGGCATCTTTAACTACAGCCATATCTCGCTTTGCGCTGTATTTGAGTTACTGGAAAAGCCCGTGTAAAGAGTAAACGTGCAAATATGGGTAGGTTTTGTCATAGGAATACATTTACATTCACGTGCTGCCTGTTTAATACTTTTAGCCCGTTACAGAATCGTGCTAAAGCGAAATTATGAAATAAACGCTAAGTATTAGGAGAAGAAGAAACGAGATAATGGTTTAGCAAATTCCATTTAATGGACTTAAACATAATCAACAAATAAGGAAAAAACGGATTGATGGATGGATGGTGGGGTTAAAAAAATAAAAATCAACACCCCTTAGACTGATCCTATAGTCTCCAAATTTCAACCGCGAGAAGAAATTACGACCATGAACAATCCCTCAAATTTTGGTTGCTCCAACTTGAATGGTGTATAAATAGTTCACCGGACACGAAAATGTGACGGACGGACTGACGGGAAAAGAACAATTAAATTACCGAATTTCAGAAAACGGTAGAGCTGTTTCCGTACCTTAGGTATACAAAACAAAATTCGGTAAACAAATTTCAGCACTGCATATCGTTATACCGGTAAAATCATTTGGTAAAGATAAGGTACATTACAAAAAACTTCCAACCTAGCTTCTGAAAAACGCCTTGATGCCTCTGGCGGCTCAAGAATACGCTTAAAACAAAGATGCATCTGAGATGTGACAGCTTCTTCGCACTTGAGAAAAGGATTATACGCTTTAAAGAAGTGAGACTTTTCAAGTCCCTTCAGTACATAAAAGGGTTGAGATAAATTGCTTACGATTTGTTTCACGAATGCGCGGTAGCGTGCCTCATAATATGCGTCGATTACTCCCCCCCCCCCTCTCTCTCTCCCAATGTCTAATAAAAAATGAAGTTAGGAAACTGTAGGGAGTATCACAAATACTGATAGTACTTGCAAAACATTCTGCTAATTCAGTCAGAAATCTGCATGCATCTTAGAGAGGAAATTAATGGTATACAGTAATTACTGTAATAAACTTTTTTGCATACATGGTTCACAATCGTTTGGTTTAATTGACCGTGAAAACTGTTATTCCTTAGCAAAAAAACTTCTAAGTGGCAAATTCCATCGTCTGTTATACTTTTAATTAAAAACAATCGCCCATTACTGTCTACAAGTGTAGTCATTGTTGAGTCAGTAATTCCTAAAAGAAATTAAAAGTAATATTAAGTATGAAATTTAAGGTTGTATTTATTATATAAGTAACTCAATTAGTAAACAACACTGGCTGAAAGAAACATCGCAATATTTACAGTTTTCTTGGAATTCAAGTGCAATGCACATAATTTCGCTCAAAATTATGTGTATGTTAACTTAATGTATCTTCAAAACCAGGCTTCCGTTGCTATGTAAACAAATCGAAAAAGACACTACATAATTTTAGCGAAAGAACACCATTAAATAGCGAAACACAACGAGCCGATTATCTCTCTGTGTACAAAAAATTTCTTGTTGTGCATTAATAAACGTGTTGAAGTAATTTTAGCAGGTCTTGGTTATTTCAGTTGCCAAGAAGATTGTTTTCGTTGAAAACAACTAAGTATCCACGCATGTGAATTTTTTCCAAGTCCAAAGCGAATTACTGATTTCTCGTTTCATTTCCTTGAAAACTGCTACACCTTCCTTCGGTAAAAAATGTATAAAACAAAAAATATTCCATTTAACTAGTTCTAGAAATTTTATTGGAAGACTGTGTTGGCATGACTCGTATTTGGCAAGGTTTGACGAAAAGTTCGTTTTTCTTGTTATACTAGTAAAATGACACCCCTGTTTGGGTTATGTGAACCATTTACATAATTTTGTTATGAAAACGAACATGCCTTAGGGACAGACCTAAGATAATACGCGCTTAAGCTGGGGGCGAAACGCACACAAGAAATAGGTACAACCAACATTGTACAAACTTTCTCATACACGAATGCGTCGTTTAGTTATCTTTTGAAAATATAAACTATGTAGAATCGTTATAAACATCAACTTAAATAACTACGAAATTTGTTGAAAGTCGTATGAACCATTTTTTAGAAAATCCAATTGTTATTAAAGTTGCCCAATAATAAACTAGCCTTATATTCATTCTTTGTGAAAAATGAAATATGTAGTATTATTTCAGACGTAAACTCAAGTAACTGTAGGAAATTTGATCAAAATCGTTCGAGCCTTTTTTGAGAAAATCGGATTGTTGTTAAAAAGGCGTAGAATAAACTACTCTTAATCATTGAGCAATGTCAACCATTTTTATCTGTACTCTGCTCAGTATGATAAAATTCCTAAGTACGAGATTTCATTCATTTTCGCTCTACCGTTTAGGCTCTAGAGCCAATGACAGGCAGACGGCATTGCGAAAACCACTTTTTCGGACTCAAGTACACCTAAAACGGTATTTCTGACAAAATCTCGATGTCGAATTTTTTCGCGATAGCAATACTTTCTCATTATACTTCGTATATGAGAAAGTGAAGTCTGAAATGCAGGGTGGCCACATTTGAATGTAACAACTTTTAGAGACCATAGTATATTTTAATCATATTTTTTCCATCTGTGCAATATTCAACTTTCTCACAAAAAAAAATAAATAATCATCAAGGTTGTTACATTTAAATGGGGACACGCCGTATTTTCTGTGAACCTTATTTCCACCCCTTCTAACCTAAATGTTTTTCCTTTTTTCGTTCCAGGTAAGCTTCGTGCAGACCCGCTGCCAAATACTAAACAGGTGTTGACCGTCTCGATCCGCCGATGGTGAGTCGTTCGCCGGGGATTTTATACCGTCGACTGTTTTCTCCCGCGTGTGGACCGAGTTCCTCTTACTGGCGTTCTCTCTGCTCTCTTTCTCTCCTACTGTTGTCATGCCACACTCGCTGCGAGAGGGTGCCGACCGCACGGAGGAATAAATTATAATAATTATAAGGAGAAAAAAAAGGCCGGCTTCTCTACTTTGGTCCGCGCCAACCGCGGCGTGAAAATGATCGCATTCATCTGCGGTCTTTAAAAAAAAAAGTGAAAAAGAAAACCGTCTTCCGGGGTGAAGTCAGAACGCGATCTCCTTGCAGGAGAAAGTTTTAACCGAGTCTCTTTCTCTCGTGTGTGTGTGCGTGTTCGCGTGTGTATGTCTCTGCCTGTACTTGCTCGGGAAAGGAAACGTGCCGGCGTTTCTCCCTTTCGTTAAAATCCGGAGGGATTGTGCGTCCTTCCTGGCTTTATTTCAATACGGGCGGATTGTGTTGTTCTTGTTCCATATGGTTTTATATCGGGTATTGCGTATGGCCGTTGAAAGGATGCAATTGCTTTGGGAGAGTGTTGGATGACATTTAAGATTATTAGCAGTTGCTACCTTGAAGGAGAGAGGGGGGTCGACGACCTCTTCCAAGCGGTGGGCCATATTTGTAGTTGAGAACGTTTCATTATGGGGACTATTTCGTCGGCCCAGTTAAGTGTTTCCATCTGAGGTTTGGCCTAGACACCGCGTGGTGTCATTTAAAAAAATCTAAAATCAGGTCTCCGCAATTTATTAGCGTTTAAACTTGACCAGGAAACGTTTTACGGTTCGTTTGATATTCGTGGCGTTGCTGATCACGTAAAATGCTGTCGTTTAAGTTTAAGTTGTGGACCATTGACTCCTAGCCCGCGGGCCACATTAGTGCATCAGTTTATTTAAGAAGTGCATACTCGTATATTTGCTAGCGGTAGGTGCCGCCAGATAAAATTTATGAATTAGATATAATTTATGAAAATTAAATGCTATTTTTCGAGTTCTCAGATGTAATCACCATCATCAAAGTTAGTATGTCAGTAGAAAGGTCCATGATTATTCATGGTTAAACCTGGTCCTCCCACATTCTACTATTTTCCGCAGTAATATAGGCTTATAACACGTTATACGATAAAAAAATTCTCTAAACTATCTCTTTGAAATTTACATTCGACTCGATAAGTCAATGGAAAGGTCGTGTGCGGCCCCGCGCAGTGGTTATATAATGCATCACGTGGCCGTTTTGCTAATAAGTTTGGCGACCCCTGCCTAACCGTAATAATAGATTTTAATACCGAAAGTATCCCTCTATCGAATGGTGTTTATATCTTCGTTTTTCTGCCGTAGTTTGACCATTCGTAATAAGAAAACTTATTCCTGCGTTATTTCTCTTTAAGAGAAATCGATTCCTCACGGATCGGCTGTGCCAATTTCGAAGCGCCAACTTTTCAAATCGCTCTTCGAATTTTTGGATTCGCTTGATTTAATATAAACGCGAATTGACTGTTCTGCGCATTCTGCTCCTCTCGCAGTTTTTTTCTTTTTGGATAAAATGTTCCTCGGGACAAGTATCTCTGCTCTGCTCTCATAGTAAGATGAATTTGTCGAATGTTATCATCAATGACTGGTTCTGTAATTAAAAAGTGAATTATCGAGGTGAATTCATGGCGAAATTAAAAACGAAGGACTTCGATGGACATGCTCGTTTAGGCTACAAAGCTGCCGTCATCAGTGGTGGTTCACCCGCAGTAGACACGAAGATTAACTAAACCACTGATGACGGCTGCTTTGTGGTCGAACTCCCCATCTGGTTTTCCCAATAGTTATGGCTGTCGGAGAGAGCTTGTCAATTTTTTTAATTCACGCGTCGTTTCTACGTACGTGAATTTGGCGAAGGTACAGAGGCGCCAACGCTTAGATGCGTAAACGCACAAAAAAAGGGTTTTGAACTTCCTTTAACTCGATAACTCGAATGATACGCCATCGCCTTCCGGTGATATAATCGGAGTTCGATTTTGAATTGCGTCGGTTTCGAAATCTTTCATATTTCGGCATCGACTAGTTTTTTTTCATCCCCTCCCCCCTTCCCCCTCCCCATCCCCTTCTCCTCGTTACAGAAGTTTCTAATGCGATTTAATGACCAAGCGTTCCCCGACCCGAGGTGTGACAGCTAACGAGCGAGAGATAATCGCCCAAAATTACCGTGGTAAATACCTCGGTGCCACGAGTGTAAATATGCCTGCCTCTCGCCCTTCTTCCCTTCCTCCCTCTTTCCCTCTATAGAAACGAGTATTACTTTCTCATATGAAGTATCGAGAAAGTATTGTTATCGCGAAAAAATTCGACCTCGAGATTTTTACGGAAATATAAGTTTTAGGTGTCGCTGAATCCTAAAAAAGTGATTTTCGCAATGCCGTCTGTCCGTCTGTCTTTGTCTGACTGTTACTGGCGCTGGAGCCTAGACTGTAGAGCGAAAACGAATGAAATCTCGTACTTAGGCATTTTATCATACTGAAATGGTTGACATTGATCATTAATTAAGAGTAGTTTATTCTACGCATTTTAAAGAACAATCCGATTTTCTCAAAAATGGCTCTAACGATTTTGATCAAATTTCGTACAGTTACCTTGAGTTTACGTCTTCAATAATACTGTATAGTTCATATTTCTCAAAAAATGAATATAAGGCTAGGTTATTCGAGGCAACTTTAACAACAATTCGATTTTCTCGAAAACGGCTCTAACGATTTTGATTAAATTTCGTACAGTTACTTGAGTATACATCTACAATAATACTACGTATTTCATTTTTCTCAGTGAATGAATATAAGGCTAGTTTATTCCTGGGCAACTTTAACAAAAATTGGATTTCCTAAAAACAGGCTCATACGATTTTCATTTTCTAAAGATAACTAAACGACGCATTAGTACCCATATATGAGAAAGTTTGTACAATGTATGTTGTCCCGATTTTTTTTTTCGTTACACCCGTCCATCGCTTTGCACGGTGCGCGCGCTCCTGGATGAGGCCGTGCAAAGTGAAACCGCGCTAAGTGGGATAGATTTCCGAATAGGAATATGGACATGAGGTTATATTTGAGCGCCGTCTTAACATGCATGGGTTTAGTTATATTTTATTCATAATCGAATCCTTTATTTTGATCAAGGAGTTCCCAAAGTGTGGCCCTTGAACTTAACTGCATGCATCCAGCGACCGGTTTTGTAGTAAGTATATATTTTTAAGTTTATGTTAAACAAATCGGTACCCCCCGAGGGCTACGTTCAGCCCAACGAGGGTCTTCTTGTTATCATTTATAAGCCACAATGTGACAAAATGAAAACTTAAAATCGTAAAAAACAATGTATTTCGTCTTTACCACATAAAAGATAAATATATTTAAAAACAAGGTAATATTGACCCACGAGTAAACCATTTAGATTTCTTAAACTATTCTTAACCTCAATTTTCGAATGGGTGTGGCCCGCGAAGTGGTGGTATGTAGACGATGTGGCTCGCTATGAGTGCAGAAATAGTTTATGTCAGCGGTTCTCAAACTTTCAACCATCGCGGCCCCCTTGAATGTCATGCGACCCCCTTTGAATTAAAAATGGCAAAAATAATAAACTTTAATACACGTTCCTTTATATACTAACTGTTTATAATTTTTATCACGTCGTGTTTCCTAAAATTTCCCGATGGAATTTTATTATTCGTGAATATTTTATATTTTTACTTTTCGCCTAACATCTAAGATAAATATTTTAAGAAACGCTGGTTTATGCGACTCCCTGACCGAAAGATTTGGGGCGCCACACTTGAGTCGAACTGAAACATTTTAAGGATTTTTAACGCTTGGAGACAGTTGCGTAACTGCGTCAAGGTGAAATTCATGGCTGCGCGATTCGAGGTGGTTTCCAAAAAAAATTAAACCGCGATAGACAGAAAACTTGTAAGGTGAAACCGTGTAAATTGAAACCGATCTTGGCGAAACCGGAGTTTATGGAGAACTTTTGCGAGACGTACGCACGAACGTCGGATCGATCCTTTTTTTTTTTATCGCGTCATATATATTTTTAAAAAAATTTTGGAGCTCCCGATTCCGCACGTTTTGATCTTTAACCCCGTACCAAAGCTTTTTTTCTTTTTTTTTTTACAATCGCGACAGTCGGTGGCAGAGCAAATTTTTTTCTGCGTTTTTAGCGACTCTGTTCATGCGCGTTTCGCTCCTGTTTTCGCACTCACGCGGCCTGCTGTTTTGTCGCATAAAATCGCCGCGAGAGAACCGTTAGCGGGGAGAAAAAAATATTTTTATTTAAAATAAAACGAAAGAAAAGTGGTCGGGCGCGGAAAGGTCGGCGACATTCTGTCCGATTTTTTTTTTCGAATGGATAATCTACGGAAACATGAACATCTGGTTCGTGCCCGCTTCATGTCCACGGAAGAGAGAAAAAGAGAGAGAGAGAGAGAGAGAGAGAGGGTGATAGAGAGATATATAAATAGAACGTTCGGTTTTTACTCGGTGTTTTGTATCGCGCGAGATAAGTTTGGGTCAGAATTAGCATTACGTGTTTTGTCCTCGATTGTTCCAGCCTAACATAAATCGTTATTTCCGTATTTTGCTATAACGAATACTATTATGGCGAGAATTTCGCCCTGACAAATGTTTTTTTGTTTTCAAAGGCCAGAGGTCGTGAGTGAGTGTGCCTTGTTTGTTCGTTATCGACTCGTTGTTTTGAAAATGGTTAATGATCGAATTTGAATGTAAATGGACTTGCTACTGTTGCAGTGGAAACTTTCGTTTCAATGAAATCATTTGCGCAATTCGCGGTAATTCGTTATAATGGGACTTCTCTGTTTTTGTCTAGGTATTTGTCCGAATGAGATGTAAGTTTTTGTTAATCCATGTTCACGACGTTATGGAAACACGACAATCACGTAGCATTATTCGGAACCACATTATCCCAAATAAAGCAAAGGCATTATTGTGTATTTTCGTAGCGTAATTTGTCATTTCGTTGTAATTGTTATTATCAACTAGACGTTTCGGGTCAGCCAAGTGTATTAACTATATTTATTTAAAGTAAATACATAAAAAGTGCCCACGAAATGTACGTGTATGAAGTATATGAAGTCATTCAGTTGTACCCACTAGAAATTGAGCGTAATTTATAACGTACAGTATTATTTGAAAACTCTGAAAGAAGACGAAAAAATTGTGTTATGTATATTCGTTATAGCCGTCCGTAATAGGACTCGCTCCCACCGTAAATCATCGAACCGGCGTCACGCTACTTGTTCATTAAGAAAATAAACGCGAAACCGTTTCATAATTAACATTAATTAACGGTTATCCGTAATCTATAGTTGAGGAGATAGCCATGGCATGAGAAAGACTCAGCACGTGACCTGGCGGATTCACACGTTCCAGTATCTCGAATAATAACAGCATTTTTACCAAAAAAAATACACCGGGCATTCCTGTAACTCGGGAGATGCGTTTTAGAAATGTGCCGTGCAGTGTGAATCCGTGTTGTTTGAAACCGGCTCTCCCCGTATTTAAGTGACTCGCAGGTTTGTTTGTCTAAAAGTTACGTGACGCTTAATTCACCTCGAATGTTCCCTATTAAGCGACTCGACCAAAAAGAAACACAAAGTGACGGGAAAAACTAAGAAAATCGTATTTTTCAAAGTGCTTCGCAGTTTTTTTTTGTCTCTCGTTTCCTATTTTCTATCTCGAAACATCATGGCAACTAGGGAATTCTGCTTTTTTTATTTCTAGTCCAACGTTGCCGTCAACGTGCTGCACCGTATTTGTACAGCTTTATTCGGCGAAATACCTGAGAGATTTGCAGTCCTGCATTTTTTTCGTAACAATTTAGCCGAGAAGATTCGTGTCGAAATATATTTAAATCTCTGAACGTTACTGTCGAGCTCACTCGCCGATAACAGCGTTTCCGTGCGCTCATAAGCAAATCGAGAATTTCTGTTGAAATCCTAAAAAAAAATAAAACTCAAGTAAGCTCGAAAGAGTGACGACGCGATTACTGCGAATCCTGTTAACGTATTCTCCCGATAAGTCTCTGCCTTGATGCAGCCGTTTACTTTAAAAATAATAGGACGCGGATCAAAAAAAAAAAAAAAACGAGCGACCCGCGTTTCTTTCATTTCTTTGTTGTTGCTAAATTTCACGAATTTCGAATTTTAGTAGAAGTAGAAATAAATGGCTCTGTCTAACTTAGTACCTTCTTTTTTACTTTCTCATATACGAAGTATATTGTGAAAGTATAGTAATCGCGAAAAAATTCGACCTCGAGATTTTGACGGAAATGTACGTTTTATGTGTCGCCGAGTCGGAATAAGTGGTTTTCGCAATGCCGTCTGTCTGTTCGCGGATCTAGAGCCTAAACGGTAGAGCAAAAATGAATGAAATCTCGTACTTAGGCATTTTATTAGCAATTTGATTTTCTCAAAAACGGCTAGAACGATTTAGATCAAATTTCGTACAATTACTTGAGTTTACGTCTTCAATAATACTGTATAGTTCACATTTCTCAAAGTATGAATATAAGGTTAGTTTATTCTAGGCAACTTTAACAATAATTTGATTTTCTCAAAAACGGCTCGAACGATTTTGATAAAATTTCGTGCAGTTACTTGGGTATAAGTCTGCAATAACACTACATATTTTATTTTTCTCAATGAATGAATATACGGCTAGTTTATTCTTGCACAACTTTAACAAAAAATTGGATTTTCTAAAAACCGGCTGATACGATTTTCATTTTCTAAAGATAACTAAACGACGCATTAGTACCTATATGTGAGAAAGTTTGTACAATGTATGTTGTACTGATTTTTTTATTGAAGGGGAAGAAAAAGAGAAAAAATATACATTGAAAATAAAAATAATCCCCGAGGCTTTTCAATCTCACAGTCAGGGGCTTCTTTTTTTTTTTTTACCGATTCGTCGAGAATTATCGATTTCGTCTGAGTGAGAATAAATAAAAAATGAAAGAAAGCGGAAGACCAGACCGAAGAGGTAAAGACCTTGGAATCGACGCGGCCTTTAACACTTAAGAAATCTTAGAGAAAGAAAGCTGCAAGGTGTTTTTATCTGCATTCGTTCGCATTTTATGGCGAAAGGAGCTATAAAAATGTATTTGTTTAAATATAAATAAATAAATAAATGTATATATATGCATATGTGTGTGTGTGTGTATATATATATATATATATATGAATGATACAGCGCCTGCAAACAACACAGAGGGGCATGGAGAGATGCATGTTAGGGATCACCCGAAGAGACCGCAAGAGGAACGACTGGGTAAGAAAGAAGACGGGAGTTTGTGACGTGATTAGAAGAGTGAAGGTGTTAAAATGGCAGCGGGCGGGCCACATTGCTAGAAGAAATGACCAGCGTTGGACGTCCAGTGTCATCGAATGGATCCCAAGAAACATCAAGAGACCAAAAAGAAGACCGAAAGACAGGTGGGACAGAGAGCTTGTTAAGTTCTTGGGGCAAACTTGGAGGAGGGAGGCAGTTGACAGGGAAAACTGGAAGAGTGTGGGGGAGGCCTTCGTCCGTCAGTGGACTGAAAAAGGCTGATGATGATGATATATATATATATATATATAAATACTTAAGGAAAAGGAAAGGTAATAATAAGGGTAGCAACAAGGTGTTGGAGGAAGCCCAGTGGACACTTACCTAGAATGAAGAGCCGCTGGGGGTGCTGAGGACACACGAAAAACACAAAAGAACAAAAACTACACAAAAATGGAGCTTTCGGGCTGATGCCCTTCTTCAGCGACGGAGAAACATATACCCGAAAGCTCCATTTTTGTGTAGTTTTTGTTCTTTTGTGTTTTTCGTGTGTCCTCAGCACCCCCAGCGGCTCTTCATTCTAGGTAAGTGTCCACTGGGCTTCCTCCAACACCTTGTTGCTACCCTTATATATATATATATATATATATATATATATATATACACACAGGGTGGCGCACGAATAGTTGACACATTTTAATCCTTCAGAAAAATTTATTTACAGTTAATATTCCAATAAAGTTTATATATCTTGATTTCTAATACCTTGCGAAAGTTATTCACGATATTACTTGTTCAATATGTCCTCCATTTTGTTTAATAACTTCTCTAAGTCGAAGAAGCATATTTGTGATGACCCGGCGGCACATGTCTTCGCCAATCTCGCTGCACAACTGTATAATCATTGCTCTCATTTCCATAACATTACCGGGTTTCATTGAGAACAGCTTATCCTTCAGGAATCCCCACAAAAATAAATCACAGGGATTCAAGTCTGGGCTAAGCGGTGGCCAAAAATGTCCGCAATCATGACGCTCTGGGTAACGGTGCGACATGACGCGACAGGCGAAAATGTTGTGCAGGAAATCCAACACGACGTTAGCTGTGTCTTGCATAATCCACTGAGTCTCGATAGGCAGTTGAGTTGCCATAAGCTGCGGTACAAAGTCATTTTGGAGCATATGCAGATATCGCTGAGAATTCACTGTATCACTGAAGAAAATTGGTCCGATTAATCCGTGACTGGAAATGGCTACCCAAACCGTCACTTTTGCTCCATAGCTTCTTCTTTCGTGAAAGTTGCGTGGATGTTCTCTTGCCCAAAAGCGCACGTTCTGTTTATTGATAGTTCCGTCCAAATGAAAATACGCCTCATCAGAAAACCACGTATTGTGCAGTGTTGCATTTTCCCCATCCGCCCATGTTGCAAATTGAAGCCTTCATTCCTTGTCATGTTGGGAAAGTTTATACAGCTATACGGTGACCTCTAACGATTTTTGCAGGAGCTATTCAAGTATAGCGCGGAATTTAAATGACATGCAAAGAACGAATTTTTTTTAGTTGAATGAAAAAATGTGTCAACTATTCGTGAGCCATCCTCAATTATACGCTGCAGATTAGGTCTGTACAGCAAGGGAAAGAAGGATTCTGATAGGTGTAGGGATTTTCAAAATATAGGGCAGTTGGCAGGGGCGGATTCGATAGGAGGAGGGGCGATCGCCCCCCCCCGCCCCCCCCCCCCCCCTTGAGAAGTTTCTGGATCCGCCCCTGAATACGTATATAGGGGGGGACTAATGCTTATCGATCGCTTGTGTAATCCTGAGCGACTTAAGAAGTATAGGAAGAATGTTGCGTTGTCGTTTTCTGCACCTTCGTAAATTATTTAAAACATACATTTCTTTGATTTAAGTATTTATAATCTGATCTTAACGTTCACTGACATGACGAACACAAACATCCATATCCTAGGCGGTATTCGAACCTGCGACCTTAGTATCAGGCGTCAGATACTCTTAATTACCGAGGTTGTGCTGGAACACGAAAGGAAATTAAACGTATTTACGTAATTGTAGGAGATCTTGTTCATTTCAGTTGCTGCCAAGGTTGTTTTCGTTGTCAACATTTGAAAGCCACGCATGAATTTTTCTAAGTTCAATGTGATTTACGACCTTCTTGTTTGGTTTTCTTGAATAAGGATAATCGACGATGCGCAGGAAAAGGAATTTCTATTTGGCTAGTCCTACATATTTTACTTGAAAACTTTTTCGTCATGACTAATTTGACAAGGACTGACGGAAAGTTCGGTTTTTGTTCTACATACTTTTTTTTTGAAAACTTTTTCGTCACGACTATTATTTGACGAGGTATGACGGAAAGTACGTTTTTTGTTCCTAGTCCATTGTTATGCGGAGAATATTTATTATCTTCGTATTGCCTCTGCCCAGAAGTCCCTAATACCAATCGTCATGAATGTCCGTTGGGTAGAAGCCGAGAAGGAACATGCGTACAGTTGGACGGACTTGCGGACCGAAGTTGTAAACGCGCATAAAGGAGGTGAATAGTCTTTCCTTCAACTCGCATCAAATTTCCTGTTGCGTTTTAGATCCTCTTTGTATCTTATCATTTCGCTTACGTTCTCCGTATACGCGTTTTATTTTTTCCCCCAGACCCAGGGCCGGATTAAGCGGTACGCAAAACACGCAAGTGCGTGGGGCCCAGAGGACAAGGAGACCCATAGTGGACAGAAATCTGTTAGTTGTTTCTCTTTATTCTTTTGTATCAAATGCTAGGCTTTTCTTAGCAAAACGCATTCTTACTTTATCAGTAATTCCAAGTACAGGCGGTCCTCGACATAATTTGGTTGCTGAAGCACATTTTCCCATAATAGCAATGTTAAAAATATGGGTTACGTTCCTGTCCCAACGATCAGATAATATATTTTTATAAAATGACCCATAATATTGTACTCAGGTAAAGATAAACATAATAATATAACTTATTAAAGACTAGACAAATCATTTTATTCTAATCGGGATACAATAATGACTCGTAAAAGCTTTCAGTGTTTCGTAATCGCGACGCATTTGGGCAATTTTGGAGATTTAACCTGTGAAGTAACGTCTAGGGTTTGATTCCAGAGGATAATT
Source organism: Uropetala carovei (assembly GCA_036926305.1). Taxonomy (NCBI): domain Eukaryota; kingdom Metazoa; phylum Arthropoda; class Insecta; order Odonata; family Petaluridae; genus Uropetala; species Uropetala carovei. The sequence goes on along the minus strand of JAXCHB010000090.1, from coordinate 1,515,424 downwards.
TATATTTCCTATAACATAAGACGTAAAAATAGATTTTTCGACGTGCAAGTTTTTGTTCTTTTGCAAATTTAAATTGTAAAAAATTCACCTAAAATCTTCGAATATGGACTATTTCATTGGAAAATGAATAAAATTTTTATCGTCGATTTTCGAATATGGATCGAATCCGTCTGCAATTTGGTTTTTGGCGCGAAAATTTAAAGTTTTTTAAGCTGGAATCCTTCCGTCGTCAATGGCAACCATCATGTTGCTGTTAAGCGAAATTGTAGACGTTGCATTGGATTTTATAATACGGTAATTTAGTTCATTTGTTACTGTCTTCGATTTCGTGGAAAGATTAAGGTGGCGGAAGGAACTGCGGGAGAGAAAGGTAGGGGGGGGAGAGAAAGTTAGGGGGGGAAGGGGAGAGAAAAATAAAAAAGGACGGATAAAAAACACACGTGCTGTGAATTAATGGGTCTCTAAATTAATCCGGCCCATTTTTAGGCCGGGGCCCAGAACATGTGCTTTGCGTGGGTCCCATGAACCGCTGATTCCGGTCCTGCCCAGACCTTAGATTTTAGGAAGCGGCGTTGAAAACGCTTCGTTAATAAGTAGGATATTTCGCGAGTATATCGCCGGCAGTTTTCCAGACGGCTGGCAGACGTTTAAGAGGAAAAAGGAGAACGTCTGGCGCCGTGCCTTTCATTTCGGCACGAGTGCCAGATTAATGGTGTCGTTCTTATACGGAAATACCCCCGGACCTGGGTAACTGTCATGTTCTTTTCGAGGACTTTACGTCGTTGCGGTAATTAACGATTACCGTTTTTCGAGCTTCTTTTAGATTTATTTCGGCGTATTCCAGGATGTATTAGGAGACTTCGCTACACCACCTGGAACTCGTTAAAGGACGGGTTCCCATGAGACGGATTTGATGCTGCACGATTTGTGTTTTAATGGAAAAATTCGCACTACTAAGATTACAAGGTGAAATGTAGGTAAATATAATTTTGTACATGGACATATAAATGTCAACTTAGTGAAGGAGGGTCTCCAACTTTTCGAGCAGGTGCTTCAACCCAGTAAGTTACTAAAGCAGTTTAAGAGTGCGGAAATATGCTGGGTTGGATGCGTAGTTGGTTAACCTTCTATGGGGCAAGAAGATATTGACGTTATTGAAAGCGGCACGATGATGTACCAGTAACCTATTAAGGGTTATGGCGTCTGCCCGGAATGGGGAGGCCTGGATTTGTTTACCGATCAAGTACGGAACTTTTCTCCTTCTCTGAAGTTGACATTTACTTGAATTAAGGTTCCTGTTATCGCGGTTTGGTCGGACTATTGGGGTTCCAGAGTGGAGAGGGAAGAAGAGTCGTGTCGCAGGGACATAGTGCGTTGTTTACAACCTCGGTCAACCGGAGCAGCAACTCTCTATTTGTACGTACGTGTGAATCAAAGTGAGGCTTGGGAATTTTGGGAAATGCGCTTCAAATAGTACCGAACGCGGACCAACCCTTTCACCGTGCAAAACTAGGTTCACATAACACGGATTCACGTTACGCGGCACATTATTTTTAGAACGCATTCCCAGTGTTGTAGAAGGGCCGGGTTTAGCTACAGTCTCAGTGTCTTCCCCCAATCTCTCTCTCTCTCTCTGTCTCTCTCCGAGTACTACGGATTCGATTTTCCGAACGTCGCCCCAGCTGTGGGTGTCTGTGTGTGTGTGAGGGAGTGGATTCAGATAGCAGGCACCCCTCCATTATCGGGTCGCAAGTTTATATCCCTTATATACCTCGCGACTCCCAAGGGTACGAAACAGAAGCGAAACAATGGCAGGCGTTCCAGGTCCATCTAACTTCTCTATCTTCCGTCATGTTCCTCATTATTCCCGATATTTCTTGTTTCTGGGACCAGCAAGTCTTCGTCCTTTAATTCTCTTCTCACTATCCCCTTCGGTTATACGAATGGCGTATAAATAAAAAATAAACCCCGATATCCAAACCGCAGCAGTGAAGAATATATATATATATAAATTAAAATTTTTTTCATCTATCTCCACGGCGGTGTATCGTTCTAGTTTTCGCCGAGAGATGGCCGGATGGGAAGCGTTTGTGGCGCCACCGCTCGAGCCGCCGTGAGAACTATCACCCCCTTCCATCTCACCCAACCTTTCCAAAAGCCGATACTCTTGTCCCTGAGGCAGCATGCGGTCTTTGTTTTCGTATCGGGAGGCGTGAGATGTGGGTCACCCAGAGTTGTATCTGAATAATTTAGACGGAGGTTTCAGGTGTTACAGAGAGAGAGTGAGAGAGAGAGGGAGAGAGAGGGAGGCAGGTAGCCGGGGAGTGAAAACCTTGGTACTTTCCCGTCCCGTGAATGATTTATTCCCGTTTAGGCCCTCGCGTTCTTGAAACCTGAAGACCGCCTTTTCGGTTTGATATCCGGAGTGATTCCTTTTAGATTTCGACGCTGAAAAAACGTCTTCTTCTGTCGCGGGAAAAAGATTAGGGTTTTTTAAAAAATTCATTGTTAAATGTTTTCGTTAACGTCGTATATTTAATTTTCAATTTATAGTCCTTATATTTTGTGAATTGCGCCCGTCGACGTATTGGATGAACTTAAAATAAGTTAACAAAAGACGGTCTTGTTCACTCGGTACGATTCGCACTGTCGATCCTAGCGTTGAAAGAGGCAGGCGCATCATCCACCCGCCTCCTAAGGCAGTTACACGAGTAAAGTTAATTTATAGTGATAATTTTGCATTATTTTATAGCTTAATTTATTTAATGTAAAGTGCAGTGGAAATTCTATATGTTGATCCTCAAGGGAAACAAAAAAAATATTCGACGAATATTTTGTTCTGTAAAATCAATTCGCTTCAAGTTAGAGAAGATTCGAGTTCCAACATGAATAAAATGAGTGAAAATATCACTTGATACGAGTTCCACTTTATTAAAATAGATACGACCGGTTTCGACTAACATCTACCTGATGATGACTATATATTAGTCGAAACCGGTCGTATCTATTTTAATAAAGTGGAACTTATACCAAGTGATATTTTCCCTCATTTTATTCATCAAGGGTTTAAGTTGTCGGTCAGTATTACCTGATTTGTTTTAAATTTGTGTAACTATTATGAGAATAGAAAAATTAGGACAAAATATTGCGTTTTTATAATTTAATTTTATGTTAAATTACATCCTTGAGTTAGTTATGGCGGGCCGGATGTGGCTCGCGGGCCATGCTTTGGGCAGACCGTGTTTTTGAAACTATTCAGATTAATTATTGACGAATGTAAAAGCATGAAGCAAACTATACGAGTCAAACATATTAGACATTTTAGTTTGATATCGGATATTTAAGCGAACCATTTATCGATAAAGTGGAAAATTAAACATTCTTCACAGATTGTCAATTTTTTTCAAAATGGCGTTCTCCTTAATTTATAACTCGTTCTTTTTTTTAAAAGCATTTTTTTCCTACTCTCGCATAAGTTAGCTTTGTTAAAAATACCGCGCCGAGTTCGAAAAACGAGCATAGCATAAATTTATTCCTATGCCCGATATGCAACATTCCGTGCAGTTGCTTTTTTTTTGAAGTTCCGTTTTTTCAAGGTTTCATATATTAGTGTTTTCGCGCCTGGGAGAAAAAAATATACATAGGTAGTATCGGTTAATCTCTCCTAACAACGGATAGCATAAAAAAAATAACTTTTAGTGCCTCGGTATAAAAAATTTCGCGCTTTTTATTTCGTTGTTTCTTCCAGGGAACGAATGTAAAGAAACGCGATCTCTTCCGACTGAATATCGATGCTACAAAGATAGCTGCAGTTTAAAAATGATGATCGCCCCAATTATCCGATGCATTTATTAAACATATGTAGCGGTATAAACATAGGAAATTATTATTAATCCTTCCACATTACAACAAACTTAACGTATATGCATGATTCAGTAAACTTCAGATAAAGCGAATAAACTATTTATTATAATGTAACATTATATTTTCATTAGTAATTTGGCATAACAAGTTACGAAAGTACCACGAAAGCCGATATTTATAAGGCGATTTTTTTTACAAAAGTCTTAAGATTCATATTTTAAGGGTACATCTTGAAAAAATTATTAGGAGCGTTATCAAAATTAAAATTACCCATTTCGAGACAAATTGCACCAAGGAATGTTGTACCAAGGATATGGTTCTCTAGGTATCCCCTGAAAACACTTCATCTTGTATGGAGTCATCCCCAGCAGCTGATCCATCCGGATCCACCAAATTCTTGCCACATGTAGTTCTCATATATAGTAACGTATCCTTAAATTTTGGTTTATCTATGTTGAACCGTCTCAGAGATATCGCCTGCACAGACGGACGGACATACAGACAGACAAAGTTAATGCATAAGCGGATTTTTGTAAAAAAATCGCCAAAAACTTAACTCTCTGTTAGGAATGTTGATACTGAAAGATTGTGCCTTAATGGTTATGGAACGCAATCCATCTCTCCCCTTTCTAAAACCATGTTCATATAACACGGAACTTTTTCAGAAAGCACCCTCCGTGTAGTTGGAGTACACTGACTGCATAAGACGAAATGGTATGTGCGAGCCTGCGTCTTTTAATAATCGGTTTTTACGGTACCTCGTGTTTGTATGTCTGTCATTTCCTTTTTACACTTTTTATAATAGGTGAGAGGAATAATCAGTGGACCGAAACAGTCGTTTCCTTATCTTACTGAATTCTCTTATTATATATAAACAAAAAACAAGCACTCTTTCTCGCCAAATATGAATGTTTGAGCTGTATAACTGTTGAATATTTTCCTATAACGTTACGATGAAGTATCGATGCAAGATGTCTGATTTTTGTATGCATATATCTATTTCTTATGCTAGACGTATTTCAAACCGTAATGTTCATTTTGTACGCAGAGGGATAGGAAAATATGAATGTTTTTTAAGAGTACCTACATTTTTGCACGTACCAAAATTATCTGACATTATTGTTTTATTTTTAACAACAATCAAAGTACGATACGTTAAAAATGGTTTACGTTAATATATTTCGATCCAAGCGCCGTCGGCGGGTGTTTTAATCGCGCATCGATGCCCACATCAACAAATATTAATTTTGTTTATGTATTGTTTATACAGTTTTGAAATGTGATTCAAAATTATATTTCGCTGTGAAAATTATTCAGTTTTCGAAAATCGTTCACGGTTCTCATTTCCGATAGTTATCCTAGAGGACGCTGTTAACGTGGACAACTTGCAAGTACGGTAGTGACTCGATTATCCGAGGGCGGAAAACCTCACTGCATCTTATACGCGGGTATTTAATTATTGAAGACGTAAACTCAAGTAACTGTACGAAATTTGATCAAAATCGTTAGAGCCGTTTTCGAGAAAATCGGATTGTTGTTAAAAATGCGTAGAATAAACTACTCTTAATTATTGATCAATGTCAACCATTTCTATGTATATATGATAAAATGCCTAAATACGAGATTTCATTCATTTTCGTTCTACCGTCTAGGCTCCAGAGCCAGTAACAGACAGGCAGACAGACAGACGGCATTGCGAAAACCAGTTTTTCGGATTCAACGACACCTAAAACGTATATTTCCGTAAAAATCTCGAGGTCGAATTTTTTCGCGAAAACAATACTTTCTCGATACTTCGTATGAGAAGTAAAAATCATTAAATATGAGGCGGAAAACCTCCCCGCATCTTATACGCGGGTATTTACGTATTTTATTTTTCTACTTATAAGATAAGCTTGACCTATTAATGTTAATATCTATTCTATTTTTATTAATAAAAAGGCTTGCAAAAATTCTCCGTTACTTAATTGTTTAATGGTGCGGTTATAAAATTCGGCGGGTCTCCATATATAAAGAAATTTGACCAAATTTGATCATTACGTAATTTAGAAGTTGGTAATAACGAGATTTTCCCCCTATCACTTGTGCTCCGAGTGACTTGATAACGCGCCTTAAAAAAATATCTTGATTGATATTCATTTATAAAATAGATATTAAGCATGCTAATTAGATTAATAAGAATTACTTGAAGCATTTATGCTCTCTTTTACTTTTAACGACTTTTTAGCGACATTTTCTTTGAGTTTAGCGACTTTTTAGCTTCTTTTTAGGTTGGGTTTAGCGACATTTTCAAATTTATTTTGGTAACTATGGGTCGACCTCTGATAATAAAAAAAAAACTCGGATAATACGGAACTTCCGCCATATCGGGATAATATGCGACGACTTTCGTGCGATATATCATTGGCTAAAGCCGTCAGTTGGTTCCCCAACATTGCGTTTGTTATGCAGGCCTATATACAGTATATGACAATACATACCTTAGTTGCACCATGTGTTGAATTAAATAAAAGTACAGATTACTGTGAAATAAATAAGTTGAATTTATTATCATAATACTTTAATTGTTAAATTCATTGTTGCCGCTTTGAAATAGTAGTTGGTGGTGTGTGCCTAAAACACACCGGAAGGTAGAATTACTTTGTATTGTATCTAATATGATTACTTTCGATTGCAAATTTTCAAAAAGATACTTTGCTACTTTTTCTCTTGCGCCTCGGATAAGGCGGAACTTCGGATAATCGGGCCTCTACTGTAATTCTGCAATCGTATCACAGTGAAAATTCGATTTTACCATCCCCGATTTACGTTTTCCTCGATTTTACGCGTTCGTTAAAAAAATCGGTCCCTTCAAAAACGTAAAATCGAAGTTTCACTCTTAATTACTCTGTGTGTGGAGAAATTCGCGTACATGACGCGTCAGATTATTTAATTGTGCGGTTATAAAATTTGGCGGCTCTCCACATATGGAAATTTGACCAAGTTTGATCATTACGTAATTTAGAAGTTGGTAATTACGAGATTTTCGCCCCCACTTCTCCTCCGAGTGACTTAATAACGCGCCTTAAAAAAATATATATCGTTCGGTTTGCTTTCTCCGTATTTTGGCTCACCTCCACGCAGTCCTCTCAACCCTTTCACACGGCTTCGGTATTTGCTTTATGATTAACGACTTCGTCGGCCTTTTTTTCCTCCCCCCCCCCTCCCCTCTGCGCTACCATAAGTGCCGACCGCGTGCGTGTGTGTGTGTCTGAGAATGGGAGGTTAACGTCCTTCCATTCCCTTCTTCACCCCCCCCCCCCTTCCCCCGCCTACTAACCACCTCTATATCTTCTTAAAACCATCTGCTCCATATCCCCTTTGCGTCGGTACCAAATCCGTTGCGTTCATCTAATGGCGTTGTCTGCTTCTGCCCTCTGTGTGTGTGTGTGCGTGCGTCCATCTGTTCCAAATAGAGGGAGGATGGAAGTGTGATTTATTAGTTCTCGATTGGAAATCTGGATGGAGGAGGTGACTAGGACCGCCAGCCCTATCTCGCCGTAGATGGACGGTTTCTATCTGTCTGTGTCATAAAGGTCACTCGAGGGATGGCTTTTGATGGTTCTCTTTGAATGGCGGATGGACTAAATGGGGATGGAGTCGAGGAAGGGGGGAATGAATATATATATATATATATATAATTATCATCATCATCATCGGCCTTTTTCAGTCCACTGACGGATGAAGGCCTCCCCCAGACTCTTCCAGTTTTCCCTGTCAACTGCCTCCCTCCTCCAAGTTTGCCCCAAGAACTTAACAAGCTCTCTGTCCCACCTGTCTTTCGGTCTTCTTTTTGGTCTCTTGATGTTTCTTGGGATCCATTCGATGACACTGGACGTCCAACGCTGGTCATTTCTTCTAGCAATGTGGCCCGCCCGCTGCCATTTTAACACCTTCTCTCTTCTAATCACGTCACAGACTCCCGTCTTCTTTCTTACCCAGTCGTTCCTCTTGCGGTCTCTTCGGGTGATCCCTAACATGCATCTCCCCATGCTCCTCTGTGTTGTTTGCAGGCGCTGTATCATTCTGGCATTCATGGTCCATGTTTCACAACCATATGTCAGAACAGGCAGAACACATTGGTCATACAGTCTCCTTTTTAGGAAGACTGGAATATTTGATTTAAAAATGTTCGCATTCTTGCCAAAAGCACTCGATGCTATCTTCACTCTCCGGTTGATTTCTCCAAGAAGCGAACCATCAGTAGTGATGAGTTGACCCAAGTAAACATAGCTGGTTACTTCTCCGAGTTCTGCTCCATTGATATGTATCTTCTCAGAATTTGTGAAGGAGTTGTACATAACCTTTGTTTTATTAAGATTCATCTTAAGGCCAGCTTCTCGGCTTGCTTGCTCAAGCTCTTCATTTCTTCTACGGAGCTCTTCTGGGCTCCCTGCGAACAGTATGATATCATCTGCAAATCGCAGGTGACTCAGATGTTCTCCATTTACCTTTATGCCATTTTCCTCCCAGTCTAGAGTTTTGAATACTTCCTCTAGAGCTGCTGTAAATAACTTAGGGGACATAGTATCTCCTTGTCTCACTCCCTTTTCGGCCTTAAAGGCACTCGTCTCTTCATTCAGCTGTACAGATGTTGTCGCATTTTCGTAGATATTCTTGATCAAGGTTATGTACGTTTCTTCTACTCCTTGTTTCTTTAGTGCACGTAACACCGACGAAGTTCGGACAGAGTAGACGAGACGTCAGTTGACCACTGAGGAAGTGGTTGGTGGGAGAATTAGAGGGATACTTTTCAGGTTTGGGCCAATCAGAGCCTTGCAACGTTGTCATACTGTCTTAGTAGCGTCGCTTCCTTTTCTCATTCAGTAGCCTTTGGATTGCGGGCGTGGACTGTAAGCGTAAATCCGACAACGTATCTCCCCCTCTACTTGGTGGGCGTCAACATCTGGGAGACCAACTTATTTCTCGTGTAGTAGCCATCTTGTGCGCAACAAACTTCTGACAGGAAAACTCCGCATATTACTCCATGACTAAGGCGTTTTGTTATTTGATTTTTCTTAGTAACCCCAAAAAGATATTTCACTCGTTCGTTTCCTCGTGTGTGTAAGTGGAATAATATGTTTAGAATTTTCTTCTAGTATCGGATTATTCCTTTTAAGAATCTACTTAAATCTCGTAGATGATCTCTATGACGAGTTGAAAAGCAAACCACACCAGGCAGTTCTTGATATAAACAAATCAAATTATATATTTCGAAGAATTTGACCTTCTGCATAAGTCATAGGATCTGCTTTTTCTGGAAATTCCCCCTTTTATATCGCGACAGACTCATTAACCTAATTAATTCCAATTAACATTAGCGTAATTGGGTACTGGAGGCTTTTTATGCACGCGAAGAGTTTCAAATACGTCCCTATCCTCCATTTTTTCTTCTTTAGCTAGTAACCTAATTTTAGTCGTACATAAAAAAATAAAAGTATCTCCAGCATAAAATGGTATTTAAAGTCATCTTAATATCGAACTGCTCATCTCTCCTTGTTGATATTGCAAAAAAAATATAAGGTGAATTTCTCATTCGTTAACCTATTTTCCTCCGTCGCCCGGGTAACCTCCAGCACAGCGGAAGGAACAGTGTGTCACGTCACAGGTCATTATGCTTTTACGTCGCCGTGGTAGTTACGAATAACGGGCGAAACGTTGCATCGAAGGTTCGTATTTTTTATTCCTTTTTCCTCCGTAAGGTTCGTTCGTTCGTTCGCTCTAAAGCAATCACGGTTTTATTTAAATTTAGACCCCCGAAATTTCGCGGGAGAATTTTAAACGTGTTAATTGCAGTTAGTGCGCACGCCATAATAAAGGGAGACGTTTTTCTTTTTCATTTCCTAAAAGAAATTGTGCTTCGGTTTCCTCAAAGTCTTTGGTAGGTTGGTAGCGTAGCTCAAAAATTAATAGGGTGGATAGAGGCTGATCTTTTTATTGTGCACTCGGTCCTCCTATAACGCGGGGTATGAGTTCTGAAAAGGGTGTGGCGTAACGCGAGTCTAAATTTGCAGTGAAAAGGGATGTTGCACCCTCCTCCAGACAAAAAATTCCCATCCCTCTCTACGGTGAACATATGCTGTATTTATTTACGCGTAATAGTCCTACTTTTTCACGCCAGGAGATGTATGTAAAATATATTTTTCAGAACCAGCAAAACAGAATTTCCCGACTTTAAAGATTCATCCGAAATGGAATAGATGGAGTTTTGGTAATTAATTCATTTAAATATCATCAATTTCGAGTTATTGGTTTCACGATGATGATGATTTGATTCTTGGAGTTCATTCCGTTTCATGACGCTGTCATAAAAAATACGATAATCTGAAAATATAAAGATGCGATAAAATTCAATATAGCTGGGCGGAGGCGGGCAGAATTCCCTAATTATGAATCTGAAGTGCAAGTTTTATCTTTTTACTTTCTCATACGAAGTATCGAGAAAGTATTGTTATCGCGAAAAAATTCGACCTCGAGATTTTTACTGAAATATACGTTTTAGGTGTCGCTGAATGCTAAAAAGTGGTTTTCGCAATGCCGTCTGTCCGTCTGTCTGTGTCTGACTGTTACTAGCGCTGGAGCCTAGACGGTATAGCGAAAATGAATGAAATCTCGTACTTAGGCATTTTATAATACTGAGCAGAGTATACGTAGAAATGATTGACATTGATCAATAATTAAGAGTACTTTATTCTACGCATTTTTAACATCAATCCGATTTTCTCAAAAACGGCTCTAACGATTTTGATTAAATTTCGTACAGTTACATGAGTTTACGTCTTCAATAATACTCTAATAGTTCATATTTCTCAAAAAAATGAATATAAGGCTAGTTTATTCTAGGTAACTTTAACAACAATTCGATTGTCTCAAAAACGGCGCTAACGATTTTGATCAGATTTCGTACAGCTACTTGAGTATTCATTTACAATAATACTACGTATTTCATTTTTCTCAATGAATGAATATGAGGCTAGTTTATTCTTGGGCAACTTTAACAAAAATTGTATTTTGTAAAAACAGGCTTATACGATTTTCATTTTCTAAAAATAACTAAACGACGCATTAGTACGCATTAGTACCTATACGTATATGAGAAAGTTTGTACAATGTATGTTGTACCGATTTTTTAACTTGGCGTGAGAGGTTGTGGCTCCATAATATCAAGGGTTCCCAACCTTTTGCATCCTAGAATATCAAGCGGGCACCACTGTATATTTATGAAAAAATTGAATGATCATGAATTAAATCAAACCTACAAGTTATTCTTAATGATCTTGAATACGTTGAGAAAGAATTCAACCCAGCAAATTAAATTATTGGTCCTAAGAAATTGAATATTAAGCACGGAGGAAGCCTGTCAAAGAGCATCGTCAGGCTTCCAAAGAGCACAGTGGTGCTCGCGAGCACCAGGCTGGGAACTCCTACATAAGATGAAAGATCATTATTTTCAGAGAATTATTTACTGGAGTTTAAAAAAAAATAGCTGACGAATCTCTTTGGCATAATTATAATTACCATTTCAGATATCTAAAAGTCATAAAATTCAACGAAACCACACACATTAAACGTTTTTATCTAATCGCCAATGATGGGGAATTAATTACCTGGAAGGACGTCGCTGAAGTCGAGACACAAATTGAAGCTAGTGGTGCACAGAATTGGAATCTATTCAAAACTTTTTTTATCATCCAATAGTTTTTTATGGCGTCGGTTAGAAGTCGTAAATCAAATCTGACATTTTTGTTATCCTTTCGAGTTTTCCCAGTTTACTTGCGGCTTGCTTCCAGTTAAAAATAATAGTTCTTTAACGTTTCCATTCGCCAAAGTATCTAGGGTTTAACATTTCCCGGTTTTTTTTCAATCCCAGGATCCCGAGATTGATTCACTCGAATCCCGGGAATTTCCCGGGATTCAGTTTTCGTAAACATACTAACAAGAAAAGAATGAATAACTTAAATATTTGTAAACATTTATATTTATTTATTATAAACCGGGTATAACACACAAACCGAATAAAAAATGCTTACAAGAAGTGAATAATAAGAATATAATAAAATTTTTCTTATAAAATTTCAAAAAGTAAAAGTCCTTTACAAAGTATAGAAACACGGTAATTTTATGGAAAAAATATTAATGTATTTAAACCAATATTTCATACCCATACATTTTTCTTTATTGTTAATAAAATAATTTTAAAAAACAAATTATTCACGCTAGAATCACAATTAGATTTGTGCGTAAATTTGTAATAAATAGACCTGCCGCAGAAAATGCACGTTCTGCTTCAATAGAAGTTGGTGGAATGGTTAAGAGAGCTTCAAACAGATAATTTAGCCTATATCTATATCTACAGTTCACCCTGCAAGCCAACGCAATGTTGTGTGGCGGTTGTACGCTTTCCGGTTAATTCACAGATATCTATTTCTGTAGTAATGCTTCTCGTGTCATAAGAAGAGCTAACGTTCAATTTTCCAGTACTTGTAGCATTTTCAATGGCAGGATCCAACTTATTTATAAGTGACGACGGACTGACCGATGAAGAGCAGGCTTTTCAGTCTGGGGACCTGACATGAGGTTTAGATTCGATGACACCACCTGAATTGTTGCCGGTATCTTCAGACTTACGGATAAAAAGCCTGCAAATAAACTTAATAGTGTCAGTTTTCAGTTCCAATTCTGAAGGGAACGTAAAGTTCGTATTTTGTTGATAATTTTGGGATTGTTTAAATACTTCAACAAACCGACTAGATTCTTGTTTCTACGCTCTTCTAGCCTTGTCTGTATTGATCTTTTCATTTGATCAGAAAAATCAGTATTCTGTTCAGTCAATTCATCAAGTATGAATTTAAATATGCCTTCCGCTGAAATTAATGTTGAATCTCTTTTACCAAGCCGTTCAGTTGCTATCTTGATCGGACGCAGTGATGATACAGTGGCATTAATTATACTAAATTCTTCTTCTGAAATATTTAACGTTTTCTTCATATCAATCTTTGCTTTAAGAATGCATTCCTTCACTGTTAAAAATCTCTCCAACATATCTAGCAATCTATTCCATCCGGTTTTCGAATCAAATATGAGTTGCATTTCCTTATTTTTGTGCTCAATTTTTACGTTTGTAATATCACATTTTCAATGGCGATTTACGAAATATTGTAATAAAATATTTTCAGTCTATGTTAACTGGTTTAGCCGTTCGTAGTGGAAGCATGTGTAACAGGGACTTATAATGCGTCTTATATTCAAGCGTGCAACACCATCATTTGGATATCGAATAAATAATAATATATACATATAGGTTACAGACGGAAAATTATGTAGCGTATTTTAATATGTATTGTGAATAATTTCAATTCAAGGTAATGCACGATTTTTCGTCGCTACTAATGCCATTAGTTATTTTCCTGTTTAGACGTGTTTCCAAAATATATCATATTTGTCGTATAGTAAACCGGGAATTTCCCGGGAAATGCGGTGGGTTCCCGGGAAATTCCCGGGTACATTTTAAGTACGGGATCCCGGGAAACCGGGATCCCGCTTCAGAAACCCTTAAAGTATCTACATGAAACTGGCTATAAAAAAGTAATCGTTTCGAAGTCGGTCGCCAAGAAATTTGTATTGGAATTTGATGGGCTGATTCGTTTATTTGTTTGCTCAAATAACGTTTGTTTTTTTAAAATGCTAGATCAACTATAGAATATCTGGTAACGCATTTACAAAAAAGTGAATTTATCGGTGCAGCTAATTAAACTCAAAATGAATTCCCGATGGTTATTCGAACGTGTGCACAAAAACGCTCTGTGTTTGAGATTGATATCTATATCCATTTGGAGTGTTTGAAATTATATATAACAGACGCAAACAAGCGAATTTTTCCGCAAATTTATTCATAGTATATATATTGCGCATCCATTAAGAATTCATATGGAGTGAATTTTCGGATAAATCAATATGATCGTTTAAATTTCGAAAGGTCGTTGCCGAAACATTTTTTTTAAATGTACCCGGTTAAAATACTTAGGGAATTAATTAAAGGAACCTAGGATTCGAAAAATGATAGCTTTGATTTTGCACGTTCGCAACTTTTAACCTCTGCTGGATATTTTATTTTATAAAGGAATTTAATTTAATTCCCGTCGCTTCAAATCTAGCGTTTTTACTATTATGGTCCGTCCCTGCGTATTCTAGAACGGGATTTTTTCAATCTTTTTCTACATCTTGGCTGGAACACTTCAAATCCCTCGGACACATTTCCGGATTTACCTAAAAGCATTTGCCTGAGGCGTAAAATCTGCAAAGGCTCATTAAAAAATCCCATTTGCGCAATATTTCTTCGTCCGATTGGATTCATTTTTTCTCGTGCTAACTCATCCTAGAGGTCCATCTATATTCTTATTAAATCTCTGCGTCTACATAACTATTTTCAAGCAAAAAAAGGCGCATTTTAACAAATTCCTAAGGCGCTAATATGTATCTTTAAATCCGGCCATGCTCGGACACCTTGTACACGTGGAGTTTTAGAGAGAACGTGTTATACATCCTTTGGAAGACGTGACAACTGAGTATTGTTTTCATGGAAATTGATACCTTTTAAATTATTACTAATTAATTAATCATCGCTACTCCAAATCAATACGAAAGAATTTTTTCCGCAAGTGTCCCGGACCAAACGCGAGCCATTTGGAAAACCCCCGTTCCAGAACAACTTTATTATCCTTAGACTTATCGCCGACGCCACGCACGCTTCTTCATTTAAAACAGACGTCGCCTCGGGACGAACGTGAAAACGTTTTATTTTTTCCTCTCTGAATCCCCTTCGGCTATCGCTGTTTTTTTTCCTCAGGTATCCCGTCTCGACACCTGGGAAACATCGCGATTTTTGCAATCTCTTTTGTCGACCTTGAGAGAAAGAGAGAGAGAGAGTGAGTGATGAGATATCGCCTTTTCATTTTTTCTACTCGATTACGTTCGTGGGAAGGCCGCGCATGAATACGTGTCTTTCGTTCTTTCGGAGGGAGGGAGGGTGGAAGTGTGTCAAAGGTGGATTTTCGCCATTTTATCCCCTCTTTATTTCTCTCACACTCCGGGGAATATCGCGGATGCAGTTTTGTGGTACCTTCTCCGGTGGAAATAACATTTTTTCTTCCCCTTTCTTCTCGTCCCGGTCAAGGCTGCGTGCAGGTTGTGTTTCTCGGGTTTTCTCGATCGTGCCTTAGAGAGGCGGAATATCAAGGTCTTCGAACACGCTCGGGCGAGCGGCAAAATTTGTTGGTGATTTATGTAGCGGCGGCTTGGGATATTTCGGAGGCTTGAACATTTTTTTTCGTTGCTTTTTTGTTTTTTTTGGTTGCTTTTTGTTATTTTCCGTTGATTTCTTTGGGTTTTTCCGTTGCTTTTTTGTTATTTTTGTTGCTTTTTTGTTTTTTTTCCTGTTTATTAAGTCGAAGGCTTTTTCGCGGCGGGATTTTTTTTAGAGCGTCCGATTTGTGTCTTTTTAAAACGTGCTGTTTTTACCTCCGGATTAATTTTGGTCGTGAAACTCGAGATGGTGGGAGTCCCCTCTGCGTAACACGATAGCAATGGTTTGGGGGGGGGGGGGGGGAGATGAAAAAATTTAATAACGTCGTTTAGGTGCGTAAGAATGCCGTAGGGCTTGAGTCTACTTCGAGTTATCAAACGTTCGGTCTTTGTGGAGGTTCGCGTTCAAGGGAATTCGTGTAAAGCTGAGCGAAGTTGCGGTGTTGAAAGCGATCTGAGAAATTCAACTCTTAAAAACTTGACATTTTGTAATAGGATCATGGCCTATAAGTTACGTCTTATGAAGTTATAACGATAATAAATTATTTAGACTTGATATTCACTAATGATTCCGAAGGATGTCTTGGTAACGTAGTGTGTAAACACGTATGCGGCGCGCCGAAGCATTCGTAAACCACGAATGTGACCCGCCACGCTGGATCCGATATTTGCATTAAAGTGGTGTTTTCAAACTTTTTTTAACTCTCGATCCAGTGAGAGTGAAGGAAAGGTTAATAAAGAACAATTTCCTAATTTTTAGTTTCCATTAACTGGAAATAAAAAGCAATACTTATTAAGATGTAGACATTTACACTGTGGGAGAATTCCGTTTCCTCTTCAATTTCGAGGTATTAGCCAGTTATGCTTCGTTCTCTCACACTTTCCTTACGAGCGATCTATTATCGGGACGCAACCCTTTAACGCCGATATAAAATAATAATCGCGGGCGAGACAAGCGTTCACTGAAAGTTAAGCCGTAGCTATAAATAATAAAGGACTAAAATTCATTTCGTTAATATATAGGAACATTTTACAGAAAAAAAACATTTATTTAGAGCTATTAAAAATCCTATTTAAGGCGTACGACTATCACAAATTTAACAGCAGTGTCGCTTTGGTATATATTATTATTATAATATTATTTGATATATATATATATATATATATATATATATATATATATATATGTATATATTACAATTTCGGGAAATCAAATTTTCATTGTTCTTGAATGCAAAAACTTTTGCGAAGCTTTTATAGAATTTAAAATCGTATGATTTACTCATGTGTTTAGTGCTTATAATGAAGCAATTTCTCTCAGAATGAGTTTTTAAGGCTGCATGCTGTGAAGGGTTTAACGAGGTCATCCCAGGAAACCCTTCCACCCATACCCTCATTGAATCCGCCGATGCCGCGTGCTCAATCAAGGATAATGGTTAACGCACGTGTATTACGCTCATAATCTTAGTAACAGGTTGTAGCAGACAAAGTTGTTGTCTTCGAATGACGTTTTCTCTCCAGGTGTAATTGAATTTTTTGAACGGAAATTTCCCCCTACGGTTGTATTTGTCCGTGACACGAATACTCGGTTCAAATTTTTAGCGGGTTGGAAAATGCGAGCGTTACGGGAATAATAGCTGAAGAAGTGGGACACGGTTTCATTTCCTTCGCGTAACAGAAATTCTTTTCTTTATATCCCTCACGATTTTAAGGATTTAATTAATTTAATGGCGATGACATTGAAAAGTCCTGCCAAGAGCAGATTGCCATTATGAATGCAAAGCATTTTGCGTCATTTTGAGGTAAAGAATGTATAATTGACTTTCGTTTTGCTCGAGCAAATTTTTTTTACGTATACCTATAGTGTAGAGTGGAAAAATTTCAGAATAAGTAGCGAAAAATTTTTTGTGCGTCGATGCGTTCTTAGCTCGAATTTGATCTGTTTTACAGTAAAAAAAAGTGCCGCATTTGGACAGATGATCGGAACCAATGTCGACAATATTTAATTCGAGATTTCAACGGAAATACACGTTTTAAGGTCCTCTGATTACGTTTTAGCTATTTTATGAATACTCTGTTTGTGTACCTGTGTGATTGGAATTTCGTGGGCTCTCTAACTCGAAAACGAATGTGTAATCAGATCAGAACAAAACTTTGTATTTAAGACATTTTTCTAGAATTTCAGCGTCTGACATGGTTTTGGCTGATATTGGTGTATCCATGGCAACAAACGCCAATTTTATTTGCATACTTTTTTCCGGTGTGAAAAGTCATTCAATGTATTTTCCATTGCGAAGATTATTCTGTATTTAAAAATTATTCATGAGTGTAATTGTCTTGAGGACGCTTTAGTGGAGAGTTACTTCACGTTACTTTTGCAGTAATTTTCGTTACTCTGCATAGATAAAGTCTAGTGTTGGACCCGTCAGGTTTTTTTTATTGTACATTTTTAGCGATATCTTTTACATAGTTATTTACCTGGTGAAACGATTCGTAATAAAATCGTATGTCGGTGAAATTTTTAAATTAATTAGGCGAGCCTCTCGTGACCACCTCTAGTTATTAAAAAATCTCTCTCTTGGATTAGAATCTGGAAGGGAAATGCAATTTGGGAAATCGTCACGCTTTTGGTTTTTACTTTTTTTTTTTTAAACATAAGGGTACCTCGTTGAATTATATTTCGGAACCTGGTCCTCGGTTGTTCGCGCGCTTCTGTCACGAAACAGAAAAAATAAATAAATAAAATTACACGCTCGAGTTTTTAAGGGGTTTGGCGAGAGGGACACCTCTGCCGGCCAGATAGGGAAACTCGGAACGCGTGTATCTTGATGTATTGCTCAATTAACCCTCGTGAATGAATGTACCGTAACGGTTTTTGTTTGCCGCGAGTAGCAAGCCTTTTGAAGAGTAATCGGGGAATCTCGAGTCGCGAATCTGGGAGAGAGGGCTTTCATTACTGGAGAGGAGGAAAGGAAAGAGAATGAAAGGGACCCGTTCGCGTCGAGAGGGACGCGAAAGTCACGTGACACGACTCGAGAAGTAAAAAAAAATTGTGGCCAACACATGACTTTCGCAGTATTTGGGGTATAGATATTTAAATTATTATGAGTATCATTATAAGGCAAAATTATTATTTCGTATCGTAAAAGAATACAGTCGTTCTTATTGCCGTAAATTATATTTTGAATGTTTACAGAATTCACCGCTACATGGTGCTGGCGCTGTATACCTGAAAATACGAATAACTTAAATATCTCCGAAATGGATGGTTCTACGAAAATTTGTTTCAAACAAAACTTGGAAGAAATATTATTCTCTACAACTTTGCTGCTCACGAAGATTACAAATAACGACGTTTTTAACCCTCCGTCGGGCACAATAGCTGGTGGAACACGATCGGGCGCAATGTATCTCAGAGATAATTATTACTTTTTGTTTCTTTTGATGCTAAAAAATGATCACATTCAAATAAAACACAGAAATAAATCAACTCCTTAAAACACTATTCTCATTTTTATACAGAAACGAAAAAAATACGACAAAACACTGATTGTCATACACAAAATATGGTTAAAAATAAACACTGACTTAAATATAAAACTTAAAACATAAAAAAAAACAAACGAGAAATAAAAATTAATATTATTAAACAGTAAACATGATAATATAAAATTATTACATGAAAAGAACATAGCGTGGGAAAAAGTCACACAAACGGGCGCAGTGTATCTGTGAGATTAAACTTTGTGAAAACGGAGCAAACACACAATCAAGGTCGAACCGACACTGATTAGTGAAACAATTTTATACAGGAAGGTATTCATGAGGAGACAGACGTCGCCTGCCCCTCTGCTGAGAGATCAGCAATGTTGCACCCTCCGTATCTCACAGATACATTGCGCCCGACGGAGGGTTAAGGGGATATTTGACGAAAACCGAAAAAACCGATTATTTATAATTCCTAAACAATAACTGCTATGGAAAATTGTTTCAAATGAAAGTTGTAGGAAATTACATTCTCTATAACCTTTGTATAGAATTGTATATACAATAAAGATGTTTTAACGGAGAAATATCGCAAAAACAGAATCGGGTGTCGAATAAACCTCGACTTCCGGTTAACCGTTATTGTCCAAAAACTAATCAGTTCTTTGTGCTCATGCAAAAGTGTTATATATGAAATTTGGTATTAATATAAAAAGTACTTTTTGAGTTAGAGCGCCCACAATCACATACATCCATCCACACACACACACACACAGGCATCATTCCGAAAATAGTCTAAACGTGTTCTTGGGACCTCAAAACGTGTATTTCCGTTGAAATCTCGAAGTCGATTTTTTTCGTGATCACAATACTTTCCCAATACTACGTATGGAGAAAGTAAAAAGGGGAACGAGTGGGGAATCGGCGAACGCGATTCTGGTACGAAATGAAATTCTTCAATTATACGTTTTTATTTTTATCAGGGAACGGGCGAAGGACGAAATGCCGCTCAGAATTTTATTTCCCGGTTACCTGACGTTTGCGTCAAGGTCTTCCGAAATTGTCTACTACGTCAAAGTCTTCCTCATTTTTTTGGTCGCGTTTTGTTTTTTTTTTAATTTATCCCGATCATTTCAACAGTTAATGATATGGCACGTCAAAATTTTGTAAAGTCCAAATCTCTCTCCCCCGAGATCGCATAAGATCAAGGTTTTTAGGGGGTAATTATGTATTCTCTTTCGGCCTTTCAACGCCTTATTATTTTCGCCAGTCATGTTTTTCCTTTTTCTCGACGCTCGCTCTGTTACGGGGTTGGACGTGCTTCCGTCATCCGCTACCGACTTTATCTCATAGGTGAGCGCTGGACACGTGCGTAACGTTTCACCACACTTTCGTGATATTCTTCAGTCGGGATGTTCTATCCTCCTTACTCCGCGCAACCTATTTTGTTTATAGGGTTTTTTGTTTTGTTTCTCTGCGTTACGTTGGCGACATTTTATTTATTTTTATGCGCGATCGATAAGCATTCGTGCGAATGAGAGATACGGAGGCTTGCGCATATTCTTGAATATTTTAGTTTCGCCCGGAGGATTTGCCGTTATATAACATTTCGTGTTTATTTTCTCGTTTTATTTTTATTTTTTTTAACTTTTTATTACGGCGCCCTGAAGATAATCTTATCCGTATTCGGAACAATAACTTGAAAGCGCGCGTGCCCTCGTGCGAGCTTGACGAGAACTTTTTAAAGAAAAAAAAATAGGAAGTACTTTAGGGCGCATATGTATGTACTTCTGTGTTTTTATTCGCATTGTTTGTGGTGCAATGAAGCATTTAGTTTTCTGTTCGCTGAGTGTAGATTTAGAGTAAGTCGTATCAATATTTATTTTTCGCCTATGGGAGGAAGTGAAATATATAGCAAAGCATAAAATATTTTCGTTTGTCTCGCATTGTCAAATATAAAATCTGTTAGGGTTTTTCAAAAATATTTTAATTTTTCAAAAGCTGCAATTGTCTCTTGAAATGGCGCTCATGCGAGTGCCGAAGCATTGGATGCGGCAATTACTCTGACGTAACTGTAACAACCGTTGCAGTGAACGCGTCATAGTTTTTCTTGCGAAAACTTCAGACGAAATGTTTACATTGAAAAGTATGACGTTGACGTGGATTCGTCGTCTTATGATTTTGCATGCTGTTTTTTGACCTGGACACTTATAAAATCTTGTTCCAAGCATGGATTCTGATCCGTATGTTGTGATTCGTATACATTAATTAAGTTATAGTTTACCTTTTAACAAGAGAGGTGCAATTATGTTCACACTGTAACTGATATATAGTTTTCGTTATTTTTCGCAAATTTTATATAAAAATTATTATCATCATTATTTATTCACTAGCTA
Source organism: Uropetala carovei (assembly GCA_036926305.1). Lineage (NCBI taxonomy): Eukaryota > Metazoa > Arthropoda > Insecta > Odonata > Petaluridae > Uropetala > Uropetala carovei. The sequence goes on along the minus strand of JAXCHB010000090.1, from coordinate 1,494,338 downwards.
TACCAACCATTTTCCGTGTTTAATGATATCTCATAAGGGTTAAGACGTTATTAAAAAGAAAACATCAAGTTAATGTTGAATTAGCGAGGTAATTTGACACTGTAACTAAGCTGGTGTTTCACAGACTTCACCCAAGTAGTCAAAAGGTTAAATGATATAATGAGACATACGTCGTTTGTCGATGCTTTTGTTATACACTTCCGGTTAAACTTGTTTACTTATTCGCTTTCATAAAGAATTAAATCCGGAACGCGTTCGCGGACTATATAACCTTTCCGGCCACTTTGACGCGGAGCCGAAAGGTTAAAATGAGAGAGAGACGACGCGTGCTTCACGCGTCCCTGGAGGAATAAACGGCTGCGAACATTGACGAAGGAAGGAGGGAACATCGATTTTTTTTCTTTTTCTCACGGAAATCGACGTCGTACGAACGCAAAACCCTTGCAAACACGTCCGCGAGAAACCTTTTTTTTTCAGTCGCGAAGAAAGGCGAACGCGAGCAGAGAGGCGGTTCGCTACTTCTTCTTTAATAATCTCGTTCCCAAGGAAACGTACCAGAATAACATACCCGCTAGCCCGTCGAAATTGGTGTGTGTGTGGCAAGGGGTAAATATCGCCTACCTATCGCGTTACTCTCTTATTGTTCTTGGATAAAATGATGTATTGTATATGTATATCTGTCCTACGATTAACTACTATCATCTTGTCAGCGTGGTCCTACGTAAGATTTGCTCCCAATTACGTCAGATATTTCACATTTAAAACCCTCTGTTACGAATCTCTGCTTAAGGTGATGCCTCAACACCGTTCGTTCAAAGACTTCCCATCCGAGCTCGTCTTTTGAACTCGTGACAGTTTGTTGCCAACCATATCGACGTTTCCCTTCCGTTGTGTTATTCTTTAGCTCATGAATAAGGCCTATCTCATACGGGTCCCATACGCTATACATAAAGTGACCAGACGTACTGATTTAATCAGTACAGTACTGATTTTAGAGATTGTGTACTGATTTCAAATATGTACTGAATTTTGTACTGAATTATAAAGTTGTACTGATTGTAAAAGAAGAAAAATCTATAATTATTTAGTTCATTTACTGTGGGATTGACGGTTGAGGTGGCTCGGGTGCGATGTTGCCAGGATGTGTAAAGAGGACTTGCAGCAACGCTGTGTAGTTACCCCTAGCAAACATTACCTCCCCTCCACCTATGATTGGCTGTGAGGGAGGGGAGTTTTTCAGCCTTTCCTTTCAAACCCCCACCCCTTCTCTACAACTATTAAGTCTCAATTCAAATGTTGTCCAGACAATAGTAGTTATGGTTGTTTATGTCATGTGAGTAGTATAATATTTTAATGCTGTTTAGTAACATTATTCTCAGAATAGATTATTAATATTATTATTTAATTATATTTAAAGACCCTGCCATAAATAGAAGAAAAAAAATTTTCTGATCGACTTCAGCAAGAGTATCCAATATATATAACAATAATGTTATATACCTATGTATACTGTATAAAATTTCAATATAGTATATGAAGTATTATATTGAAATGTAGTTTTCTTTCATGAATATAAGAAATATTAAAAAATGTACTGATTTGACATCTAGAAAATCTGGTCACTTTAGCTATACATATACTCAATCAGCGTCATAACCAGAGCGGTATATTTTCATCGCATGCTACTCTTAATATTCTTCTACCTAGTACCTAAGCGCACAAAAGCTTATTTGTATTTTTTTTTACGATGAAACGGCAGCTATGACAAGACGGACGGAGATTGAATAGCATGGACGAATGTACTAGTTCGTGGAGATTCCGCTAGGTGGCGTATAAGTTCCGCGTTACTAACGCGAGGCCGGATAGCGCGAGTTTTCCGCCAGTATTATCATCATCGTCATCATTTCTGTGCTAGGTTTCAATAGGGGATCTATTTCGTGCGCCACCCTAGTACCAGCTAATTTTCCACGTTTCTCCCCTTGGGTTGAACACGTTCCGAACGTTATCGGGCCTGGAAATTCACTTGATCGACATCCCCTAATACAACCCCCCAAAAATATCTTCCGTTTAACCCCTCTCTGTTTCTTAGCAAAAAAACGCCTTTTCTCAGTAGCCCTGGCAACCTACCTCCTGTGTTCCTCGCCCATTCAGACTTTGCCTTGTGTAGTCGGAAATTTTTCCTTCTCTCCCTCCCCACCCTGACTCTCTAAAAAACCTCTCTCTCCCCAGAACCTTCCTTCCCTAATCGTTATCAGGTGCCTGACTTCACTCCTGCGCCTCTCCCTTTCCATCTCTTCCCCCCTTCTCTCTCTCTCTCCCTACCAACCTTTTCCTCTCTCCCCCTACCAAGCTTTTCCTCTCTCTCTCTCTCTCCCTCTCTCCCTATACCACGTGGGATGAGGTGTGTCGAGACGGGAGATGGTCTGAGGGGGGGCTCCCCGAGTTGGGTCGATCTCGTGTTAGCCCACAGACCAGTCTCTCTCCCTCTTCCTCCCTCGCTGCCGGTGTGGTAGGGTGGAGAGAAGAGAGGGGAAGATACAACGTAACGCGACCGGTTTCGGTTCGGAAGCGGTTCCGGCACCCTCCGCCAGAGGCGCCCCGATGCAAGTGGAAAAATGTTAGATCTTTTTTCTTGGCAAAATCAAGTATGTATATAATACAGCATCCTATAAACGTTTACAGGTTTTACGTTTTGATTGGTGGGAAAATTGTCGAACGCAAACTTACGCAAACTTTATTTACGAATGGAGAATTACCGTCTGTTTAAATTGTAGCATGAACGATGTTACTTGTTGTCAGTCCGTTTTTGCTGATTTGAAGTGACTGAAACCACTTATTTCTGAGTGTTACGTACTCATTCCCTGGTGAAATATCAGCAGTGTTTATAAAGGGACCAGTTTCGCCCAGCATTTGACACTTGGATTTATTTACCGGTTATTATGGAGCTGGTCTCACTGACAATTGACTTCTGTTCAAAAGGAAAGCTAAACCACAGTCAAGCGGCGACAATGTTACATTTACATCGGGGTGTTACCCTGTAATTACAGGAAGTGGAGGCTGGCAGGGGGTGTATCAGCAGTATCAGCACCCTTGTACCAGTAGCGGTGGCTGCTTATTGTTAATTTAACACATTATTTGTTGTTATGCCAGGAGTTAATAACGAAATTGCGTTCATCAATTTTAAAGGTGATTTAAGATCAATATTCCCTTGGTTAAAAACGTGAAAATTTTACGTTTTGCCGTATTCCAAACTAGTTTTTGGACAAATTATGATAGGATTTCAACTAATTCCCTTAGGAAGAAAAATAAATTTCTTTCTATTGTCCGTAGAAAGATTTTGTCTCGATTTCGTGTCTTGATTCCGACCTAATTGTAAATGCAAATTAAGCACTTCCTACGCTCGCTCTAATGATAATCAAATGTAGATATGAAAGGTTCCTGGAGTCGAAACCGGTACCCTCCGGGGATTTTTGAGTTTTCTACGTCATAACCAGTGACCTCCTATGCGTGAGCAAAACTTCAGAAATTTATTTCCATGATGAGTGGTAAAGAAAACGTTCAGACAGACATCCGATTTATATTTATAATGTTAAAATTCTGTCGCCCTCCGTTCTGTATATCCTTAATCATTCAGCTTTTAATATTTGAATCCTTTTTTATTTTTCGCATTCTTTTTTATTGGATACATTCCTTTTTATTACAGCCATTTGAATTTTTCTTCTTTTTTTATTCCGCTAGAGGCGCTGTTTCGTAGTTGATCCAAAACTTTTGATTGCCATTTCAAGGAAACTTGTAACGTTTCAAGTTGGACAATGCTTGAAAGGCTTTCGAAATTTAATGCGCGGCTTGACGATCTGCCTTTCTCCCTTAAGAGAAAAGGGAATGCCAACTTTATTTTGATTTTTCAAAAACGTTTAAAAAGTAGTTTTCGTAACGTGTTACACGGAAAATTAATATATTTAACTAATTAAAATGCCATAAAACTCATTATAACTACCGCTGGCCTCGGCATTTGTTCCTCTTTGATCAGCAGTGGTGGGGAGAGGGTGGTTGTTCCAGGCATTCTTTACTATGCCTAGGCAATGTATAGAATGCCTGACCGTTTTTAGTATGAATTATACGAGTTGTGATTGGATTTTTATATTTTACCTAGGAATTCTATATAATTCCTAGGTATTCTGTAGAATACCGGTATTGATTTAGGAAAAGTGCTAATATAACTTAATTAATCGATACGGTGTACCGTAAAAAAACGGGCTAAACCGATTTTTAATCAACATCTCTACCTATTTATGTATTTTAGTAAGTCAGTCTGCCTGTGAAGTTATTCACGCCCACATTTCTCTACCGATTCCGATCAAATTTGGCATGATTGTAAGGGGCGCTAAGGGTAAGGTCAACACGGGGTTTTAGTGTCTGTCTGTCCGCTCGATTCAAAATGGCGGCCGATTTAAACATTAAACCGCGTATTTTCCCGAGTCCTACTATTGATTTGAATCAAATTTGGTACGATTGTGGAGGGCTCTCAGGAATAATTCATACGTGGTTTTTGTTTCTCCCTGCCCGTTTTATTCAAAACGGTGGCCGAGTAAATTCTTAAATACCATGTATCACCTAGAATTCCGATCGGATTTGAACCAAATTTCCCCGGGCAACGCCGGGTATTTCTGCTAGCAGTCTTATAATATAAATTTCATTGTTAAAATTAGTTTGCTAAACTTCAAATAGCACATTTATTACATAAAAATACGGATGAAAATATTAAAAGTGCAAAGAAGTACATTAATCATATAATGGCGGAGCAGCCTATAATATCGCCGTCCGCCTTACCTTACGTTTCGAAGGACGCTAGTAAAACCAACTCTTCCATAAAATTCCTCGAACCTATCACGTGGTATTTACCGAGAGCTAAAAATTTCCCATTTCTGTCCTCTTGGTAAAGACTAGTTTGATACGTATCTTCTTCGATAACATAAATTTAATGTTAGTGAAATCAACCAGCTACGAGAATAGCGGATACTCAAGGGCGAATTCCTCGGTTGCCAAAACAGGGTACAGAAAATATCGATCGCAGACACTCAAAACCGCGGCTGACGAAACCTGGGTTTGCGAGAGTCTGTATATTACACTAGGGGCTGCGCCCAACCCCGCACCTCGCTTCGCGAAGAGTTTTCATCGGCGAATTTTTATAATTTTGGATTTTTTTCTTCGGTGTTTCTAAAAACCTACAGTTCTGCCAAATTTAAAGTCTGCAGCTCTTCAAGAAGCGCCTTATAATTTTTACCCTCCTGTGGGGGAAAAATGGGCCAAATAGACCCTAAAATTTGGAATTATTACAATTTAGGAGTTTTTTCGTTAATTGTGCACCATACTTAATCAACATGCCAAATTTCATGTCTCTAGATTGACGGCAAGTACGAAATAATTTCGTCACCCAGCCATCCAGAACTTCAGCTTTATATTATAGATGTTATGCATAATTTGCTTCAATAGTAATTCGCAGCCCAAGCAAAGTTTTTACACAAAGGAATCATGTAAAAGTTTTTTTAAACCGTATTAAGTTTTCCAATGTATTTGGTTCCTTCTCGATCATTTTCTCTGTCGTCTAACCTTTTCAGATTAAGTTCCGTACATTTCCCCTCGCCTCAAAAATGTCCATCACATCTGGCTAAATGAATAACTATTTTTGTTGCAGAATATTTTTTTTTACATCCGCACATTTTTCCCGAGTTTTTTTCTTCGGCGATTTTTTTTTAAAATTCAGTTCGCGATATGTATGACGGGGAATCATTTCGCGTGCCCATCAATCACGCGAGCAGTCACGAATTTCAGTCGCCGCCTTCGGAATTGAAACATCGCCCGGCCGGCCGAGCGTATCGGTCGGAATTTATGGCTTTTGTTGTTATTTAAAAAATGCAGACATCAACTCCTAGCTCGGGGAAAAAAATAATAATACACGTCTATCCCTTGAATACCGCCCCGTTTCATTTCGTCCCCCGTTCCAACGGCTTTGTCCGCTTTATCCTGTCTCGGAGAATAATTAATCCGCGTCGCGGGAAAAATATATGTGTGTGTACACACACACATACGTACATATATATTTTATTTTTTAATTTCGTTCTTGTTTTCGCGACGTGCAAAAAACGGCGAATTATTGTTTTTTTTTGTTGTTTTTGGATCACCTGAAGAAGATTGACTGCTTCAAAAAAATGATATTTGGAGCTCTGGGGGCGTATTATTATTTTTTTAGTGTGCTGATATGAAATTCAATTTCGGATGAAATGCCAGGACGATTAAAAAATTAAAAAAATCCGAATCGCATGTTGTTGCGGCAATTCTGTTTTAGTTCCGACCGGTTATCCTTTCCAGATACGTTTGCGCGTGCGTTTTAAGGTAAAAATTCAAGCGGTCCGTGAGCAAGTTATAACCTGTCGGTTTTTTTTTGTAATTTCTTTGTTTTCTTTTTTCCTTGCAGGTTCGTAAATTGGCAAATTCTTTTTTATTTTTGTACGAAGGCGACGTTACGAGTTGGATTTCGCGATGCGAAAATTTCATTCCTATGGCTCTCTGATATTTTTTCAGTCCCGGGTTGCATTTTATTTTAAAAGACGTAATGTATCTTCTCGATTTTTTAAAACTTGTATTTTATTTGTTTATTTTTTAATCTGCAAAAAGAACTCGTTGACTTAAGAGATACCTCGCGAGCTTTTTTTTTTGGTCGGATTCTATGGAGGTTGAACGAGCAAAACCTGTTTTTTATTCACCCGAGTGCCATCTTTGGACGTGCGTCCGAATCACGGCTTATTCACCAGGTGCACAATTAATGTTTTTTTTCCGGTTTAATTTGTTCGAGAAGCCGTACGGAATTTTCGGAGGCTCGGGTCCGAGGTCAAAATATCACCGGAATTTTTTCTCGCTACCTTTTTTGTTTTCGCAAAAGTTCCGTACCTGTTGTCTTAAAGCTCGAGTCATCGTTAGTTAAGCTTCCTGCTAACACCTCCCCGTCTGACGTATCCAAGGCATGTTATCTAATCCTAGCTGTCTCATTTCTATATGTTATCAAAAAACTGCTGGGTGTGGGTCATTAAGATGATATCTCTTATTTGCTTGGGAGTTGGCAACGATCGCCAGCAGTTCTTTTTGTAACAAACCATCGTTTCATCGAAGAATACATAGGTTTTTGTTCCCTAATTCGGGTATTACCACAGCATTTTAGTTTTTGATTTATAGGTAAAATTTTAGCATTGGGAATAACTGTAACGTATGGCATTTATTACTATCTTTTAATGTTTCCAAGCTTTTTTAATCGCTTGTGTTTTTACTTTGTGCGTGTGTTCGTCCGTACTTGAAATATTGAAGCTATGAGAAGAGCTGGGAAGATAAGATTTTAAAGTTGGTAACTGACATGAGACCTATTGCTTTTTAAGTCCATATGTGTGTCCATTGTACTATTATCAGTATTAAAAAACTGTTATGAACTATCTATACAGGTCCGTTACTGTGGTAAAGTTTCGTTTTGTTTACGTGGCTACAACAATAAAAGCGAAGCGTAAATAGGTCCAATTTACTTTCGAAAAACAGGCTTACGAAAAATTCACCCGGTGAACTTTCGTAGACCCATAATAACCATATTACAATTGCTTAACTTCTGTGAGGTATGTTTTAATTCGCAAGGAAGGAGAGGAGGTCGAAGATTCCTTAAATTTACGCGATCATACTGAATAAAAGCGCTTTTGGGAACAGCTTTTGCAGTTCTTTTTAGGCGCGTTTCGCTTTGTCAAAAATAATGAGAAAATCGCACAAAATGAATCACGTAATCCAATCAGGGGTACCGCTTTACGTGGCAAAAAATGAACTTTCCGTCATATCTCGTAAAGTATTAGTCATATGAAAATGTTTTTCGAATAAAACTTTTAGAACTAGTAAAGAAGAGTATTTCTTTTCCTATATATTTTTATCGTAGGAGTAGCCGTTATCAAGAGAATCAAACAAGAATGTCTTAATTCGAGTTAAATTTCTTGCATGGTTATACTCCATCAGTGTTGCTAACATGAACAATCTCACAAAGATACGTTTCATTTTCTTACGTGTCCACGCATTACTTTTAAATAGGAAGAAAATGGAGTATTTTTGACGAAGAAAAGAACTTTGAAACGCTATTTCCCTTAGGTGCAATATATCATTTCTTTCAAGTACTCCATTGCACGAAACGCGCCCATTTGTGATACGCCGTACAATTTCCTAATTTGTTTTTAAATTTTTAATTATTTTTTTCGCTTACGCCCGATATCTTGCTTGAATTTCGCCAAAGATAGTATCACAAGCGGATGTGCGATTTCAAACTATTCAGGCAGTGATTCACCAAGCCGCGTCATCAATATCGCGGAATCGGTCGCTTTGTTTAGAAAGAAGAAAACCATTCTCCTTCAGAGGCGTTGGCATTTCCTTCTAGATCCGAACTGCTAAGGGGGAGGGGAGGTGATGATCTAAGTAAGAGGATTTTCCTGGATGATACGAGGGATGTTTATGCAGCAACTTTGCCGGATGCTTAAAGTATAGAGCCCGGCTGGTGGCTTACACCACTCACCCGCGCAGTTATGGCGCACTTAGGGCGTCCATGTAAACAAGGAAGTTCCGCAAGGCTTTTAAGTGACTGGTCAATTCGCGTGACGGTATTTGGTAATAAGGCACGGTCTAATTAGTGCTATCAGTTTGTTAGAGTTCACCGAAGACTATAGATTTTCAATGTAGTCGATGTGGAAACATGTTTAAGTTCGAGTATCAATAGGATTTTACATATTAACATTATTATTTACTGAATTGTTGATATAATTTGTTGTTAGTTATACTAGTATATTACCGTAGTTGGGTGGTTTTTCCTGTAATTGAAAAATATATTTCGAGCCGAGGCAGCATTTGTTCGGGGTAAATTGGGAGATGCGTTATTTAACCGTTTTTGAAAGCAATTCACCTCTCTATTCCTATGAAAAAAAATCGGTACAACATAAATTGTACAAACTTTCTCATATACGTATTAATGCGTCGTTTAGTTCTCTTTAGAAAATGAAAATAGTATGAGCCTGTTTTAGAAAATCCAATTTTTGTTAAAGTTGCCCAAGAATAAACTAGCCTTATATTCATTCGTTGGGGAAAATGAAATACATAGTATTATTGTAGATGCACACTCAAGTAACTGTACGAAATTTGATCAAAATCGTTAGAGCCGTTTCTGAGAAAATGGAATTATTGTTAAAGTTGCCTAGAATAAACTAGCCTTATATTCATTTTTTCAGAAATATGAACTATACAGTATTATTGAAGACGTAAGCTCAAGTGACTGTGCGAAATTTGATCAAAGACGTTGGAGCCGTTTACGAGAAAATCGGATTGTTGTTAAAATTGCGTAGAATAAACTACTCTTAATTATTGGCAATGTCAACCATTTCTATGTATACTCTGCTCAGTATGATAAAATGCCTAGGTACGAAATTTCATTCAATTTCGTTCTTCCGTCTAGGCTCCAGAGCCAGTAACAGACAGTTTTTCGGATTCAACGACACCTAAAACGTGTATTTCCGTAAAAATCTCGAGGTCGAATTTTTTCGCGAAAACAATACTTTCTCGATACTTCGTATGAGAAAGTAAAAATTGCTTGAGTTGCAAAAAAAATGTGATAAGGTCGCGCCACATCTGTTTTGAAACGGATTGGTCAGTTATTAAAATGCGCTGTTTACATAATCAGATTCGCTAAATAGGATCTCCAATTACATAGAAGTAACCTTAATAATTTCCTTTCGAAAAATTTCACGTTGTTTTGACTAATTGATTGTTTAGGAATAGCAGTTGGTTTTAATTGTTTATATACGTTCATAAAGCTATTTACTGACAGTTTACAATTTTCATTTAGAATTTTGTATTATTCATTTTCAACATTTTTGTAACCACAGCTGTGTTCATATGTACGTATGCATGTGAGTGTGTGCGTGCGTTAATAGTGTATGCGTACGCGTACGAGTAAAAATCCTTCTGAAAGAAAATCATAAAAAGGAAGGTGTTAGGAAAGAGGCAAAGAGGTAGGACGAGGAGATGTGTGTATATTAGATGCCTTGAAAGAAGTGATGGGATATAAGAATTTTAAGAGAAAGGCTTCGGATAGCCAGGATGTGTCTGCCGAAAACCTACCCGAAGGTAGAATTACTTTGCGTTGTATGAGTAAAATTAAAAGGCACGACAAAATAAATTTCAATAAATAAATAATAATCTTTTCCTATGTATATGCGGGATAATGTAGTGTATGTACATTGAAGCGCGTATTTTTATTGGGCTTTATTCTTCTTTTAAATTCATTTAAATTTCCATCTCCTTCGAACATTTGCAGCGTACTCCGTCTTTTCCAGAAGAACTCGTGGGATCGGTGAGAAGCCTTTTTGTACTTTCTCCTACGCGAAGTATATTGAGAAAGTATTGTTATCGCGAAAACATTCGACCTCGAGATTTTGATGGAAATTACGTTTTAGGTGTAACTGAATCCGAAAAAGTGGTTTTCGCAATGCCGTCTGTCTGTTATTGGCTCTACAGCCTAAACGGTAGAGCAAAAATTAATGAAATCTTGTACTTAGGCATTCTATCATACAAAATAGAAGCTATGAAGAACTGGTTGACATTGATCAATAATTAAGAGTAGTTTATTCTATGCATTTTTAACAACAATCCGATTTTCTCAAAAACGGTTATAACTATTTTGATCAAATTTCGTACAGTTATTTGAGTTACGTCTTCAATAATACCAAATAATTCATATTTCTCAAAAAATGAATATAAGGCTAGTTTATTCTAGGCAACTTGAACAATAATTCGATTGTCTCAAAAACGGCTCTAACGATTTTGATCAGATTTCGTACAGCTACTTGAGTATTCATTTACAATAATACTACGTATTTTATTTTTCTCAATGAATGAATATAAGGCTAGTTTATTCTTGGGCAACTTTAACAAAAATTGTATTTTCTAAAAACAGGCTCATACGATTTTCATTTTCTAAAGATAACTAAACGACGCATTAGTACGTATATGAGAAAGTTTGTACAATGTAAGTTGTACCGATTTTTTCGTTTCGAAGTGCAATCCGTCTCATGCCATCGCTTTAAGAGGAATCGTCGTGAAACCCGCGCTTTTCTCTGCCTTGCGTCACTCGTCGTGACCGTTATCGACTCGGGCGGATATCTTAAGTAAAGTATAAGGAGGAGTCTGGAGGGGCCGGCTATGGTCTGTAGAAGGAGTTTATAAAAAAAAAAAGAAAACGCAAGGCCGTAAGGAGTAACGAGCTGTTGGAGGGAAATGGGGGGGAGGGGGGGAGTGTACGCCGGGTATGGTGGGCGTGGGCGCGTACGTGATCTTACACACGTGGTTTCTTTCCAGCACCTCTTTGGAGGAATTTATCGGAGGGAGCGAACGGATGCATCCTTCGACGCGCGCGTGGTGATTACATTTAAGGCGAATGTACACGTGTTTAGTGCTCGAGCGAGTTACTTAAGCAAGTAACTAAACTTGAGTGGCTAAAAAAAGAAGTGAAACGTTCACAAGTGAATAGTGCTTTTGTCAAATAGACTCATTACAGCTATGTAGAAAAATCGGTACAACATACATTGCACAAACTTTCTCATATAATAATGCGTCGTTTAGTTATCTTTAGAAAATGAAAATCGTATGAGCCGGTTTTTAGAAAATCCAATTTTTGTTAAAGTTGCCCAAGAATAAACTAACCTTATATTCATTCATTGAGAAAAATTAAATATGTAGTATTATTGCAGACATATACTCAAGTAACGGTACGAAATTTGATCAAGATCGTTAGAGCCGTGTTTGAGAAAATGAAATTATTTTTAAAGTTGCCTAGAATAAACTAGCCTTATATTCAATTTTTGAGAAATACGAATTATTTGGTATTATTGGAGAGGTAAACTCAAGTAACTCCACGAAATTTGATCAAAATCGTTACAGCCGTTTTTGAGAAAATCAAATTGTTGTTAAAAATGCGTAGAATAAACTTCCCTTAATTATTGAGCAATGTCAACCATTTCTTCATAGCTTCTACTCTGTATGATAAAATGCCTAAGTACGAGATTTCATTCATTTTAGCTATACCGTTAAGGCTCTAGAGCCAATAACAGACAGACAGACACGGCATTGCGAAAACAACTTTTTCGGACTCAGCGACACCTGGAACGATATTTCTGACTAAATCTCGATGTCAAATTTTTTGCGATAAATATACTTGCTAAATATACTTCGCATATAAAAATAAAAAATAAAAGACAATTACTCATTGTTTGAGAGGATGCGGATGGGTTGAAGTTTATCGAGTCTTAATGGTTACATAAAAAAATAACGGGTTTGGATATGAAAATGTTGGCCAGAAGAGAAACTCATGGTGCCTCATGCTTAATTTTAAAGGAACTTGCCATGGAAGACCCTGAAGAATATAGGAATTGCATGAAGATGTCCTTAAATCATTTTCAGGTTTTACTTGGAAAGATTGAGTCATGTATTCAACGACAAGACACAATAGTATGTACTATTGAACTACTTGAACAGTGCGTTCCTCAGACCATCTATTTCACATTTTCTGTCACAATTAAAGACACTTTGAAAGTACAAAAATCAATAATGTTTGGTGACACTAACCACTTAACTATTCAACGTGTTCAGATGTGTTTAGTTGCAATGCTAATGGAGTCAGAGAGGAGTGGGATTAAGCTACTCGCGCGAGTAAAAATAGAACTGCTTTCTATTCGCTTGACTAAACAAGTCACTAAAAACATTACTTGCATTAGTAATAAATTTATTGACTTTAGACGTAGCGAGCTACTAAAATTTAGTTACTTGCTTTAGTAACTCGCTCGAGTACTAAACACGTGTACATTCGCCCCGAGTTGCGTTTCCTTCACTCATCTCCTAACTGTTTGCTTGATGTCATATTTTCGGGAAGATGAGGAAGGTGATTTTCAAATATCTAAGTCAGGGTTCGGCAACCTATGGCACGCGAAGAAAGTTTGCACGGCGCAATATTTCAAAGAAATTCACAAAAATATGCATTTAAAAAATTTTACTTTTATGTCCATTGTATTTCGTAATATAATGATGCCACATTATTCAGGATGCCTTAAAACGGGGGTTTCCAAACTACGACCCGCGGGCCACGTTCGACCCGCGCAGTGATTTCATCAATCATACCCCATCAATTTCTTTTAAGTTGTGTGTTTTCATAAGACATCATTTTTTGCATCTAAACGATATTTTCCGAGTGTTAGATGCAAAAAAAAACTTTTAATGCGGGCGTATGAGATATTACAGAATCGAAAATAATCGCAAAATTTTCACGCGGCCCGATCTGTCATTTGAAAGGTGGTGTGCGGCCAGCAGGGCCGTACATGAAACCTCATGTGTCCCTTTTATTAAAACGTTTGATCACCCCTTCCTTAAAATATAAGAAGAATCACTTTTTATAGTAAGGATGCGCTCAGATGCGAATGCGATGTGAATCTGTGTGATGCAGTTGTTCCCAAACTTTGGGGCGCTGGGGAGGGAGGATAGGTAAATAGGCATGGGGCTGAAGATTGACCTATATTTACTATCTATTTAACCATCCTAATTGTTAGACCTACAATATGCAGCTTTCAAATTCTAGCCCTTAATGTGACTATGACGTATCGTTTGCGTTCAGTGTATTTTCTTAAGGTGATTATATTTATAGGTGCAGTGTGTATTCTTTATGAACTGTGGTTGAACGTAATATAGAGTAAGACCCCAAGATAGTTTTCTTTGCAATGTTTGGAAACCGCTAAAGTAATGCGATTCCGTGTTATGAGCACTGTGTACGTATCGGAATGGGGATCGCATTCCGTAGCTCTTCCATTCCCAAAATTCCAGACGTCTCTTTGATGCACCCATATTTACAAATAGAGTTGTTGCTGGTTACCTAAGCTTATAAACAAAGCATTCTGGTCCTATGACTCGCTCAGTATTCACTGTGCTATCTGGAATCCCACATTCCAACCCCGACTAAACTCTGTTAATTCGACGCGCGATCCGCGTTGTCTGAATATTTGGTATTATAAGAAAACGTGTTTCATCGAACTAGTTGTAAGAATCCTTGTTATATAAATACCAAGTTTAGCTGGTATATATTGTAATGAGAAAAATTAAGATTCAAGATTCCCATTGAGATCTTTCAGTACGTCTACATAACAACCTGTAGGTCAAAAGGTAGGTGGGTGGAAGGGGGTGCAGTGCGTAAGACTGTGTTCAGTTACACTGTTTTAATAGACTCCGTTGTATATTATATAGGCACAATCGTGGATAGAAATGATGGCCTATGACTTAAAAAATTGCTGAAGAAATTACAGAAGTGTTCAGGATTAAGATGCAGTTTCAGAAAAAATATTCCTCCAATAAAATTCGCGACTGAATGGGTTTACAACTGACACTCATTGCGCAAAAGTGCATCCGGCACATTTATAGTATAATTTAAACGACCTTGATAGAGAGAGAGTCTCAGATTACAGTCATCCGTTGCTATAACTCGCGGTATTTATGTAGCGTCAGGTGTTAACGCCCCATTTCTCTATGTAAATTAATTCATCAAAACGTTGAGGGGGAAAAAAAATTAAAAATACGTTTTTCCAGTCCAGTATAAGTTTCGTGGCCTGATATTGGAACCCTTGTTTGCGCATTGCATTGCTACTGTTTGCAATGTTTTCGTATGATATTGCGAAGTGTTAAAAAGTAAACGAAAGATATAAACGATAAGTTAAAAATAAATAAACTCGCTTTGTTTGTAATACCACCGTACGAACTCCGTAATCCTCTCGAGTGGAAGGGTGCGGGAGATCGGAAAAATAAATCGCTTAGCGTTTCGATTTTGTTTATTTTCGTCTTTCCGCTCCCATCCCGCATGCGTTCGTGCTTGCTGCCACGTCGGTCGTAATTTGTGCGTACCTCGGTGAATCACGCGCCGATAAGGATTCAAGGTGGGCGCTCCGTAGGTATTTGTTGTTTAACGACTGCATATTATTTTTTTCTTCGACGCATTCTTATCGTCGATTTTTTTTATTGCAGTTCCTCTCCGCAATTGGCACCGCGCTGTCTGCGAGTGTTTCGCCGTTGGGGAAAATAAGTCGTAAAGTCTCAAAAGTCTCGCATTCGCTCTTATCACTTTTAAGGGAGTTGTTTTTTTTTTGTTTGATAATCTCCCTTAATTTCCTCTCGTACTCCACCCTGTAGCAATACTATTCAGGCTCCTCTTATGGGCGTACGCGAGTCCTCCTTCCCTCCATTCACTCCCCCCCCCCCCCCTCATCGGTTAGTTTATATTGATCTTGTCATCGGAGGAAACTTCTCGATTCCTTATAAAGACATTCGGACTTTTTTTTTAACCTTCTCGATAAATGTTTTTTCTTTGTTTGTGATCCGTAGCTTTAAGATGAGGGAAGCTTACGTCTCAAAACATCGGAGATGGCGTGTATGATCGCGAATATTCTGGGCTAGATTTTTGTCGCACAGATTTGATGTGTTCAGTGGCCCCATGTGGTAATGGACTCTGAAAATATGTTTGTATTTATAATCTCAGTAATATTAAATACCAGGAAATCAGTGGAATCTCTATGATTCCATAGAAAAACGATCTTTAAAGAGGGTTCGCATAAGAGGGGGGGAGGGGGTCTATATTAGAGGTTTCGCTATAAGTTTAGATTGCAGGGCCCCAAATTGTTAAGCGCCAGCGGCCCCAAAAGGCATAAATCTGCCACTGGATGTTTTGATTGACGATCCTCCTGGATATTTCCAGGTTTTACGCATCAACTTTTTCTATTGGAGAGATATTGGTCGTCAATTAGGTCTCAGGCACGTGTTAGATAAATCCTTCGTTAAACTCAAAACAAACGCTTGCGCATGATGACACGCTGCCAAACCAACCCGCGAGACGCATTCCATTTTAGGAACAGTCAACCGCTCCCAAATTGCGCATGGTGTTTTTAATGGGAATGAAAAATAAACTGGATATTTTGGAAGTTTCGATTTGATGCATTTCTTGAATTTCTTAGATGATTAAAAAAAATGTTTAATAAGGAACACGTGTCAGTTTTCTCGGCGTCATAGTATAAAATTAGAACTGAACAAACAAGCGTCCGTTCGCCGTCGTCGGTTAAAAATTGTATATTGGTGACCTTGTTTTTCTGGTGTATTTTAACTGTTTTGCAGCGCGACTTACAATAGTAGGTAATATTTTTATGTAGCATTTACGGTGTATATGTAATGTGTGTAGATTCTAAATGCCTCTGATTTTAAATTGAGTCTCATTGATATATATCTTGATACCTGGATTTTTAGCGGTTTTTAACAAAAATCCACTTTGCGATCGGCTATTCCGTCAGACATTTTCTCCGAAAGAAAATCAGATAGAGACCTGTTTTTTTTAGCCATTTACTGTCTACTTCAGCAGCTATTTCCTTACTTGTTGGAATCGATTTGGATCAGGTTTTTCCAGACCTCGTATCAAATATCTTTCTTCGCGGACCGCCTTTTAGAGAGGACTCTGGTAGGTACGCCAAGTCAAAACAATGACGTCCTTTCCAATCTTTATATTTTTTTGTTTAGATTTCCGTTTGAACCAGTCTATTTGAGCAGCCCATCCGGATCATTCGAAAAAAAAAAATCTCGGGCCACTCTCGCTAAAATCCGAATAGGAATTCTTTTTTTTCTAAAGGCAGTATTTTCGGTAGTCGGGGTCGGCCATAAATTCACCGTAAAAAAAAGCCTACTAGCTAATTCCCCCCTTGTACGCGCGGTCATAGATTTATGCTCGGGAGCAGTGTCGAATCGCGCGTGGCATTAATTGCGATTGATTTATCGAGGCGGCGTTTATGTTGTCGTGTTTTTTTTCTTTTAATGATCCACCTCTTTCGAGTGCTTTACCAAAGGGGGAATTTTTCATGGTTCGATTGAATATTCATGATTCTTTTAATGCCCATCCCCAGTTTGAATTCGCTTTGATGGCTGTATCATTTATAATTTAGCGAACAGGTTTCATACGAAAGGTTTTTTGTTTTTTTTTATTTACTATTTTCTCCCGGCGAAGGTCGTGAGGAGGGCGACGATTTGCCCCAACCCAACCGCCGTCACCGCTCTGCTGGAATATGTGTATCTTTTCTCGCTCGTGTGCTTCGCTGCATCCCTTTTGGGATTTAAAAGGGAATTTTTCTATCCGTCTGAAGGAGGATGGTGTCCTGGTTGCAGCTGTTTATCGATGCCTTCGCGACGGATGCCGGATGAAAATAATCCTTCTGATCCGTCTTTCTTTTTTTCGTAAGATATTTTTAGTGATCTTAAAGTCCATGTGTTTAAAAGTCCGGTTTTGTCGATGGACGCACCTCGTCTGTTTTAAAGGAAGGGAAACCGTGACAGTTTATCGCTTCGTAAATAAACGGAAGAATGAATAGTGGTTGCATCGCGTTTCCGGAATAGCAAATCAGGCTTATTCTCGATTTTAAGTGTGCGTTAACCTCGATGTTTTAGAATTGAAGTTAAGGGAGTAGGAACGATGAGAACTCTGTAGGTGGACGGCGTTGCTAACGCAATCCGTAGCTCTGTAAACGCGGTTCTGATTCCTATAACACAGTGGATGCGTTCTGAAAAAGTGCCGCGTAATCTGAATCCCTGTTATGCGAACCTGGCTTCACGTAGTTAAAAAAATGGATTTCGTTCCATATCTCTTCAAGGTGTACCTTTCTCCAGGTCCAAAATTTATGAGGAAGCGATACGGAATTGAAACTAATTTTTTAACTATATGCTACTTACGTTTTCGGTAATCAACCCCTCTATATAATTTGATTGGTTACGCGTGATGGTGTAATTCCCAGTCGGAGTTTTCATTGGTTGAATGGAAAGCCAATCAGAGTTCGAGACATCAGTGACACGCGACTCAAGCGCTGTTTCTAAGGCGTGGAAGAAACGCAATAAAATAGTATATATGTAATTATATAATTTCAGTTATTTTTCGCTAGAATTTTGAATAAATGTTTGGTTTTTTGAAAGGTATGAATAAATTGTTTAAAAGAACAATAAATACGAGATTTTAAGTTAAATAATATATTCCTTCCATATTGACGGGCTTATTTACTAGGCTAAGCTTATAAACAAAGCACCCTGGCCGTCCAACGCGCCAAATATGTCTTCTCGCAGCAATCTGGAATACCATACTTCAGATCCGATCGAATCGCGTTAATCCGAACCGCAATCCGCATTGTCTGAATGTTTTGTATTAAAAGAAAAGGTATAGCGAAGCCGTGTTATAAGAACCCGTGTAAGACGAGGAAAAGGTGTACGAGGAGTTCTAACCTATAATTTGCAATAGAGTCCCAATTATCCGAGGTAGACTGGACCTCACCGACCTAGGATAATATCGGGACATTACGTGACGACTTTCGTGAGATATATGATTAACAAAATCCGTCGCATATTTTCCCGATATCTGCGTTTATTATGTAGGCCTATATCTATACATATACCTTGGATATTACGATGCAGTTTATTTCTGTGGCTGTTAAAAATTAATAAAATTTAAACAATGAAATGTATATAAACGAACTACTTCTAGAGGTGCTACATCATTAAAATTTGGCAGAAACATGTGGAATTTGAAAAAACATTGAAGAAATTATAAAATTCATAAAATTGCAATTTTAGTGGATGTCTTGTCCCATTGTTGCCACATACTAGGATAACAATTAAGACGCAATTCGAAATGACTTAGAGGTTTAAAATTTGGCACTGACGGGAAAAATCCACCATCGTTAAAACTCTAATTTTTAGGGTAGGTAGGGTAGGCTGAAATGCTACCAGTACTATATCTCTGTACATTATAACATCGTAATGGTCATCATCATGGTCATGCGTAACGTTCTAATTTTGTGAATAACTCGATTAGAAATAAAGTTAGAAGCCTAAAATTTCTCAGGATTTCAGTGTTGATGAATCTTTACGTTGTGACAAAAAAAATTCGAAAAAGGTCACGGGTTCGACTCCAGAGGATGAATGTCGTTTCCCATAAGATAACACGTAAAAATCACCTTTTTGGTTTGAAGGCTTTCATTCTTTTACTCTTTAAAATGTCTTAAAATTAAGTTATCGACACGAAATTTGCGTTAAAACACGCCAAAATGAATGAGGATTCTTATTCTTACCGTCGAATACTCAGTCTCATTCGAATTCGCTCATGTTTTGAATTTATACTCGAGTCACTTTGTCTCTTTGATACGTGTCAAATATGATGGTACTTTTCAGTTGCAAATTTTCAAAATAACAATATGCAACTTTTTTCTCGTGCGCCTCGGATAACACGGAACCTCGCACATTCGGGATTCTACTGTACTTTGAAGGAAAAATAATTCATTACATCGAATCGTCGGAAAATACCGTGTTCATTGTTTAAACCGCTGGAGATAAAGAATCATTCTTCGCGTGACGCATTGTGTAGATTTTCCCTCCTCGGTGAGATTAGATAACACGACCAAAGTTCTCTTCGAAAGAATGATATTTTCGCTCCGGCCTTCCGTTTATCCAGTTCCGAGGGACGCTCGTTGTTGGACGTACGTGTGTGTGTGTGTGTTTGTGCAATATGTCCGGAGATAGTATGCGTGTTTTCGCGCGAGAACCGCCAACTTCCTAGCTAGTTCAGCTGTTTTATTCTTCTTTATGTTAAGTGCATCAAAGGCAGGATGCTCGTTTAATTGTGTATACTATATGGCTCGGAAGTTTCCTCCAAAGGATCCAGAGATGGTGCCGTTTATCATCGTTAAACGAAGTTGGATAGTTTGTTAACGGGGGCTAAACGCGGACTCGTATGCGTTGCATGCTCTTCGCTCCTTAAAGTTCAATCTGTGAGTCCACCCACAGCTTATTATATGTTTCTCCCCTCCATATCCTGCTGTATTTTCTACTCTTCCCCGCGACGACCCTTCAACGAAGTTCATCGCGATGGATTGTTGGTTTAGGAGCAGCTGTGGGACACGTGTTCCGTTTCTGTGGATACGCGTAAGTGGAGAGTCTATCGTCGCAGTGTGACTTTCTCCTTAACACGACGCTAAAGGGTGACGTCGTGGCGAGATGTAAGTTTTGTATTCAAGGAGGCTCTTAGCTCGCAAACGCAAAAGGGAAGTACATTACTCGCATTCCTCCTTTTTCGTATTTTTTCTTGTTTTGTCTTCTCTACGTGCTAATCTACGGATTAAGTTTGGTGAGGCGGGATGTGCGAGGTGCCCTGAAAACTTTCTGGAAATTGCTACCATAGCTTCTTTCCGTGTACGATGCGGTACAGGGAGTTTTTAAAAAAATAGTATTTAGTGATTCCTGTATATATATATATATATATATATATATATGTGCGTGTGTGTGTCTATATATATATATATATATACATACATATATACTAGCAGAATTTCCCGTTGAATGTCAACGGATTTAGTGAAGCTACTACAGCACAACATACAAACTCCTTAAAATACCTACCTATATAGTAGATACTTTTAAAATTACAATTAGCTTTCCTTAACAATTAATCATATTTGCTTGTAACAATCCGTTTCCGAACGTATTGCATTCAAATATAACGATAATTGTATTTCCAATCATATATATCACTTTTGCCAAATCCAGCTTCATTTCTTGTGTAATTATGCCTCGCTGAAATATTTACTTTTATGTCTTGCAAGCAAGAAACTCGTACAGTTGTCCATGATTGAACACTGACTCCGGTGAATGTACACCAGATACGTGAGCTTCTTTACGTTAATAAACATTATAATGTAAAACATAATGATTTTAATTACAAAAAATGTAAGATTCCAGTATTCAGTAGACGAAAGAAGTTTCAATTACTTTCATCAATAAACGCTTCCTGAATGTTAATCAGTATATATTAACGTTGCTATCCATAAACATCGGTCGTTTCGTTGCGTAAACAAAAGTGCGAACGAATAACGGTAAACTTTCGTCTATTTGAATGTTTAATTGGCACTTATTGAATCGGAGACAACAATGAAAGACTCCTTGACAACGCCCGGAAAGTGTACGAAAAATCCACAAAATTTCGAATCAAATATCGTATTTCTGAAAACTTCGACCGTGTAACATGTTAACTTCGCAGGAATAAGATAGTATAGAGTTTTATTCGTTGAATAAAGCAAAAACAAAAAGAATCGGTCCATATTTACATATTTTTATGCTTGCAAGTCAAGAAATGGATTCATACGTGTTATCTTATGGAAAAATGTTAATCCCCTATATTGGCAGCACTGATTAATCCTGGTTGACCAAACCTTGAGCATTCACTAAGTTAGGATGTAAGGAAGAATCGTACCAAATTTGGTTATTCTAGCTTTTATCGCTTAGGAGTAGTTCCATGAACAAACACACAAACACGCTTCAAAATATACTAATATATATATATATATATATATATATATATATATATATATATATATATATATATATATATATATATTGGGCAACTAGGTGTTGAAGGTGTGTCTCTCTTGTGCTGACGAAGGGATCATCCCGAAAGCTCTAACCTCTACAAATGTGTCTCTCCAACACCCCAGCGGCTCTACTTCCGGTAAGTGTTCACTGGGTTTCCTTCAACACCTAGTTGCCCAAAATATCCTTACTTACCTTTCCTCTTCCTTAGTATTTATATATATATATAGGTTCTCGGTATTACGCGGATCCTCCTTAGCCTATTAAATTTTCATGTAATTTTTTCCCGTGCTGAAAGTATGAATTTGCTGATTATTTTATCTATGAGAAGTGATATTTAATTGATACGAATCGTAGTCGAATTTTACGGGGTTTGTTGGTGTATATCAGACAATATATATGGGTTTTTATCAGTTACGGCGTTTTTCGGTGCACCTCGTAATAACGCCGGATGACCTTTTACGCTTCCTCTCGATTTCGACCCTCCACGAAACGCGTTATATCGAGGCCACGTGTATTTTAGATGGGAAACACATTTTAAATGATATGACTCTTCGTTTAATTTCGGAACGAATTTAAACCAGCAGTTTTTTTAGGGTTATTAGGGAACTCGAAATAACGATATCACATTAATTGTTATCGTTTTGCTTTTTTTTTTACTTTTCCCTCGCTTGATCTCGTGCCACTTTCGAGATTATTTGTATCGTCGATTCCTCCATCTGCGAATATGTTAGGAGTAGATGCTGTGTTCCGTTTTTGGATTTTTTTCCCCTTGTATTTTCGTTTGGAAAATATATCTGTATTTACGCAAAAATGCTTTATGTTTTAATATTATCCGTAAACGCTGCGGGAATATTGTTGAGAAAACAGTTGTATAAACGCTCAGAATTTGTCGCGTTTTGGCTAAACTGTGTTCAAAGGGGCCGATTGGATTTTATATTTTTCTGACACTCGTATTTTATCTATGTAACACCTTAACATTCTCGTTATGTCGAAATTTAATTTTTGCATTTAGATTTCGTTCGAATCGAATTTTCTATATCTCGAATGTACCCACCTCACGGTACCCGCTTTCCTGGAAATGACCGCATAAAACGAAAACCATTTAAAGTAAGAGATAGGTTTTCCCATATGAATACACGCAAATCCAAGGGTAGGTTTAAATATTTTCCTTTTTTTCGGATTAAGAAATTGACATTTGCCTTGTTATATTTTTATTTTTAAACATTATCTGTTTTATTTTTACTTTCTCATATACGAAGTATATTGAGAAAGTATTGTTATCGCGAAAAAATTCGACCTCGAGATTTTTACGGAAATATACGTTTTATGTGTCGCTGAGTCAGAAAAAGTGGTTTTGGCAGTGCCGTCTGTCTGTCTGTTACTGGCTATAGATGCTAAACGGTAGAGCGAAAATGAATGAAATTTCGTACTTAGCCATTTTATCATACAGATCAGAGTATATGAAGAAATGGTTGACATTGCTCAATAATTGAGGGAAGTTTATTCTACGCATTTTTAACAACAATTATGATATTCTCAAAAACGGCTCTAACGATTTTCATCAAATTTTGTACAGTTACTTGAGTATACGTTTGCAATAATACTACACATTTAATTTTTCTCAATGAATGAATATAAGGTTAGTTTATTCTTGGGCAACTTGGACAAAAATAGTATTTTCTAAATACCGGCTGATACGATTTACCTACATTTTCTAAAGGTAACTAAGCGACGCATTAGTGTATGAGAAAGTTTGTACGATGTATGTTGTACCTATTTTTTATTTATATAAACATGACGATTTTATTCGTAGCTGGATAAATGAAGGTCCTTTCCCATTGAGGACAGCTTTTTTTTACAAATGTTCCTTTGTTTGTTTCATAAAATTACTTTCTAATTAGACACGTTTCTCAACTTAGATGTTTTCGCAAGAAACACCTCGAGGTGTGGTCTAGATGTTTAACACCTTTCGGCATTGCCGTCGCTTTCTCGTCGAGATAAGAAGCAGCGACCTGATTTTCAGCTGCACACCACCTCGTCCTTGGTTGCAACAAAAATAAACACGCTTAAAAAAATGGCCATTTATGGGAAGGTTAACGCTTCAAGCTTTGTCGATGCCGTCTGTCTGTCCGTCCTTATTTAATATGTAACCGATTTAGCTTGGTCGGTTGGATTTTGCATTTAATTTAATTCATTAAAATTTAACGCACTCTAGGGAAACAAAAATGTATGACTTATTGAAAATTCGAGTTACAGTAGAAAAATAACAGGAAAATAATTTTGTCCTGTAAAATGAATTGATTTCAAGTTATGGAAAATTCCAGTTATGGACGTTCGACTTCTAGAAGTTCGACTGCAATTCAAAAACTGCATATTTGGGTTCATCTATTCATACGCCAATAAAGAACTTCAAATTGGCTCATAGTGTTCATGTTGTATTCATCGCATTGAATATTGACTTAAATATAAAGCTGAAATTACACTTATAAGCATTATTTCCGTTGTGACTGCCAGATTTATAGAAAAATGAACTTTCTTTCTACTTTCAACGTGTTCGACAAAGCATTCTTAATTTCATTATCATAGAAAATGTTACGCATTTTCAGCCGTATTCATATTCGCATTTTTTCATCTATTTTGTGGAAAGGGCATTGAAATAATAATTAGCGATGCGACATGCCGAAGTAATCCGTCCTAGATTCTAAAACTCGATTCAGTTTATTTAAACGTTGCCTAGGAAATGGCATTGCGAAATCAGATGCAGCTCTTGGTTTTTACGAATGCCAAGCGCTTTTTGTTTTGCCTCCAATTAACGTCGTGCGAAGGTTACAATTTTAATATTATAACGAAGCTTCCTGAGTGAATTGGAAAGGCTGGGAAGGGGTGATTCATTGTGGTATCGTACTTCTAATTTTATGCTATTATTTCGTCTCTTGCTGTCAGTCAGTCGTTCTTTTGTTTTGTATCCATCTACGTAAAGGATTTGTTTTCTTAATATAAATGCATATTTATTTCGTTCAGTGATGCATTTTCTGTGTTATTACTCCACGAGTAAGGCGAACCATTTGACTTTGACTTCGATTGTGGTGTTACAATGGGTTCCTATTGTGATCGCATTGGATTGTATTTTAAATGATTAAATTAAAAGGCAAATTTTCTCACTGTTTTGCATTTCTGCGGTTGTTTTCAATAACCGGCTGATAATAACAACCTTAGATGATAATAAGCGGTCACGTACATAATTATAATTGATTTGTAAATACCAGGATTTTTAGTTTTGTGTTATCACATTATATTTTTTTTGTCGACACAGCACACTAAATTACTATAATTGCAATTGAACTGTAAGTGTTAGGATTGTTCTTTTTCATTCTAATACTTTGATGAGTGCGTTACAACCGGGTGTATGCCTATTTGTAGCGCCGAATTGGTGATTATAATGAAAATGTGAGCTTCATTTGCTGAGAGCTTTTATATTTATTGAGTCTTATTTAGAATTGTAAAGGTAAAGTTTTTTATAAATTTATTAGTACGTGAAAAAGTAATCATTTCAGTAATTAATTTTAAAAAATGTAACTTTCTACCTATAACCGTTTTCTAAGAATCTCAGTTCGAAAATTTTGAAGGCATCCTCTGCCGCCCACCGATTTAAGAAGAAAGCATTTATTTTGCAGTGTTATGGAGAGCATTAAAGTTCACGCAATTAGTAAAAAAAAAGCTTTCTTTCTATAACCATATGCTTATAATCATAATTGGAACGCTTTGAGGACAAACCCTGCCGACAACCGACTTCTGCAAAAACATCCTTTGGCAGCGTAATAAATGACGTAAATCACATACACCCTGAAGATTACAGTCTCATATATCTTGCCGTTGGCTTGCTATTTTAATTTAATTGGTAACACAATGCGCGTTTACAAAGTCAATAAAAAGTAATAATAATCGACGTTAGTGAACTCTTCATCGACGTTTCCATATATCACTTTATGGTACGCATCCTAACGATTTTTATGTAACGTCTCCATAAATGGAAAACACGAGAACTAAGTCGGTTGTATATGCCGAAAAAAAAAACGAATAACAGTTCAAAATAACCGTGACGCGAAGTGATTAATTTACCCAAGTTTAGAAACGAAAACGAGGTCAATATTTTCCGGCCTCCCGGACCGCTTTCCGGGAGATAAACCGAAGTTCGTGGATGGCCAAGTTTGGCCAACTCCCCGATGGAAGTTGTTTATTTCTAAAAATAAAGCAGAACCCCACATGGCGCAGCGTTAGCGTTCTCTCGGAAAAAAGCCACTTCTTACTGAATAGCGCCCTCTAAAATAGTCTTTTATAAATTGAAGCTAAGAAAACACGCTAACATATCTACCACATGGTTAAACAAAATGTTTAAATCTCGCTAACTGAACCAGCCCTTTAGCCTATGACAGGGTTTTTCGGTCAGGTGTGTGAATATATAGTATATATATATATATATATATATATATATATATATATATATATATATATATATATATATATATCTATATAGGTATATATATACCTATATAGATATATACACACATATCTATAGTCTTTCTATAGATATCTATAGTGTTTGTATGTATGTATGTTTTTTATAACTCATCAACTGCAGCACGTAGAAACAAGAGGAAGGTGCCATTTTAATCGGAATAAAGAGTTAAGTGGTGAAGTCAAGTTTTTATACCGGTTTGATTAACCTTTCTAATTTTTAAATTATTTTATTTTTTCATTTTCTCCATTTGAATGACATAAGGATGAGTGCAACTTACTTTTCATTTTAGTTTTAAAGTTACTTAGAAACATGATACGAACTTGTGACTTAGATGGTTCTATGAAGGAAAAAACAAAGTTTATTTTTAATGAAGACAGAATCCGATTTCTTATTGAATTAGCGTGTAAAAATTCCTTTAGAACCAGAAAAATACGTGATTTTTATCAGTTTTATGAAAGTACCAATTATAAGCCACCATGACAACTTCCATTGTCGCCGAAGTTGAGAGTCAAATGCATTTATATGGGAAAATGTTTAACGTCAATTTCTGCGTGAGATTTTTTTTTGTTTACACGACAACCAAATATTTGTTGATTTTTATTGAGATATTAGTAATAAATTGTTTTAAATGACATTTTCCTGTGACGTAGTTCTTCAAAGCAAAATGTTTTTAAAACTACTTAAGTAACTTAATTAATTATACGTAGATTTTCCACAAATTGTGATTTCCATACCTTTGAAGATATCGTCACGAAACTTCGCATAGTTATATAATTTTACAATACGGGCATTATAGGCCATTTGGCGATAAAAAATTAGGGGGGGAAGGGTGTTTAATTCAGTAATTATTTGGAACAGATATAATATAGTTCACCCACGACCGCAGCACCACCTGATTCCGGAAAAATGAACTATCAAAGTGTGCGTACGAGTAAATTATGCCCTTAGAAACTTATTGATGTTTACCCATATAAATATTAGCAACAATAAATGGAGAGGATATTGGCGAGCCTTCGGCTCGTTTTGTTTTTATTTTAGTTGTCGTCTCCGGACACTACCGCGGGAACCAAACTATCCCTCCCCGTTGTCCGGGGATAGGGTTTGTAAATGTCGCGGCAGGCCGATCAGTCATGGGTCAGCAAGCTTTAAATTAACTCAAGGAAGCCATTCTTGATGGGTTTTATTTATTTTCGTTGCTCGTACGCATACTTCGATAGTTCATTTTTCCGGAATCAGGTGGTGCTGCGGTCGCGGGTGACCTATATCAAATCGAAGCCAATTATTTTCCCATAATTTTCGATTTTTCACAGTGCTGAATTTTCTTCCTGCATTCATCTAAATGGGTAATTCCGAACCGGTTTTCTTAATTTTTGCTTTATTCGACGGTTAAAACTGTGTACTATCTCTTGCGATGTTTACATGTTACACGGTCGAAGTTATAGATTCACTAATTCCGTTGAAATTCAACGGGCACTTCCGCTAGTATACTGTGCACATGTTATCAATAATCCTTCGTCTGCGTAGGATAAGCGGTTATTTTCTTTCATTTTTGTCGGATACAGTGTTAAAAAAATGTTATACACTCGCACATTTTGTTCGCTGTTCCGCGAAGTTCGATTGTACTCGATAGTGTGCCGTATAATTAAAATGGTTGAGGAGCACTGCTTTATCGGAATATAAGATCGCTATTATAAGAGGACCAGGTGTTACTGCCCCAAAAAGGGAAAACAATTAATGCATTACAGAACTCACTTTTCCGTCATATCTTTCAAGCGAGAACTATGATATTTAAAATATATAATAGGATTACCCTCGGTACGTCGTGTATTTCCAACGATACGTAATTTACGAACACGAAAAACACACGAGACAAGTCTAGCAAAGCCTCGTTTTTTTCTCTCTCCCCTCGAATTTTCGTTTAAAAGGTCATGGCCCTTCCACCCACGCCGCTCTCAAGGATTATGTTTGTTTTTATCTCGCGATTTTTTTATGTTCCTCTCTCTCGCTCGCTCTCTCTCTCTCTGTCTCTTCCTCTGTCTTTCTCTTCCTCTCTGTCTCGCTCTCTGTCTCATTCTCTCTCTCTCTGTCTCTTTCTCTCGCTTGCTCTCTCTCGCTCTCTCTCTCTCTCTCGCTCTCTCTCTCGCTCTCTCTCTCTCTCTTGCTCTCTCTCTCGCTCTCTCTCTCTCTCTTGCTCTCTCTCTCTTTCTCTCTCTTGCTCTCTCTCTCTCTTGCTCTCTCTCTCTCTTGCTCCCTCTCTCTCTTGCTCTCTCTCTTGCTCTCTCTCTCTTGCTCTCTCTTTCTCTTGCTCTATCTCTCCTGCTCTCTTTCTCTTGCTCTATCTCTCCTGCTCTCTTTCTCTTGCTCTATCTCTCCTGCTCTCTTTCTCTTGCTCTCTCTCTCTTGCTCTCTCCCTCGCACTCACTTTCTCTTGCTCTCCCCCCCCCTCTCTGTGTTTTTCTCCTCCCTTTCCTATGTATGCTGCTTTTTATCAGGAGACGCGTTTCTTACTCCCTTCCTATGCCCCTCCCCCCCAAAACTGCGTCCTTGGCGGGAGATAGCGAGTGTTTTATTGTGGGATTCTTCTTTGGCGTCTCAAGTCACGAGTTATATTTTACTCATTCCCTCTGTCCTTTCCTCTCCCTCCCCCCCTGCTTATCCTTGCTTCCGCTGCCTCTCTTTCACTCTCCCTCTCTTTTCCCTCCCTTTCACTCTCCCTCCTTTCTCTCACCTTTCCTATCTCTCTTTAGTTACGTGGAAGATTGGACTTCCTAGTCTCAATCTCGCCACAAATGAATTCGATATCTAATCTAATCTAATTAATCTCTCACTCCTACTTCGTTTTTTCTATCCCCCTCTCTCTGTCTCTACTTCTGTCTCCCTACCTCTCTCTCTCTGCCTTTTCTTTATTTCCCTCCATCCTCCCTCTCTCTTTCCCCTCCCCTTTCTCTTCCTCTCTCCCCTATTTCTCCTTTCTCTCCTCTTTTTTTCTAACTCCCTTTCTCTCTCTCCCTCTTCGTTCTCTCCTTCCTCCCTCTCTTTCCTCTCTCCTTCTCTTCTTATTTTCTCTC
This sequence comes from Uropetala carovei, assembly GCA_036926305.1. Taxonomy (NCBI): domain Eukaryota; kingdom Metazoa; phylum Arthropoda; class Insecta; order Odonata; family Petaluridae; genus Uropetala; species Uropetala carovei. The sequence continues at coordinate 1,465,220 of JAXCHB010000090.1, read as the reverse complement.
CTTATTTCTCTTCTTCCTATCCTTCCTCTCTATCCCTATCTCTCCTTCCTCTCCCTCTCTCCCTTGTTCTTTCATGTATGTAGGATTTTCGCAGGTTTTTCCCACTCCCCAACTTCCCTTCGTGGGTGTTTTCCTGCGTGGTTTTTTTTACTGGGTTGGCCATGTCAGGTTCTTTCCTGAGTTTTTACCACAAATACTTAGTCTTCTCTTTTTAGAAATTTCCGAATTTGTAATTCAGTCTCTTGTTTTTTTTGTATTATTCTTTTTTCATTTTTAGTTTCAGATGTTTGTTTTCTGTTTGTATGTTTATGTTATTATTTTTATTGTCGTCAATAATTCATAACGTAGGGTTAAATGTAAGAAGGGACTATGCCAATGCTTCTCAACATTTTTTGCTCCACGGCACACCTTCATGCATGCTTAAGAACATCGCGGCGCACCAAACCACTCCTAATTAATTTCACTGCGTAAACACTCATTTTTAAAGATAAAAACTAGCGTAACAATTAAAAGTCGCAGTTGTATTAGATTGTTACGATTGGTAAAGCAATAATTTTTATTATACATTGAATACATATATAATATAAAAATTAAATATCTTCGGAGTGTGCGACACGCTAGTCCCTTCCTCGCGGCACACTAATGTGCCGCGGCACACCGGTTGAGAACCACTGGACTATGTAGTCTCAGTTTCGCCCGAAATAAAGTCGTTTGTCTGTCTGTCTTTCCTCTCTCCCCATTTCCTCTTTCTCTTTTTTCCCGTGTCACTCTCCTTATCTCCTCTCTCCCTCCCCCTCCCTTTCTGTACTCTTTCTCCCTCCTTGTCTTTTCCTCCAGCGCTGGGAATGTCATTGCGACAAAGGAGGTTTTGAGATGGGTCTGGGGGTGAGGGCTTTAGAGGAGGAGCGCGGTATGGAAGGGAGGGACAAAGCACCCGCAGACGACTTCACGTTTTCCCCGACATTTTCGATGTATCCATACATCGGACGTGTGATCACCTCTGCGGCGTGTGTGTGTCTGACTCTCTCTCTATATCTCGCCCCGTGTGATTTTCATTTTCGTGTGGAGGCCTCGTAAATAATCTCGTATGGTGCGAGAGGCTGAGAGAGAGTGAGGGAGAGAGGTATTCGGGTTATGCGCGCTTCGGACGGAAGAGCGTCACCGAAAGGGATGCATGTATACGTCCCCCGACCCGGACGTGAAATTTACGACTCATTTGCCAACGACGCACCGGTGGCTTGAATTGGCATTCGAGAAAAATTAAAAAAAAGAAAAGAAAACGATCGCATGGTTCGTTCTTGTTTTGTTTTAATTTAATTTATTTTTTCGGCGATGAGCTTCAAGTGGTTCTGCCGGAATCGTTCGTGGGGTGATTTAATTCTCAAAATCGGGCTGAGAAATGGAGATTGTCGCGTCTTTGCGGTATTGGGGACTGTTTTGTTTTTTATTTGCTTCATCACTAGCTGGAGTACCCGGCATTGCCCGGGACCGGATGTAAGGCAGAATTTATTGAATTAAGCACCCAGCCCAAAAATCTTTTATCGCCATATAGACCATGTTACTCGCAGGATAAAATTATATATCTATGCGAAGTTTCGTGACGATTTCTTCAAACGTGTGGATTTGTATGGCGCACAAACAAAAACAGAATTTTATATTAATAGATGTAGATAGAAATGAGTCATCGTCACTACTACTACAGGGACTTAAGTTCGCAGAAATACATTCAAAATCTAACAAAAATTTAATGGGGAGAAGCAAAAGTACAGTGGAGCTTCTATAACTCGAACCTCAAGAGATATAAAAAGATATTCGACTTACATAAAATTCGAGTTAAAGAGGAAAATAACATGAAAAAAGATTTTCCCCGTAAAATGAATTCACTTCGAATTACGGGAGTTTTAGGCGTTCGAGTTATAGAAGACCGACTTTGAGACGGACGACGATTAAATATCTATTTAGAATCTTATTTATTATTTATTTATTTTAATGTAACCTAGAAACGTTTACGAATAGGATTATTACAGTTGGTTAGATTGAAAGGACTTCGTCTAAAATCTAACCACAAGTTAAAAGCATAGCAATAGAAATAAATACGACAGCCATATCAGTTAAATATCAGATGAGGCGGCAAAAGGGGCAACGGCGACAGGGTTGCCACAGCAACGGTTTGATCCAGACCGTTCCATTTTCGGTGTTTTAAATTTTGAAATTTTTAAAAATTCTACAGAAAATCTAGCTTGCGATATATCCTTTTAAAAAAATGGTACTCCTCGATTATCCCCATTTGAAAAATAATTTTTTGCGATAACCCTTTCCGGGGAAAAACATTAAAACCAACTAAGAAAATGAGAACTTGTCAAAAAAAATTTCATTTAATAGTAACCGAGGATATTGGCGAACCTTCGGCTCGATTTCTTTTTAGATTATGATGCCTTTTATATCGGGTGTAGCCGTCTCCGAGCGCTATTGCGCCCTTCGCCTCTCTGAAACGAAGCCATCCCTCACCATTGGCCGGTGATCTGGCGGGCAAATGTCGCCACAGGCAGATCAGACATGAGTTTGTAAGCTTTCGTTTTGCGTGAAAGGGTTATCTCAAAAAAATATTTTTCAAAAGGGAAAATAGGCGTGTTGATCAAACGGAACATCCGATTAACCGGTAAAGGCTCGGTTCCGAGGCAACCGGTAAACAACAAATGGAGTATATAACTTGTCTATACTGGCTAATACAGAGCGCGCTGCATCTTATTGTAAAACCTTGACGCCATTTTCGTCAATTTCGCCCGTTTTCGCGTCAAGAATGCGGCGGCATTGAATATATTTTTTTTCCGGATACGAGGAATGCAAATAAATGATGCTGTGTTTGCCCGATGGGATGGCTTCGCGACACAAATACCTCGTTGTCCGTTTCCAGGTTGTTTACGTTTCTCGTTTAAGCGTCAATTTTTGCTTCTGCGGAATCGAGTCGTCGAGTGGTGTTGGAGGAAGGTTGGGAGAAATGCATGGAAAGGGATAGTACCCTCTCGAACGTGTTTAACTCGAATTTTCCGTAACTAGAAGTGAAGTCATTTAACAGGGCAACATTTTTACTTTTTCCATATGCGTAGTATAGAGAAAGATTGTATTCATGAAAAAAATCGAATTCGAGATTTCAACGGAAATACACGTTTTGCATTCCCTAGAAAACGTTTTGACTATTTTCTCGATGATGTCTGTATGTACGATAGTTTATTAGATATTTTGATCCTAGAACACGTGTAGACTATTTTCGGAATGTCTCTCTGTGTGTATGTGATTTTGAGCGCTCTAACTCGAAAAGTACTTGCCATATCATTACCAAATTTCATACATAACACTTTGGTATGAGTACGAAGAGCTGTTTAGTTTTTGGACAATACCGGTTAACCGGAAGTCGAGGTTTATTCGTAACCCGATTCGGTTTTTGCGATATTTCTCCGTTAAAACATCATTATTGTATATACAAAGGTTATAGAGAATGCAATTTCCTACAACTTTCATTTGAAACAATTTTCCATAGCAGGTGCTGTTTAGGAATTATTTATAAATAATCGGTTATTTCGGTTTCCGTCAAATATCTCCTTAAAAACGTCGTTATTGGTCTTCTTCTTGAGGACCAAAGTTGTAGAGAATAATATTTCTTCCAAGTTTTGTTTGAAACAAATTTTCCTAGAACCTTCCATTTAGTAGATAATTAATTTATTCGTAAATTTCCAGTATACAGCGCTACCATGTAGCGGTGAATTCTGTAAACATATTCAAAATATAATTTACGGCAATAAGGGCGACTATTCTTCTACGATAGGAAATAATAATTTTGTCATATAATGCTATTCATAATAATTTAAATATCTATACCCCAAATATGGAGAAAGTCATATGTTGGCCACAAGATTTTTTTCGTTTTATTTTTATTCTATATCTCGAATTTTCTATAAGTCGGATATGTTTTTTGTTTCCCTTGAGTTTCGAATTATAGAAGTTACATTATATAGGTAGGTATGTATGCGTTCTGTGTATATTCCTGAATTAATTTCGGCGTCAAAGAGGACTTAAAATCTCTTAAGGCCGTCCTTCGAAAAAATCCGATTCCAAAGCAGCGTACTTGAACATTGCCGTTACTTTCCATTAAATCCCGTTTAAGACAGCGTTATCTTACGTTCATATTCTCCGCCGCGAATTTTCGAGACGCGGGAGCGTTGCGAAAATTAACGACCGTCTGTTAGACGCTAATAATGTTTGTTTGAGTACTTACCTTGTGGTGGGAGTGTATAGCGGAGTCTTTCGCGACGGAGGTGAGCTAAACGTCCTCTGCCGGATGACTGAGCGAATGCTCGAAAAAAAAAAACCTTACCCGTTAACTCTGTACCTAAAGCAGCTCTCTCTCTCTCTCTAGTAATATTCAGACGGCTTGTAGATACGTAGGTGGCAGGAAAAAAAGGCTTTTCAATTTCGACCTACTTTCAGCTAGGATCTGCGAATTTTTTTGTGTGCGTGGCTCAGTTTCGAGAATTTTACTGGTGTGCTTTTTTTTATGTCGGAGACCGCCAGCGCCAGAAGGCGACCAAGAAATCCGTCACATGTTACGTAAATCATTTGAATTTGAAGGTGAGGGGGGAGGGGGGGGGGGGGGGGGGGCAAAAATTTGTTTTTAATCTTTTCCTACTGACACCCGGAGAAAATAATGTAAATTTCCGTGTGTTCTAAATACGCAGACTATTCTGACCTGTTTGGAACTCTATCCAAAATGTGGCGGATGTTACGATATTAGTAAACATCTGCCGAAGATAATATACATTTTCAAAAAATTCAACTCAACTTTACGGTTATGTTATAGAAAAATGCGTTGAAATTTTAGTACTAATGTTAAACTTTTTGCGTGTTTATGAATGTATATAGTAGTATTTTTTTAAATCTTTCGTGCTAATACTTATTAGTGGGAATTTGGAAAAAGTGAATATATCGAGTGTTATTCTTTTACTAAAGGGCTAATAAATTTTTTAAATAAAGTGAATAAATTGTATGTATTCATTCTAAGCATCAAAAGTTCGTATGGTATTTAAGTTGTGATAAAAAAGGTTGCATCGGCCGGGAATCGAACCCGGGCCGCCCGCGTGGCAGGCGAGCATTCTACCACTGAACCACCGATGCGACAAAGGGTAACATCGTCATCTCTATAAATAAATTTCAGATGTCTGTCTACATTAGTTTTTTTTCAAATTTCACTTTTATTGTGCACTAGCTGAAAGTACCCGTCGTTGATCGGGAACACGTCTCACAACCTAGACTTCACTCCCTTTTCCCGATCTCGTTTTTTGTCGATATCTCAGTAACTGTTCGTCATATAAAAAATATGTATAGAGCAAAAACGATCCAAAATGTAATTTACAACAATCTTTGTTATATGCATTTTTGCTTTAAAAGCAATGGTAAGCGAGATTTTGTGAATTTTATGGTTGGCGCCCTCCCACAAAACCCCCTTCCCGTCAAGAATTTTCGGATACCATACACCCTAGATTATAAGTTGGGCTGAACTACAGATAGGTTCCAAGTTTCATGGAAATCCGACTTTCCGTTTTGGCGTGATGATGGAACAAACAGTTTTTGCCTAAAAATGAATATAAGCCTAGTTTATTCTAGGCAACTTTAGCAATAATTTGATTTTCTCGAATACGGCTCTAACGATTTTGATCAAATTTCGTACAGTTACTTATGTTTACGTCTTCAATAATACAGTATATCTCATATTTCTAAAAAAAATTATAAGGCTAGTTTATTCTAGGCAACTTTAACAATAATTTTATTTTCTCAAAAACGGCTCGAACGATTTTGATCAAATTTCCTACAGTTACTTGAGCTTACGTCTTCAATAATACAGTATACCTCATATTTCTCAAAAATAATATAAGGCTAGTTTATTTTAGGCAACTTTAGCAATAATTTGATTTTCTCAAAAACGGCTCTAACGATTTTTATCAAATTTCGTCCAGTTACTTAAGTTTACGTCTTCAATAATACAGTATAGTTCATATTTCTCAAAAATATAATATAAGGCTAGTTTATTCTAGGCAACTGTAACAATAATTCGATTTTCTCAGAAACGGCTCTAACGATTTTGATCAAATTTCGTACAGTTACTTGAGTATACATCTACAATATTACCACGTATTTCATTTTTCTCAATGAATGAATATAAGGCTAGGTTATTCTTGGGCAACTTGAACAAAAATTGGATTTTCTAAAAACAGGCTTATACGATTTTCATTTTCTAAAGATAACTAAACGACGCATTAGTACCCGTATATGAGAAAGTTTGTACAATGTTTGTTGTACCGATTTTTCCCTCTCCTAGCTATTAAGACCCCTCTTCTCTCTTGTCCTCCGTCCAAAAATTCTCCCCTTTTAACTTCCCCTCTTTCGTAGGCTTCTTTAAAAAAAATACTTTTCCCTTCCTGACCGATTCCCACTCTTTAGCCCAACCCTTTGCTCAGCACGCATATCCTTTTTCGTATACTTTTTATCATCGTTCCCCCCTCTCTCTCCACCTTCTCCCTTTTCTCTTTCGCTCTCTCCCTACTCCCGTTCTTTCTTTCCCTACCGTCTTTGTCAACTGACAAAATTTGTAGTCAATATGTATGTTAAAGTCTGTAATTTAACTTTTATATAATTCTCAATCCTGACGAAAGGGTTAAATGTAAGAAGGGACTTCACAGTCTCAATTTCGCCCTGAATACAGTCGTTTGTCTGTCTGTCTGTCTTTCTTCCTTTCTTTCTCTACCTCTCCGCTCCTATCTCCCTCTCCGTTCCTCTCTCCTTCACATACTCTTCCTACCCCTTTCTCTCCTTTCTTTATCCCTCTCTCCCTACATCTCTTTCCTTCCTCCTCCTCCATGTCTTTCCATCTCGTGCTATCTCCCAATTCATCTCTCTTCCTCTCTTCTCTTTATTTCCCTCTCTTTCTCACCATCTTATTCCATCCCTCCATTTATCTCCATATTTATCTCATTCTCTCCCACTGTCTTGCTCTCCCTTCCCTCTCTCCCTTCTTCTGTTTCCTTTCTTCTCTCCCTCACAAACTCTCCGTACGTCTCTTTCCCTCCTCTCTCTTCGTCTCCCTATTTATCTACCACTGTCTTGCTCTCTCTCTCCCTCCCCCTTCTATTCTCCTTCCTCTTTCACTTAATCTCTTTCCCTCTTCTCATCACTTCCCTATCAGTTTTTCACCCTCTTTCTCTCTCTCTCGCTATCTGTCTCGCTCTTTCTCCCTCGCTCTCTCCCCCTCGCTCTCTCCCCCCCCCTCTCTCGCAGTTTCTCTCGTTCTCTCTTTCTCCCTATCTCCCTCTTTTCTCTTTCTCCCTCTCCCTATTTTCTCTCTCTCCCTCTCTCTCCATCTCTCTCCATCTCTCTCTCCCTCTCTCCATCTCTCTCTCCCTCCCAATCCCTCCCTCCCTCGCTCTTTCTCTCTCTCTTGCTCTTTCTCTCGCTCTCCCTTTCTCTCCATCTCCCTCTCCATCCCCCTCTCCATCCCTCCCTTCCCTTCCTCCCTCCCACCCTCCCTCCCTCCCTCCCTCCCTCCCTCCCTCCCTCCCACCCTCCCTCCCTCCCTCCCACCCTCCCTACCTCCCTCCCTACCTCCCTCCCTCCCTCCCACCCTCCCCACCCTTCCTCCCTCCCTCCCACCCTCCCCACCCTTCCTCCCTTCATCCCTCCCTCCCACCCTCGCTCTTTCTCTCTCTCTTGCTCTCTCTCTCTCTCGCTCTCCCTTTCTCTCCATCTCTCCCTCTCCATCCCTCCCTCCTTCCCTCCCTACCTCCCTTCCACCCTCCCTCCCTCCCTCCCTTTCTCTTTCTCTCTCTCTCTCTCTCTCTCTCCCTTTCTCTCTCTCTCCCTTTCTCTCTCTCTCCCTCTCTCTCTCTCTCTCGCTCTTTTTCTCTCGCTCTCTCTCTCTGTCTCTTTCCCTCTCTATTTCTCTCTATCTCGGCGTTTTCCCGCCCTCGCTGAGCGTAACAGTTCTCATAATTTCACGCACGACGCCCCCTTAAATAGTCTTCTTCCAAACCCCTACTGCGGCGTCTTCCTTTTTTTATGGCTCATTTGGTCACTATCTTATTCTCATCTGGCGTATCTGTTCGTTTTTATCATGCGTTTTCCTTCTTCTCGTTCTTTTTTTTCATCCCTCATTTTCCTCTCCCCCTCCCTCCTCCAACCTCCTCTTCCACGCCGTTAGCATCTCTTCGTAGTTTTGTGTGAGAATGCCATCTCTCGCCTTGTGTTAGGCAGCTGTTTTTTTTTGCGGGGCGCGCGGTTTCTCTTTTATTTATTTTCCTTTCGAGGTGTGAGTGAATGTCTTATTTTGTTTCTGATGATGCTCTGATGCTTTTTTCTCTCTCGGCCTTGTACAATTATGCGTGTTTTTCATTTCGTTTTTTAATGCTGAGTTAACGTAGTTATTAAGGAGCAGTTAGGATTCTCGCAAAAAGCGCGTTTCCGACGCACTGAAGAGTTCGTTTGTTTCTTTGTTATTTTTCTTAAAAATAACGGCACATAAAAGGAAGACGATCCGCCTTTACGTTACTACTTTGTTTTTTAATTATAATTTAAGTATTGCTATAATTTTATGGTGTGTACGTTGCATTAGCGCGCCATGTGTTTCGGCCGTTTTATTTTAGGACGTAATGGACGGCTGAGTTTATGGCTGCGTGTTTTCCTTTGCCTTTTCTTAACGTTGAGAAAATTCCATAAGTGGACTCTGATGGAACACTATAATTATCGCTGGAATTTCCTTTACTTGCTATGTTTATAATTCGTACTTCTGGTGAAGTAAACATTTTACCTAGGCAAATGTTTTGTCTCCTGCGTGGTATATTATTTTTTTGGGGTTGGGAATTCGTTATCTCTATGCGATATACTGTTGTTCGTGTGAAAATATATTCAGGCACGTGTTCTCGATCTGCTATTTACTTTCATTGATTAGAATTTTAAGGGTAAGAATGTGTTTCGCTGGTTTCACAATATTAGTGCTTACAATCATATTTTAAACGTTTCATTTAATTACAAATAACTTTTCGTATGTTAGAATATGTATTATTTATTATATTGTGTGGTAACATTAATTAAGTCTTTGTCGACATAGTTTTAGCGTTATATAACATTAAATACGACGGAGGATGTGGCTATGTATGAAGTTTTAATTGCTGTGACCATTGTTTATGGTTTAAGTGTATTCATTACATTTTAAGACCACTGTTAGATTTTGTAACTGCTGTTTTACTGGGATATTTTTTATTGTGAATCAAAGCTTCATTCATCCGAAAAAAAGAATTCCTCAGCCACTCGAAGCCGTATTCGATTATGGTTACATCACAGATTTATGCATGGATAATTCCCCCGCAACCACCAGCAGTTCGCGCGTCACTTGTTCTATTTCAATCACTTTGTCGGTGTTTGGCTTGAGATATCGGGAGTAAACACCTCTCGCTCAGTGTTGTATTATTCTAAGCGAGCCACGTGGAGAGGAGGAGCTATTATTAGCCTTATCAATCGTAATTTCCTCGAGCGTCCGCGTAGTTTCCCTTTCAGCCGTGCGGTAGCAGCACGGGGTATCGCTCTCCGCAGCGGTGGACACGCCCACCACGCGTATCAGCTCGCGCATACGTCACGCGATTCATTGTTTTAATGGAACTTCGGTGCGTTATTTGGGGTATCTTGTGTTTGCAGAGGGCGCGATGACGTTTTCACGGGACAATGCCCTACGATACTGTTTAGAATTTGGAACGATATTGGAGTTGAGAGACGTGTTGCGTAGTTTCATTCACTGGTTCGAAACTTTAGGTAAGCGTTGAGTTCCGCGCTTTTCTTTGTTTCTTTAATTAGGTCTCTGCAAATGTCCTTGATTTTTTTTGATGTGTTGACTCTTAATAAATTATTTTATTCCAATGGCGGATTTAGGCATTGATTCTGGGACCCCTGCAATCCAAATATACGGTAAAACCTCACCGAACGACTACCACTTTATTTTAACCCTCTTAACGATCGCATTAATAATTAAAATGTCGTACAGCAAAAGAAACGAATTTTTATTCGTCGTTTTTAAAATTATATATATTTATTATTTCTGAGATTATACATAAGGGCATTTTTTTGGGTCTCTTATTTCAAGGGGCCTTGGGCGCGCGCCAAGTATGGAGCCCATTAAGTCCACCACTTTTGTGCATTTCCAATTTTTTATATGTTTTTGGCAATTTCTGTAATTCTGTAAGAAATTATCTGCAATGCCAAACGATGGTTCACCGAATATTTTCGAAGAAATGGTCATCTTTAACTCGAAAGGTAACTGGACAAGACGAAGTTTTTTCTTCTTATGAAAAAGTTTTAATAAAAATATTTGTCTATTGTTACCCGTTTGATAGAAATGGGATTCGGCGTTCGGCTCTTATCAATAGCTTGTAAACTATTTCCATTAGCAGTTATTGTGTAAATTGATTTTTTTCCTCGCCGTGCGGTCCCAGGGGACTCGAGAAATCGAAAAAGTCGAAATAACTCCGGGACGACGTTAAATTGATGTTCTTCACAACTTCTACGGCTTCCGAAAAACTTTCAGTTGAAATTATTTTGAACCATCCTTCGAAGTCGTGCAGATGAATTTCATCAGTGCTGCAAGGATTCGTCTTAATAGAAATGTTGTCGTGGAAACGTGTAAATTGAAACAAAAAAATCGCGTACAATTTTTCCTCCCTAGATATCGGCCTATTCGGTGAATTATATTGTGAAATGTCATAGATTTTTCACATTTGTTAACAATAATTAGCGATGATTTAGCTTGCCATTTTTCGTCGTTGTGGTCTAAATATCAGATCGAGTGCGTGATTTTTATTGTCCTGGTAGAATCTTTGAAAGATGCATGAATTAGTAATTGATTTTAATTACAAAAATTTGTAAAAAGCCGAATTAATTGACGTCTTGTCATTTTACGCAGATAATTTCACTTGTATCCATAGAACTCGTACCTACAAAGCCTCCCCACTTACCTAAGAAAGCTGTATTTCCGCCATCCCTCTGTACTATGTTCAGTTACAATTCATAAACAGTACCTACTGAACCTACATTTGCCATTATTATATCCACTTTAAGAAAAAAATATTGACGCAAACTATAAGTCATGGGTTAGAATTTTACAGTTGGTCACTGTAAGTCTCGCGATTGCAATGGTTTGACAGCCAGTAATTATTGTAAAATATTTTGGTAGTAATTATTGTAAAATATTTTGTGCCCCCTCACCGAACTGCGCACCGCCCCTCGCCCCATAGTTTGGAAACCACCATAGTAATATATGGATTGTATTAAATGTTACGTTAATGTCTCTCAATACTAACAAGATAAGCGCGACATAGAAAGATTGACGGGCGCATTTGCTGTTTTTTTCAGTGAATTTTAGCGTATAAATCATTCATGTAACTCCAAGTAGATTCGATTTTTTTAATCAAATGGTTCGAAATAATGTCGCACCTCTGTTCGTGTTTTCAAATCAACTTTTCTCTGCTCGTTGTATATAGAGCAGTCCATTCTTTTAGTGGGTCGATTAGGTAAAAAAAATATCCCAGAAGTTTTTGGTTTAATGGGCGATCATCAGTTGGGGTTGGTTTTTGCGGATCCGTCTTTGAAAGGGTTTTAATTGATGCGAATGTTGGTTTATGTGCGCGCGCATGCAGACAAGGCAGACTGAATGATGAATAGCGATCCCTAAAAGGGTAAAGGACGTGTGGCTGGAAATTTCTCCCCGTATAGACTCAGTTACTCCTTTTCTCTCTCTCTCTATTCAAATCCTTAGCTTTTATCTCTTAATATTTTTTCTTCTGTATCTGTCTAGGGATTTTTCGCGGTTTTTATTACACCTCCCTACTCTTAGTAGATGTTTTTCCGCAGTGGGACTTTTTTTCTGTGTCAAAAGAAGTGATAACACAGTTTTTTTTCCAACCCACAAAACTAACATCATTCTATGGTAATTCTCTATGCCAACTAACAAAATTTGTAGTCAATATGTATGTTAAAGTCTGTAATTTAGCTTGTATATAATTCTCAATCCTGACGAAAGGGTTAAATGTAAGAAGGGACTTCACAGTCTCAATTTCGCCCTAAATAAAGTCGTTTGTCTGTCTGTCTCTCTCTCTCTCTCTCTCTCTCTCTCTCTCTCTCTCTCTATATATATATATATATATATATATATATATATATATATATATATATGTATGTATGTATCTGGTTCTAGTTTTAAACAGTCGCCTCCCGACCCGGCGCAACCTTTTTTTTAATTTATTTTACGCGTCACGTAGATTTGCAATCCGTTCTCTCCGCCCCCCTCATTACCCATCCGAAGGCTATAAATCTCGGGTGAAACAGTTAGGGGTGTGAGAACGGTCCCCATAGGGAGCTGTAGAATCAGGCCTTTGGGGCAGTAATTCTTCCTTTTGTGTCTTCGAACTGTCTCGTTCTTTCACTTTCACTCGTGCTATCTCTTTATCTCGCCCTGACCACGTTCGTCTTCCTTTCTCTTTCTCTGTCTTTCGGTGTGTGTGTGTGTGTGTATATATCATCATCATCATAGGTAGTCTGTCCGTTGACAGGTCCGTGATTATTCTAGGTTAAACTTGGTTCTCCATATATATATATATGTATGTGTGTGTGTGTGTGTGTATATATATATATATATATATATATATATATATATATATATATATATATATATATATATATACATATATGTATATACACGAAAGAGGAAAGGTAAATAAGGATATTTAGGGCAACTAGGTGTTGAAGAAAACCCAGCGAGCATTTACCGGAAGGAGAGCCGCGTGGGTGTCGGAGAGACACATTTGTAGAAGTTATTGGAGCTTTCGGGATGATCCCTTCGTCTCGTGCTGACTAAGGGATCATCCCGAAAGCTCCAACAACGTCTACAATTGTGTCTCTCCGACACCCAAGCGGCTCTCCTTCCGGTAAGTGCTCACTGGGTTTCCTTCAACGCCTATATACACACGCGCACTCACGCGCATACATATATAAAGTGAAGTTCTATATATCCAAATGGATGGTACCATATATGAAGAGGTTCGCTATGAAAAGGTTGAGGACAAATTTAGCGGTTTGTGCTCTTAAAACTTAATGCAAAAAGGATTTTTTCTAGGAAAAATACTTTATTTAAATTTCAATTCCTTTTTAAAATAGCTCTCTGACATGGTGAAGGTGAGTAGGGAAATATTGAAGCACGTACACACTATAAGGAGGGACATAATCACGTTGGCGTATTTACGGTGCATTCATTGATTGATAATAATAGATAGATTTAATAGGTATCATATCTAACAAGCTTGATGTGGCCAGCGAGGAAATTTAAATGGCAATTTACGATATAAATTTGATTTTTTCAGGAAGAAAGATAAAAGTTGGGTCACACACATATGGTGGCAATTTATTTTTTCGCGGAGGCATGTCTGTAAGATATTTGGAGGATTACGAATTAAAGATGTTTTTTGCTACATAAATGTAGTAGGTCGGCTCGTTACCAAGGTTACATTAGGGAACACGCAAAAGCACGAAAGAGATAAGTTCGCTAGGTAAAGGTTTTATACCGTGTGTTCATTATGTACTGTTGAACATCTCTTTACCTCATTTGTTTATTACAATATTTTTATCTTAACTCCGTTCTTTAGCACTCTCTTTCCGTTCTTTGTCTTCATCTCTCCTACTCCCTTTCTCTTTCTTTTCATTCTCTCTTGCCCTCCTAATCTATCTTACTTTCTTTTACTCTCCCTATCTCCCCCCATATTTCCTATCTATCCAACTCTCTCCCTCCCCCCTATTCTCTCTCCCACTCGGTCTCTCTTCTCCCTCTCACTCACTCTCAATTTCTCTGTCTCCTCTCTCCCTATACCTCACTCCCTCCTGATTATTCCTTTTCATAGCCCCTCCCTACTCTTTCTTTCTTCCTTCCTTCCCCTCCCCTCTTTCTCTCCTCCCCTCCCCTCCCTCTTTCTCCCCTCCACTCCCTCTTTCTCCACTCCCTCTTTCTCCACTCCCTCTTTCTCCACTCCCTCTTTCTCCACTCCCTCTTTCTCCCCTCCCCTCTCTCTCCCCTCCCCTCTTTTCCTCCCCTCCCTCTTTCTCCCCTCCACCCCCTCTTTCTCCCCTCCACCCCCTCTTTCTCCCCTCCACCCCCTCTTTCTCCCCTCCCTCTTCCTCCCCTCCCCTCCCTCTTTCTCCCCTCCCCTCCCTCTTTCTCCCCTCCACTCCCTCTTTCTCCCCTCCCCTCCCTCTTTCTCCCCTCCGCTCCCTCTTTCTCCCCTCCGCTCCCTCTTTCTCCCCTCCCCTCCCTCTTTCTCCCCTCCCCTCCCTCTTCCTCCCCTCTCCTCCCTCTTCCTCCCCTCCTCTCCCCCTCTCTTCCCTCCTCTCCCACTTCTACCACCACTTTCTCTTCTATAACTCTCCCTCTGTAATCCTCCCCCCTCCCCCTCCCCCCTCTCTGTCTCTGATTCATTGACCTTCTCTCGAGCCTTCCTCTCCTAACTCAAGGACGAATATCGAGGGTGCTCCTGTTACTCGAAACCTTCAAGCACTTTCGCTCATCGATGGCATTTTTTTAAATCATTTTTTTCCACCTCTTGTATCTACCCCTCTCAGCCTTACGTCGCCTCCGCGGACTTAAAAAGCGCAGACGTTTCCTTTTTTTTTCTCTAACTTTATTTTCCTCCGCACTCCGACCTCTTTTTCTTTCGCGGCGAGTCTTGTGAACGGGTCCTCGGCCTTCTTTTCTTTCACGATCTCGGCGCGGTTTTCGGTCCCTCGAAAAGAATTCCCGGAGAAATGTAGGCTGCTTTGACATTCCGTTGTCGTGTGTCGCTCGGATGGCATACTTCGTAATCTAGTTTCACAAGATTTCGAATACCGCTAACGGGTTTTGCCGAATGATTTTTAAAAAAAATATTTGGATCCGAATTTTAAGCATTTTAATTGGTGGTAGTGTAACGAATGTACTCGTTAATCTAAGTCAGGGAGACCAGCTTCTTACTTTGTCATGTTTCGGTATGTTTTTACGATTGATTGAGTGAAATTGTTTAGCATTTTGTACTAATAAGCAATAATTTTATTTGCTTTTATCGAGGCGATACTCGGTTCACGTTCTATACTTAGTTTGTATTAATGGTGGAAATTGATGGCGTCGGTTTTGTGTGCCATTTCACCAAGTAGAAATTCCCCAAATTTCAACCAAGGAAAATTTCCGTAAATTTATAAGCCCTGGGGTAAATACGAATTACGCTACTTCGTCAACCATAAGTTCAATCTATCTTTCTACAACAATCTTATATAACTACCGAGAGTCAAGCACGCCAAACCCACGTGATTAAAACTTAATGATGGGTAGGTGGACGTAGATAGATAGACAGACAGACAGACGACTTTATTTCGGCGACGATAAGACAAAATATCTTCTGTCGAAGGTCCAAAAAGTTGGATTTATCATGGCTATTTTTATACAGCCGTTTTTTTTTTTTTTTAAGAGGAAAAATTAAATGAAGACATTTAGCATCGTGTTACAAAAGGTTTTTATTAGTCGGACACGGCTCAATCAGTCAGAAACGTGGAAGATTATCGAATGTAGAAATTCGGAATTAATTAAGGACATTGGTAGGTATTCAGTTTTCCGTGAAAACGCCATCCAAGCAGGTAAACGGGTACATCCATAAATTTAGCGTTATTTTTTTTCCCGCCGCCTCAGGATTTCGAAACCGTAATCTCATGGTCATGGAGGGTTTATGGATTCAGTTTGACCGTCAAAAAAAAAAAAACCTGTTTTCCCCGCGATTTTATTGACCTAAAATGGAATTACTCGGTTCGCAATTTCATTTTGCGGATAGAGGAATAAAAAAAAACACTTCGTACCGGCCAGGTGTGGGCTGCAGCGTTGACCTAATTTCCGTTGCTTGCAATCTTTCTCGGAGATTTTTTTTTTGCGTAGATTTAAGATGTGGCGTGGCGAATTTCGTCAGCCTTTGTCGGAGTGGTCTCGTTTCCAAGGTTACCTTGGTATTTCGTAAGCTTATGCTGTGCCTGAAAATCACCCGCGTGGTTTGGGTGAGTCATGTAGTCTTAATGGCACAGTTCATGATTTTGTGCGTGTATGGAAAAAATATCGTATACGTAAATTTGCATGTTTGTATGTTCATATGCATGTATGTGTATGTATACACGTGCATTGTAACGTTACAATTTAAACGGACGAAATGCCGTCCTTTCATGCGTTGCTTTCGCAACGGAACTTGATCCTTACAGCAGGGGTGGCCAACCCTTTTACAATAAGGCCCACATGAGATTTTATAGATGACCGTTTGGGCCACGTACGACCTTTAAAATGACGGATAGGACCGTGTGTACATTTCAGAGAGCTGGTTATGAAGATTTTTCGATTTCGTAATGCGTAATACGACTGTATTATAGACGTATTACATTACTCTGTGCTCGACAAATGTCGTTTAGGTTTCATATATTGTACCCAGCGATAACTGATGGCCCATGTACGAATGTATGCCTCTTAAAGAAATTCACGAGGTAAGGCGGGCCAAATAAAACCACTGCGGCGGCTGGAAATTGTCTACGGGGCTTTCATTTGGCGGCCCTTGCCTTAAAGTATTTGGGTCTTAAAGTTATTTTCATGAGATTATTTTTGATGTATTTATTGTTCGTCCCAGTTAAAATTTTTCACTGTCCAAATTTATGGTAGTCTGATACCGTTTCGCAAATGACATGTCTTATTATCTTATCTCTGTAATATATAGCTGCTTCTAGCATAAGATATATATATACATACTACGGAAGAGGAAAGGTAAGTAAGGATATTTAGGGCAACTAGGTGTTGAAGGAAACCCAGTGAACACTTACCGGAAGTAGAGCCGCTGGGGTGTTGGAGAGACACATTTGTAGAGGTTAGAGCTTTCGGGATGATCCCTTCGTCAGCACAAGAGAGACATATATATATATATCGAAATTGTTAACTTTCTAATTTTTAGAGGTTGTTTTTACCACATTATTCAGAATAGGCTGAAATGATTGCAGTATACTAGTATACCTACATTATGATCGTTCATGAGCATGTACGTGCAAGCATTCAGAAGGCATTCATTCACTCGCAACTGCCACGCATTTTCGTACGTAGACGATCATAAATTATGTTCACAAACGTCTCCGAGGAATTGTTATTTTTCGCGCCGACTATATTTTCTGGAAACGGGTATTTTTTGAATGTAAATTTTGGATGCGCGGCTCGAATTTTTCTTTCTCTCGCGACTGTGACAAACAAATGCGCGGTCCTTCTTCTAAAATCCGGCTAACGAGCTGGAAACAAGAAATTAATGCTCTCGTCCGCGTCGTCGAGAAAGATTTGCATTTCTGCGCCGTATTGTGTGTATTATTTTTTTATCCTCGTAAATTCTCTCCGAACGTAGTTCCTCGTCTCGGCGACGGAGGGAGCGCTAGACTCGGCGGCGCCACGTTGCGGTCGTGAGTTTGAATCTCGCCTGCAGAGCCCGATGTCAACGACCTCTCTATAATCTTTCTTCCCTTACCCCCTCCCCCCTTACCCCCATTCCCACAAGAATCGAACCCCGTCCAACGCTTCGGAATTATCGATACTTGTTCGGAGTAAGCGGAGGGAATCGAAAAATGAAGTCCCCCCCCTCCCTGTCGGTTTACACATGTAGTTTTCTACGACGTATATTCGCAAGGTTTATCTGGGGCGGGTTCCCTAGTATGTACATACGTACGCCCCGAAAACCGATGCATAATAACCGGCACGCGAGCCAAAAACAAAAGACGGATGTTTTCCGAATAAAAATCACGAATCGATACATCCGCCGCGGGAGCATCTCGGGCTTCGGGGTTCGTGAAATTTGGGACGCCGTAGCAACCACGTGACGTTTTCGGGCTTCAAAAAAGATTTTTTTTAGGATACGTCCTCTTTTTTTTTTCTTTACATAAAACGTAGGCGTCATCAATCCTTCCCTTTCGGATCCCGCAAGAAATTCCTTCCTTTCAAAAACCACTCCCCTTTTACTAAGTAGTAAAAGCGACGAACAAGAAACAGCGGACGCGAACGTGGGGATTAAAAAAGAATAAAAATCTTCTCTCTCTGTGTACGAATACCTCGAAGGAGTTGGGGGAAAAAAAAAGAAGAGGTAGAAAAATACGTAAGTCGCCATTTTTGTCGGGAGTTTTTCATTCTTGCATTCGAAAAGATGACGAACGCATCTCCACTTCCTTTCGTGTATCTCTTTAGCATTCGGTTAGCCTATGTGAGCGTGTGTTTGTCTGTCTGTCCGTGTGTGTTTTCTTGTTTGTGTTCGCAGAGAAAAAGGGCGGAGACGCGAGTTTTCTTTCATATTCTCAATTCTTTACATCTCTCTTTTCCGCGTCTTTTTTTTTGTCTCTAACTCTCCTTCAAAAAAAGTACAAAAGACGAATTAAAATAATTATTTATTTTTTCCCCCAGTCCTCGTCTTCTTCCTTCTGGGCCTTCCTTTCTCTCTCTCTCTCCTCTCTTCTCTTCCAGAACCTTTCGTACCTCTCTTTTTCCCTCTCTGCAGGAGGACAGAGAGAGAGAGAGAGAGAGACCTCTTTCAAATGGAATCCCTTCGCTAACGAGGGAACCAAACTTCCGTCCTTCTAAAGGCCTGCCCTCTGCCGATATCGATCTGAAAGCTTGCGGAGCTCTTACTTCGTCTCTCTCTCTCTCCCTCTCTCTCGTCTCTCCCTCTCTCTCCCTCTCTCGTGTATCCTTTTTAGATGGGAGAGAAAACCTTCCCTCTCATTCTGCTCGTGTGACCTGGGAACGCGTATCTTTTTCTCTTCCTCTCTTTCTTCTTTTCTCCGTATCACTGCATAACATGCATACGTACATCCGCATATATATATATAAATACTACGGAAGAGGAAAGGTAAGTAAGGATATTTAGGGCAACTAGGTGTTGAAGGAAACCCAGTGAACACTTACTTACTTACTTGGGTTTCCTTCAACACCTAGTTGCCCTAAATAAATAAATAAATATATATATATATATATATATATATATACACACACATACATACACACACATTTGTCTATACAGGTGAGCCCCGCTTAACGCGGGGTATGCGTTCCTGAGGTCTCCGCGTTAAGCGAAAATCCGCGTTCGCCGGGACACCATAACTTTTAGGCGCTCGGAGGGAAATTACTAACAACGGCTCTAACGATTTTGATCAAATTTCGGACAGTTACTTGAGTATACATCTACAATAATACTACGTATTTTATTTTTCTCAATGAATGAATATAAGGGTAGTTTATTCTTGGGCAACTTGAAAAAAAATTGGATTTTCTAAAAACAGGCTCATACGATTTCCATTTTCTAAAGATAAGTAAACGACGCATTAGTATATGAGAAAGTTTGTACAATGTATGTTGTACCGATTTTTTTTTAGAGAGCCGGTTCTTAATTTTTTTTCCAGCTCATCACTGATTATATATTATTACACATTATAAGCATTCAAAAATTAAGATCCCTCCGCACGTACCACATGTTTTTTCATATGTAGATCGAAATTATATAATTTTTTGATGTGTAGCGTTATTGTTTTATTATTATTTATAATTACGTGTTAATACGCTAAATTGTAATTGTAATAAGGTAATTGTCTAAAATTATAGATTTAAAAAATATAAATCATCAAAAACATTCCTTACGATCCAATGATGCCAAAGAAACATGAAGCATGTGTCATATTTCTATTTCCGTTTTTCAACTATTTTCCGCCTTAGGAGATGTATTTTTTGTGTTAGACCCGTGAAATTTACAGAGAAAAGAGTGAAATTGGCCACCAGACGATGCAATATTATGCAACACTGTTGAAATATCACAATATTATGGTACTTTATGAAATTTGATTAGTGCGAAATTTAAAAAAATCATAATATACGATATTAGACTGCGGTCGCACTGTGCATAAGATATCTATATTTTAAAAAAATAATTTGAAATTATATATATATATGTGTGTGTGTGTGTATATATATATATATATATATAAGTATATTTTTTTTTTCCGGAGAGTTTTTGGAAATGAGAAATGCGAACGGACTTGTGGCTCTGTACCGCGATTCGTAACTCGCGTTTCTAGGTTCGTCGGTTTTTTTTGTTTTTTTAAAGGTCTTTTGCGAGTCATCCGAATTCGTCGTTTACAACTTTATTTATTTTTTTGATGTTTCGGTAGGGTTTTTATTTATTTTTTCTGCGAGGTTTTGACACACTGCACGAACGTAGGTTGCGTTGGGGTTTCTTGTATTATGCTGTATCGAAGGGAGGATTGGCGTTGGTTTGTTTCTCTGTATGGTTTAAAGTGTTGTTCTTTTGTTCCTTCGGAATTTTTGGACAATTTGAGCTGGTTTTTTTTCTGTTTCGGCCCTCTTGAAATGATTTGACGTGGATGGTTTTGCGTTCGAGTTGTGTTTCGTTTCATTCGGAGATACAATGAGGTCATGACGCGACGTATAGGATTTAAATTATTGAAAGATGATTCGTGGAGTGATAAATTGACCAGTAATAATGATATGCTCGAATTAAATGATTCATGGAAATTTTATATTCATTGAAATGTAACTTGTGATATTAATGTAAAACTCACGGTCGCAACTTGTGCGAATTTTTAACCATTTGTTGCGAATAACCATGGATCGTTTCAGAATAATAAAGTTGCTTGAAGGCGTTTAAAAGTTCACGTTTTCAGGGAAATGGTTAATATTATGGACAGTTTCGTTGTATTTCCTGGCAACTTATCCTTGAATTAGTTGTGTATTTAAATTTTAATGTTGATTTGTTGTATTTTATGCGTATCTGCACTTTTATATAGTGCTTAAGGCGAGAACAAGAAAATCCTTTTGCAGCATATAAAATGTCACTATTTAACTTTTAAATCTTTTCAGTCGTAAATTGATGGGAATGATTGATCCGAAGATAATTTTTCCACGCTATATGAGCGTAGCCGCACTCTCCCAAGTGACCACGCACGTTGTCGCAGTTTTATGCAAAGTCTTTATTCGAGAATCGTTCCTAATTAATGTTTTCACACGTATTTTTTCATCTCTTTTTTTAGCTTATTTAAAGCGTAGTGTTATTTTTGTACCTACTGCTCTATAAGGTATTATTTGAGGACGCAATTGGTACAAATGTGTCACATAATGCCTGCGTAAACCCTTAGGTTAATCATTAACTAGTGGATACATCAGAATCTAGGTTTCGCCATACGTCGTTTCGTTATACGTCGCAGTTTTAGTTTTCAGGAGCGTATCTCCGACGTATAACGGGGACTTACTGTATATCTATGTCTTTAAAAATAAAACACTTGGACGTGAGCGTAAAGAATATTCCTCGAAACAAAAGGAATCTAGCACGCGTCTGCAGCCATTTAAAATAAAATTGTTTTCAAACGCAAAAAAATATCTTGGTTACCGTTCTTGCCTATTTTTGTTTAAGTCATATTTCGGACACCAAAATGAAATCCTCGTCGGCACTACTAGAAGTCCCATACTGACATCTCCGACTCGAACCGCACTGCAGCAAACCGCGCACATTACCGGGAAACGTAGTTTTTGTCTTTTATTATTTTTATTTATTTTTAAAATTCTCCCTTCGTTAATTTTTTCATAATTTCGCCCTTTATTTTTTACTTTCTCTCTCTCTCTCTCCGTCCCCCGAGTGAAAGGGGTCGGCCCTTAATGGCGGCGTGTGTTCATTAATGTTCGGAGAAAAGGAAAAGCCGTGTTTCCCTCTCGCTATATATGTGTGTGTGTATATATATGTGTGTATATATATATGTGTGTGTGTATACTATATGTATGTATGTATGTGTGCGTGTGTGTGTTACACATACACACATAAATAAACACTCGTGCATGGGGACTACAATGTGACCCAGTTAATTTTCTTTGCCGTCTTCTCCATGTCTCAGTACTTAATAAAGGAGAAAGTATTTTATTCGTGAAAGCGATCGAATTCGAGATTTCAACGGAAACGCACGTTTTGAGGTCCCCCGAGTACGTTTTGACTGTCTCTCTGACAAAATATTTGGCGCTATGACTCAAAAATTAATAATCAGATCATCACAAAACCTATACTACTTAAGATTTTTATTGACAAACGAAGGTATGAAAAAGTTATAGCTGAAACTGCTTAGCCGGAAGTGGAGGTTTATTCTTTCTTGCCTTTTTTCTTTTTTTTTAACCAATTTCCTCCTCCTCCTACTAAGCATTTGTTATTATAAAAGTTTTAGGAAATGCAATTTTCTGCAAAGTTTGCTTGAATTATTTTTTTTCTTGAAATCGATATTTAAAGAGAGATTTCGATTTTTCTTCTAAGTTTATGTTATATAAATAGCTCGTTAAGTGATGCCATTGTTGGCGTTAATATGTTAAAAATTTTCTGTCGACAGCGTTACATACACTGCCAAGGGTAATTTCAATTGCGCATCGATATTTTGTTATCCATAGAAACACATATAAATGTTATTTACGTATTGTTTTTTAAAAATAAAGACTTTTGAAAATGTTTTAAAATTAATCACGAATGTAGTTATTGATAATTATTCCTTAGGACGCTAATGTCGAAAGCAATCATATTATTTGCTCCGCATGGAAAAAAGTCATGTGCTGGACGCATCAGATATTTGTTTATTCCTTCTTCGTAGACTTAAATTGCTATATGGCTTTAAAAAATTTAACCATTCAGTTTCGTTTTCAGCTGGAGTTCATTGTCACTCCCCCCTCCCCCACTCTCCCTCTTTTTATCATTCTCAATCATACCAATGGGAATGCACTTAAAAGCAAGCAAGGCCTTGGATCACATGAAGGATGTAAAGGGGAGAATTCTCGCAATTCAGAGTCGTTTTGAAACAGCGTTCCTTTCTTTGTGTATGTAACCCTCGGAGAAGGCTCGATAATCGATATAAGAGTTAGCACTATAAGGGACGCTATTAGGGATGGGCGATCTTACCCTGAAAGATCGATTCTGTGAATAGATCTAGATCGTATTAATAAGATCGATTCAAGAAAGATCGATCTTTGATTCTAGCCACAAGGAAGGCTATAAACTAAAAGAATAATTTTCGTGCTACAATTTTTTTATTATAATAAAGATCGATCTTATATTCAAGCCATAAGAACCGACATTTTACATTAACATTTTATAATCATAATAAAAAGAGACAAAGAAAATTAAAAACATAAAAGTTCGCGTAGCATTAATTTCCTCTCTAATATGATTTTTAATTTCACAGATTTCTGACTGACTATTATTCGCATAATAAATTGCCAATACGCGCATACAGCCATGCCCTCAGCGAGATTCGAATCCGCGAACCTTACATTGGAAACAAATACATTAAAATCCTATACCGGGGAAATTCATTATTCGAGTAAAATGTGAATTATTGAGATCAATTTATTTCACACACTTCGTAATTTATTATAAATTGACTGAAAAGAACCGCGCAAACATTGCGCGGGTACAGCTTGTAAAGTTAAGTTGCCGACTCGGTTTGATGCCCACAACTAGAGTTCACCACTTTCACCAATCACCACTGCCCCTCTCCTTCATGGGCACTCCACCAGGTGGGGTCGAACGATTCTCGATTCTGGGCTAAAAGAATCGATCCACATAAAAATCGTAGAACAAAAGATCGATCCAAAAAATCGAATCGGCCTTGTAAAAAGATCGATCCTGTAAAAGGTCGATCTTGGATCGCCCATCCCTAGACGCTATGTCTGAAAATTTACGGTCGGCCAAGTTTATCTAGCGATTTCAAATTCGTTTCGTTCACGGATAAATTAATGGGATATCGTAATTCTGTTTAGCTTTAGACATTCAAATGTTTTTAGCCTGTTACGTATAGGAGTCGAAAGTCGTTTAAAACGGGAGGATTTATTTTTAAAGAATGTCCAGTATTTTTAATGTCCAGTATTTTTAGCTTGTCGCTGTTTGGTACAAGAAACAGCTAGACTGAACGTCATTTAACCCGGTGTTTTTACATTATATTATCGAATTTTTTCGGTGGTTGATGAATTTGCACTGCTATTCAAAATGTTTGCACTTTGATGTTTTATTAGAGTAGTAGTAGTAATTAGGTTTCTAGGTGCGTCGACAGCTAAGGTCATTTTGCACCGTCAAATTCTGTTAGAGAAAATCAACATACATCACAACATCCATGCCCGAAGCGGGATTCGAACCCGCGACCTTTCGGTTAGAAGGCAGGCGCACTGCCTACCAGTCTAACCCGGCCGGCTTGTTTTATTAGAGTTTGCTTAGTTGAGTAATTGGCGAATACTTTTTTATGCTTGGTCAAACAGTCTGTGCGATGTTTGTATTGTGTGAATATCACATTTTTTACAATTAATATATATCTGTTTGTGTGTGTGTTGGATGAGGACTATTGCTTTAATGCTACTGCTTAAACTAGCGAACTAATGCTATGTTATCCCTATGACCCAAGGTTGTATGTACTGGAGCTCGGACTATAATTGCCCCAAGCTGGATTTTCTAGACGTTCGCGTTAATTAATAAGTTGTATGGCACGTCATTTCCCAATCCTAAATAAAAGATAAGGTATTGGCACATTATTTCATCTTTAACGCATGGGATAACGTTTATAAACTTCCGAGAAAGATCCTTATCGTATCCCGTCGTATACGTACGCGAGCTTTCAGCGAAATGCGACTCGGAGGAGAGGTTAAAAAAAAAAGGAACGTGTCCTTATCGCTGAGACCACCGTGAAAATGCGAAGGAAACCGTTAAAAAATAGCTATAAGTATATATATATATGAGATATTTTTTTTCTGTCGCCTTCGATCCTTAGATACGATAAAATTACACCACGAGATTAAAAGGGAGGAGAAAATAAAAAAAACACCGGTTATTATTTTATGCACGCAAGTCGGCCATGGTCGCTATTGAT
The DNA here is from genome assembly GCA_036926305.1 of Uropetala carovei. Taxonomy (NCBI): domain Eukaryota; kingdom Metazoa; phylum Arthropoda; class Insecta; order Odonata; family Petaluridae; genus Uropetala; species Uropetala carovei. The sequence goes on along the minus strand of JAXCHB010000090.1, from coordinate 1,440,176 downwards.
TTTGCTCGCGCGAGGCTTTTATATAATTTTTTTGGTAGAGAATTCCTCAGCGGCTCCGCCGACATATTGGTCGGAGGGTTGCATGCCCGCATTGTGTGCGAGAGAGAAAAAAGGTGGGAGGGGCGCCCTTCCCTTTTTTAAAAATCACCCGCGTTATGTAAATGAATGTTATTATCTCAGTTTACTTTTTAATTATTTGATATGGCCCCAACCCCTTCCACTTCCGAATTTCTCGGCTCTCCTTATAAATAAAATTACTTTTTTTTATCTTCTTATATTTAGATTTCGATACCGCTAAAGGGGTCAACGCAGGTTGTTTTCGTTTTTAATTTTTCCGTCCACCAGAGGGGAAAATTGAAAAAAAAAACACTTCGCGGGAAGTGGTTATTGGCCACCTTATCACCATTGCTGTGTTTACGACGTGCCGTGCGTTATGAGATATTTTTGGGTGGAGCGAGCGCTAAAGCAGAGGATCTGATAAGTACGGATGGCTAATTGTATCGCAACGCTTGATCAATAATATGTCTGATGGAGCTGGACGTTTTGTTTATTGGTTGCTGAGAGAGGAACGTTACGTTACCAGGACCGATGAGAAATCTTCTTATCCGACTCTGTTTGATGTTGAGATGTTTACATTAGTAAAGCTTTACATAGAGAAATTTAAATGGGTGATCTGCATAGCATTAATTTTGCTCTGCTTTTTTTTCTGAAATTCGTTGTAATATAGACAATGTACATGATATTATAACTATTATATAAGCCCGTCAATATGACGGGAATGAATATATTATTTAACTTAAAATCTCGTTCTTGTTATTCTTATAAACAATTTATTCATATCTTTCAAATATCAAAAATGTATTCAAAATTCTATCGACAAATAAATTCGAATCGTATCATCACATATATTCTATCAGTTCGCGTTTATTTCACGCCTTAGAAACGGCACTGTAGTCGAGCGTTACTGACATAAAGTTATGTCCCGAGCCCTGATTGGCTTGCCATTCAACCTATGAAAACGCCGATTGATCATTATTACGCCATCACACATAACCAAGCAAATTATATAGAGTAGTTGATAATTCATCGTAAATCGGTTCATCGACCTTCGCGTTTATGCTTTTCGTAAAGTAGTATTTGATGAGATGTTGCATGATAACGAAGCCTTCGCCTGCGTCATTGAACGTTCTGCCCGACGGGGAATGCTTTGTGGAGACAACCCCGCCATTCGAAATTTAGGAGCGGATCGCGCGGTCTCCTTTAAAATCGCACTATTTCAAAAATCTTTACGTCTGCTCTCGGCGCTAAAGGGGGGGGGGGGGGGGGGAGGGAGGTGAGTACTGGGGGGGGGGGGGGGGGGAGAGGGATAGAGGGGCGAGGACGTTTCGGGATCCGTGTTTCGGAAAATTGAAATATTCGCCCGGTATTCGCATTTCGAGAAGTCGAATTTTATGCGATCGAATCGAAACTCTTTGTTTTTCGTTCTTTGTATTTTTTTTATCCCCATGAAATCTGTTTGAATTGGTCGGCTGCGGACCTCTCCCTGCATCGCTAATGGTGTAAGCGTCGCTCCATAAAGCGTTATCGATTCGCCGGCCTTTTTTTCATCCAGCCGTACGTGGCATAAGTTGCTAGTGTGGGCTTTTCAACTCCTCCCGAAAAGATAGGCTCGGGTTCGAGTTCCGATAGTTCTTTGGGGAATGGTTTTGTTTGTAATGTAATGCTACCAGAGTCACGCCCAGGAAGTACACGTTTTAAGAGGGCTTTATATATGTATATTCCGCATGGAATCGATGGAATTTTTTTTTAATTGAGTTGGAGCGTCGGAATGAACCGGTAGTTTTACAAACGAATAGACTCGATGGAATCCGAGGAAGATTTTCGCGTTTACGAGTAGAAAAAATGGCATTCCTGACCCCAAATCGGCTACCATTTCCTGTAACATACTCACGCGACCAACTTATTGATCTGTGGGAATGAGTTTCTCCCAACCACTCCCTCACAAATATGGCGACCTTAACCCGATCTCCCTCTTTCTCTCGCTCGCTTCTCTCACTCACTCCGTCTCTCTCTCTCTCCCTCTCCCTCTCCCTTCCCGGTAACTCCAGCCAGAAGGAGAGAGATTGAGAAAGCGGGGGGGAGGGGAGAGGAAGAGTGCGAGGGGAGGGAAGAGGAGGATGACGAACCTGGCTCTTACCTCTCCTCCATCTCGGAGGAATTCCCGCGTTTTCGTAGGTCTACCCCTGCATGGTGCTGCCACCACCGCGTGGTGTCGATCCCTCGAAACTCCGTGCGGTGTACGTAGGGGAGCCCTCCTGTAAAGTGGCGCACCGCTTGCCGGATTGCCCAACTTCGTTCGAGGCCTGCGCTTGGTTCGAGGAGCGGTGTATAGGTGGCAGTTGGTGTTCTCCGGCGTCGTTTTCCCGCGTATTTGTCGCAGAAATGAATCGTAGATGGTGGTTCTGTTTTAGCCTAAATTTATTATTTTTCTTTGTGACGACCTAAGTGTTGCCATAAAATTCGTTGAAAATCAATCCTTCAATTTTATATTTTCGGTGTTGGTGCGAGCGAATATAAAATTTGATGTTTTATATTTCTTTCAATGAGAATGGCAAACGAAATATTATATAACTGCGTTCTTGAGTTTTTTATGCTAGTGAAATACAGTTTGTGCTACAGGTCAACTAGAAGAATTTTTGGCTTGAAGAATTTTGTCGCTAATCCATGTATGTACATGATTTATTTTGAACGAATCATGTGGCTATGTTTGTTTTATGCTGTGGTTAATCACAATAAGTTCGTTGGAATGACGTAATGTTTAATAATATCTAAATTTGGAAAGAAAATAGGGAATTATTTCATGATTCCGACACGCAGAATTGATTTTTGTGTTGAAATATTCTTTTCGTTTCGTCTCATTTTAGCTTATTATTACAAAAAATAATTGATTAGAAAAATTCTTATGCGCAAGGACAAAACGGTGTACATACATATATCGAAAGTGTCATTTTGCGATATTTTAACTTTTTCCTTCTCTCATCCCAGCTTCTATTTTGTCTAAATATCCCTCCTCTTGCGAAGGTAGAATTTTCGAAAAGGACGAGGAATTAGTTACCGCGCGCGCCGCTGGGCGGCGCTGCCGTAAAATCAATAAGCGGAAGAAACAGCCTTTTGTGCGAGAAATGGGGATTCCGGAAAAGGATATGTATATAGAGAAGACGAGAAAAGGGAGAGAAATAGAGAGAGGGGGGAGGAAGGTAGAGCGTGAACGATACAAAGAAGAAGAGGGGCAGAATAAATTATTTAAAAAATAAATTTTATATTATGCACTAAAAAGGAAAAAATACATTTTTATTTATAGATCGTGAGTTCGGCCGGTAAGGAGGAACAAAATTTACAACAATTTCAGTGGAATAAATTCCTTCTTGCTCAACAATGTTGATTTACTAAATTTTATTTAGAACTTTTGTAAAAGTTATATGGCGCCTTACAGGTTTTATTATCTTGCGAACTCACGATAGATAAATGAATAAAAATATATTTTTTTCTTTTTAGTGCATATTATAAAAGTTATTTAAAAAACCTTTTTTTATTTAACTTATTTTTTCTTTTTAGTCTCAAGCAATGAAATTTAACATTCTTCCATGGTTTCTATAGGTAAGGGTGAAGTAAAAATAGAAGTTATTGATAACAACACAATGGAAATAACAACAAACCGAAACAAGACAAATTGATAATAAATCCATAAAGTGTAAAACTCAAACAGTATGTGAAAGAATATTTTGTAAATAATTTTTCGAGTTATATTTTTTTAAATCTACTTAATTACATTTTGATGTGAAATTTAGCAATTTTCCAAGTCGTTGCAAGTTCTTTTAAGACTATTAAATTACAAATTTTATCTCTAACTAATTGTTGATGTAACTAAAAATGTTAACATTCACCATTCAAGCCCTCTAAACCAGTATAACGTAGCATAATGAAAAGTGTAAGTAAGTTAAAAGCTCTATAACAACCCGAAACAAACGAATGAAGACAACCGAGTAACTACATTTACGAGTGTCGGTATACTTAATTATACGTACGAAATCATTGCTCTATCCCTTACTGGTTCTCAGTTATTAATTATATTAGAAAAAGTGTCAAACTACGAAATAGTTTAGTTTGTAGAAATATACGATGTAATTAACAGACATTTCTTCAGTTTTTCGTAGTTCCAATCTGTGTGTGTACGTCGCCATCTATCATCCATCCGAAAAACCTCTATTTATTTTATTATCTGCTAGATGTCAGGAAAAGAGGGGCAAAGACGAAACGCTAAAATTTGCCTATAACTGGCATTTTAATGGGATATATTAGTGATTTTGAGTTATTAAAATAAAAACCATAAATATCCCAATCTCATTAGTAGCGTCGGTGGTGTCACAGGATGTATTTGCACCGTTCCCTTGGGCTGCTACCAATCTTGCTAGGGTGATACAAGCCTTCATGAAGGTGGCACAAACACATATACATATACACACACATATACATATATATTGAGTGAGGTTAATATAAAAGTTATTAAAAAGAGAGTGAATTGAAGCGAACGGAACGTGAGGAAAATCCGTAAACTTGAAATGAATAAAGGAGGGTGAAGGAAATGAGGTGATGATTGCGGGAAAAATAGAGAGGTTTTGTATTTTGAGTTTTTTTTAAGGGGTAAAATAGAGTTAAAGATAGGTTGTGGGTGAATAGGTTAAACGTTGTATTGAAGAATGGACGGGGGCGTGGAATTAGAACTTTCAGAGAGGAAAGGTAGTCGTTTCGGTTACGTGAAAGACGCAGCAAAATGTACGGTATTAACGTGTCTCTTTTGTTTCTCCTTAATAAAACCACACCTGCGTCTTAAATAGGTTGCTATGCAGTCCGGGTGGAATGTAGAGAAGCTACTCTCAAACGACACTTTGTTTCGGGACGCTGTCATAGTGTTCTTCGTTCTTATTTGACCGCTACAGTTTGCTAATGTTTTACGGAACTAAGCTCGACGAAGATTAATAGCGGAGGCTGTTTGTCTTTGTCGAATTTTCGTCCTTTCCAAGACTCGTAATTGTTTAACTTTGAATCCCTTTCTCTTCTGAGAACCGTGTCTCTCTCCTTCAAACTTTTCTGTGTCACTTGCTCGTTGTTCTCGGTGTGCATCCTCACAAAGCGTTGTTTGGAGGGGTTGTATTATTTAAGGAATCTATGGCACAAATTGTTCCAGGAAATCGGGAAGAACGTTAGATTAATGCATTGTCAGATTACCGGAATTATGGAGCTCGCTATAAAAAAAATTAATGCCTCGATATTTTTTCGTAGATGTGGTAGCACTTCGGACCACGTGGATCGCAACGTGAACAATTCTATTCGTGCGTGAGATGATTAAGGTTTTTGACAAAGTGGGTAAAAGAGCTGAGGATAAGGGTGGGTAAGAAGTCAGATGTCTCAGTAAATCTTGCTCTCCTTTGGCACCGATTCTCGTAACACTGATTCGTCGCAGCACGGTTTGCTTTTTTATCACAAAAAGTTCAGGCAGCGCATGTTATGGTACGCATTAACGCGGCTTGGCGGAGATTTGCGATACCCACAGCAACAATATTTTTTTTTATGTGTACGCACCAAACAGAGCAGGTAATTTTGGGACTGGAAGAAGGTTCCTTAAAAGAGGTACGAAACTTATCCCTCTTTTCACTGGGCCAGTGATGGCGAACCTTCTCTTGTCCGCGTGCCTATATTACTGAAATTACCCAATCTTTTCCGCCTCGCGTGCCACGAAAAAGTCCGTGATTTTTTTGCGTGCCAACTAAAATTAAATTCGTGATCAAGGCATAAGAGATTGAAGTTTGTAAGCATAAAACTAATGTTTTCAATAGTAAGCTAAATAGCAAAAATGTTTCGGCGGCGCTAAATCAGTACGATATATGCCTTGATTGGTTTTCGCCTTTCGTTGGCGTGTCAACCAAAATCGTCTTACGTGCCACTTATGGCACGCGTGCCGTAGGCTCGCCATCACTGCACTAGGCGAACATAACATGGATTCACATTGCGCTTTACCTTTTTCAGAACGCATACGTATCGATATAGGAAGGCCGGGTGTAGTAATTTCGTGAGTTGATGATTCCGCCGCGGACATGCCCGTTCTTGTCGCTGTTTATGAATACGTGACGTCATATGCGATAGGGAAGAGTAGGAAAAAGAGATACATTTAAATAGGGTCAGAAGATAATAGAAGGAAAGAAAATTGAGTCCAGAATATAACTCGTGGAATTGCCCAGTCTGAACTCAGAAATGCGGTGGGACGTTTTTCAAGAACCATACGAGAACCTTAATGCGTAGAAAAAGAATGATTTTTTTATCAGACATGCGCGACTCGAAAGAGAATTTTATAAAAGAGCCAAAAAAAAAAAAGAGAGGGAACGAGGGAGTTTTAGCCTTTCCCATCAGGTTGCTAAGGCACACTTTGCCATCCTTGGAAATCCTGTTACACTTAAGTTTTTCATCAAAAAAGCATTTCAAAGTTTCGAGTTTTCCGACGACCAAACCCCTCGAGCGAAAAAGATGCGAACGACACTAAGTTAAAGGCGGAAGCGTAATTTTTTCAGACTTGTTTCCCGCGGAAAGAATTTTTTGAAATGCATGCGAAAAACAAAATATTTAAACAAAACACAGAAAGAAGCCTGCCTACACGCGGCTGCATGAAGTAATTATATAAGTACATTCGTGGTATAAAGGAAAAAGTAACAAGAGAGAATGTTAGAGCATTGTAAAAACGAATTGTTTAAAGAGAAAAGGAACGTATTTTAATCATCATATGTGTAGACTAGAGCCAGAGTAGAATGAGGATATGATCATGGAAACAACTTTGAGATGAATGTGCAGTAAAATTCCGATTTACCGAACTCTTCGGGACGGGCATATTCAGGTTAATCGGTTGTACGATATGCCTTTTTTACGCGTGCCATTAAACATTTGAATGAATGGAATAAGTAAATGCTGTGATATTAAAGGAGACACCGAAATAAAATTAAGTTAGCGTGTCTCGAATAATACTACACTACGGATTGTTTATTATGTGAAGGAGAAATAAAGGCCCAGATATATATATATATATATATAGCTTGTTAAGTTCTTGGGGCAAACTTGGAGGAGGGAGGCAGTTAACAGGGAAAACTGGAAGAGTGTGGGGGAGGCCTTCATCCGTCAGTGGACTGAAAAAGGCTGATGATGATAATATATATATATATATATATATATATATATATATATATATATATATATATATATATAAGATGGCAACTAGTAGTTGAGAGGGATAGTACGGAGCCAGTGGACACTTACTTGGATTTGTGGACGTCCATGACGATAGAGGAAGTCTTTTCCTTGGAGCTTTCGGGCATCCGCTTTTCCTCGGCACAAGAGTATAACTAAAATTAAAACTCATTGACGGAGTTGTGGTGCGGGTGAGTCTTTTGGGAGGGCCCGGAGTGTTTTGACTGTAAAACATCTATTGAAGGGTAGGGAGTGGCATACCGCATGATCGGCCACTGGAAGGGGGCCTTTATGAGCGACGCTGTCCCGATGACCGTTCATGCGGATGTTTAGGGATGTGGTGGTAAGACCCATGTAAAATGCCGGGCATTGTGTGCAGTTTAATAAATAGATTATATTTCTGGAGGTGCAGGTTCCGTGGGACGTAATTGTGAAGGTGATATCTGTTATAAGGCTGGTGAACGAGGAGGAAGTCTATATGATGGGGCAAGTGAGGCACCGTGGTCTTCCGCATGGGAAAGACTCTGCGGAGGGTGGTTTTGGACCTGTGGGGAGGTTTTTTTCGCCACAACAGGTCGCTGAGATTCCTAGGTCGACGGAATGATATAATGGGAGGCTTGGGGAAGAGTGTGTGTTAGGTGAGGATGTGAGAATGGGGTGGGCGGCAGCAAGGATGTTTTTCAGAGCTTCGTGAGGCCCCGGGTGGAAGGTTGCTGTGAGAGTCAAGGGGGTGTCGCTTTGAGTAGGTGGGATTGGGTTCGGTGTTTTTCCAGGGGGGGGGGAAGAAGAAATGGCGCGGTGTATTTGGTATCGAATTAATTCTGGAGGATAGCCTCGGTTGAGGAATGCCTCCTGAATATTTATGCAATATGCGAATAGCGAATATATATATATATATATAAAGTCAACATAAAATACATTTAATTTAAAAGTTCTAAAAATTCGGGTTATTCGGTATCCGGTTAATTCAGAATTCGCTGCAGATACATCGAAAAGTGGTTTGGCGTTCTTTTATTTTACGCGCAAGAAAGAAACAAATAAAAAATATAAATGGAATTATAATGACGGAATTAAATAAAATGTGATGATAATAATAATGTAATCAGTACGTTGATTATAGCTATACTATGAAAACGGGAGAAAATTTCTGCCATGACCGGGAATCGAACACGGGTCTTATGCCGCTGAACTATCGTAACAGACTTTGTCTCCCGTCTTTTTTCTTTTTATATTTGTTATCGTGCAGTTATAGTTAACTTTATTAAAATTTATCTCACGTGGAGCAGTAATCAATTTTAGGTCCGTAATAACGTTACTATTCGACTAAATGGGAATTCTTCCGCGAGGCATTTCCAAAGGAAAATAAGGGTAACGTCGTCGGAGGCATTTTTCCCTCCCCCCCACCCGCACTCTCCGCGTAGACGCTGTAAATCGCGCGCGACCCGTGGCTTTAAGATTATCTGCTATTATCCGCGAGCACGGCTTAGGTAATCAGGATTGCCGTTAATGGCCATAAGTGAAGGATGATCATCGAATCATCTCTCCTTGCGTGCGATGCGTGTTAGCGAGCGCGATCCAATACCCTTTGGCGACGGACGCACCTGCTGCCTCCTCATCTTGTGTGGAGGAGAGAGGGTCCCGTAGCAGTTGGGGCCGGCAACTAACAAGAGGGGCCTCTGGAGAATAGGCGAGGGAAGGGTGGGGGAGATTGATGTAGTGCGCACTTAGCGTCCTCTCTCTCTCTCTCTGACGCCATTTGCTCCAGCTGAGGACGTTAAGGTTTAAATTGGATGGCTTAATTAACCCTTCATAAGCTGATGCAGAAGATTTAGTTATCGGTGTTGTTCTTACTTTCTCCATATACCTAGTACTTATAAAGTATTGTTTTCATGAAAAAAATCGAATTCGAGGTTTCAACGGAAGTACACGTTTAGACCGTTTTCTCGAATAATGTGCGTGTCCGTATGTGTGACAGAAATTTTGCGAGCGCGCTAACTCAAAAACTATTCATCACATCAGCATGAAATTCTATATTTGTGATTTTATATATATTCTTAAAATTTGGAAAGCTTTTAATAACAATCTATCAACCGGAAGTAGCGGTTTACTCCCGTAAAATTTTAGTTTTTCTTAAATATTTCGCTTAAAACTGAATTTTTGTTAACATATATGTCTATGTAAGTTGTAGATGTTATTTTTTTCTACAACTCTTGTTTGGACTAAATTTTTATATGAGAAATATTTAAAGAGTTATTGAATTTTCTTCGAAATTGACGGTTAGTGGGCAGCTCGCGCGCGTGGTAGTGACAATTAAATCGCTAGCGCTTAAGCGTGTAGGTTGAACTGTTCCTATCGCAGTATTTATTTGATTTTAGTTGACAACTTACGTGTGGAGAAAGTCATGTGTTGGACACATCGATTTATTTTTGACGCCATTACGCTTGTGACTCGGGTATCGTAAGCTTACAAAAAAATTACCACGTTTAATGCTTCGTTGCCATTTTTAAAAAGAATAATTCGCAGCCGTTAAATTATATTAAATGGATTGTATTGTATAAGTTATATGTTGGTCCTGAGTGGGAGATTATGTATTAAATTAGAATGGATGAAAAAGGTAATCACGTGTTGTGTTGGTAAAAACCATGCTATTCTTTCATGGGTTATTTTATGCAGATAATTGTGTCGCATAATAAGAAATCGCACACATGGAAGAGGTCGAAATTTTTATTTTTATCGCCAAAAGTTGTCTGGGAAAACCTTTGAATAATTTATTTTTGAGATTTTCTTGAATAACGAGACCTTTTTGCCCATCCATTTCCTCTATATGCTTTAACCATCTGTCGCGCGATTTAAATCGCCATATCCTGCATAAGGGATCGTATTTTTTAAAAATGCGCATTAAAAATTAAATATTCGAAGAGAAAAGATTGAACAACTTCATTTGTCATGTCATCAAAACCAAAATAATACCACGTTGAAATCGGACGTTTTGAGCGGCATATTAATTAGTGGACTTTGAAATTCAAACTCCTATGATTAGAAAATTCACCGAACCCCAAAATCGAAAAACTATCTGCGGGAACGTTTTTCTTTTTTTTTAGCATGTTAATTGCAAAAGTTATGTATTTTTACTTTATTTTATTTGTTATAATTCATATTGGTGGGAAAGGAGAAGTTTATTACAGATTGACAGCTCCGTTTTTTATTGTACCGCTTCCGAAAATGAACGAATCTGTGATTTCCTATTTGGCTAACATTTCCGCTGACCCAAAGAGCGTGTCAGATTAACCTAACGCTGTGGTATGCTTAACGTATGACCGGGGAACGTCTATTTTTCACGCAGTAATTCTGTGACATAGTCATTTCCGCTCGAGTATAATGTATTTTGGCGGACGTAGTATGCATCCCCCAAAAAAGAAAGTCGATTTCTCTCGAGGTTGAGAATTTTCCTCCTCTTAAGTAAATAAGTATATTTCGATAAAAATTGTGTAAAAAACTTGCAAGTTTATCCTAGTAGGATTTTTTGTCATTAACCAGTTTATATAGGTTCTCGGTACTTAAAAATACTATCGGAAAAGGATTCAAACGCCAGGGAAATTTTGCGCTATCGTTTAAACATAACCGGGAGTAGCAGTAATTCTTCAGTAGCTTCCAAGTGAATTATAATGAGAACTTAAGGGAATTATCGTGTGGAGTAGCTTACGAATGACTGAGGACTATTCATTACGGAAATATATAGAAGTTAATATATACATTGCCATGAAAGAATGAAAATACCTTCCCATAATTATGCCATTTGGTAGAATAGTGCGCCAAATTAATCTGTCACCAGCGTGAGCTTCTTTGCGCGATTGCTAACTGTATCTTCCTTGAAGTCGGGTAAATTAACCGACTCTGCGCAAGACGAATGACAAACGCGGTCCTATTTATCAGCAGTTATAGTCTGTTCACTATCTAAAGTCTCATGGCCTTCATAGAGCAAGTAGCCAATCACGAACGTTTCCCCTTCCATCGCCCCTCAAAACTTTCGCGCGGGAGGACAGATACCCAATCACGAACAGCAACAGCAAGGAAACGGCGGTAGAAATGGCAACAGAGACCGATGTGAACGCTTCGAAATCAAGAGTAACACTGAGTTCCCCCACCACCTTCCCAAACGAACCGTCTCCTATTGGTTGCTGCTAAGTGGTCTTCAAGGCCAAGTGACTTTAGATAGTGAACAGACTATAATTAACCGTCTGAGTAATGCAGACGTTAAAGGTTTGACAGCAGAGGTCGATTCGTGTAAACGTTTGTGATGTTGGTGTTACAGGTTGATGGCCCATAACATAGCAAGAAGTTGTTTTTTTTGCATTTTCTGTTGAAATTCGCCCGTGAGTTTTAGGTATAAATAGTGCCAGGTCGTGCTGTTATCAGATGACGTATATAAAATGTGGGGTTCGATATTAGAAATCAAACTCGGTGTCCCCGGGTTCTGTATAGTTCTTTTTATAAACAACCAGAAAATGATTACAAATAATTTGAGAATAAACTACGTGAATTTTGATTACGGAGAAACCTTCATCAGTAGTGATTTCCAGTTGTTAACACATTTTCTTAACATGAATCGGATGTAATGAAACGCGATTGGTGTTTAATACAGAAATATTTGGTTTTCTATATGATAACACCTTCGATTATCCGGTTCTTGGTAGAGGAAGGTGGCTTATATATTTGTTTACAGTTGCCCGAAGGCGCGGCATCGAGTCCTGAATTTCCCACGGTCGTATATGTATATTCATTGAACTTTATTATTTTCTGAGTTGCGGTAAAAGTTCATTACTTATCGTAAATGAACTGCTAGCGATAAATAAATTAGAAAATAGTTTTTATCGTATATGAAACTTCTGTAATTTTCGAACCTCAAGGGAAATAAAAAAATATTCGACTTATATAAAATTCGAGTTACAGAAAAAAAATAACACGAAAAATATTTTGTCCCGTAAAATGAATTCACTTCGACTTATGGAAAATTTGAGTTATAAGTGTTCGATTTATAGAAGTTCGACTGTATTATGATTGTTAATTCCAAAGTTTATAACGCTAGATGGTCCCTGCTTGTCGTTGGTGAACTTGTTAAAAACAAACAAGTTAATTAGAAATTAAGCATTGTTTTCTCGTATATGTGTTTATTAGGAAATATGGACTTTTGGTTGTATTTTACGGCACATTTTGTCGAAAATCTACGATTTTATATTCGTTATGGTTTGGCCTTAAAACTCGGTCAATCTCTTACGCAAAGCAAGGGCGGATATAGAGGGGGATAAAGGGGGTAAGAACTCCCCACCTCCCCCAATAAGATTTCTGAACACTAGAAAAAAATTAACCCCTAAACCTCGTCCTAAGTTTTATGCACGTCAGGCGAGATCTATAATGTTCATCCATAACATTCATTTTTCTGTATAAAAAGTTCCTTTTTCTACGATAAAATAGACGCGAATCACGATTTTTTCAAATAGTCGATTGCGTTATTAACGCCTTCACTTAGGTTAAAGAAAATCAGCGCCTTCAAAATTAAAAAAGAAAAGAAAAATGTCTGCTTGTTTGCGTGCTCCGGCGGAGGGGGGTGGGGGTGGGAAGAGGTGCTGGGGAAATACCGACGATTTTCCGGGAAACGGCGTGGGTTCATGTGTTGCCAAATATAGAAGAATATTGAGTTTTAGCGCTGAGGAGGGCTGAGAGGGGAAGTAGGAAAAAAAAACAAACACCTCGATTTTTGACGTCGGGGTTATATTTTCGCCCGCTTCATTTGATGTTTTTTAATTTGGATTTTTGCGGTTAGGATGTTGAGCCGTCGAGAGGCAGGGTTTTTTTCTCTTTTTTTTTTAATGGTGCGGGGGTGGAGATAGTGGAGGCGGAAAATGGAAGGGCGGAAAAGGAGAAAGAGGATCCTTATGGTTAGGCGATGAGGAGAAGGACTTATTGGTTTACGGAGAGATTTTGAATGCCAAACAGTGTTGATTCTCCCCAGAGGACACGAGAGCCAGTCATTTAAATAACTCATTATCGAGTGCGATTGTTTTTTATCCAACTGCGAAAATCTAAAAAAAAAAAAAAATTAAAGAATTTATTTCATTATTTAAACTGCTGGGGTACCGTGTATGAGAACTGATGCTTTGTTTTGGGGTTTGCATTTCGAAATTATTGCAATATCCTGATTAAAACCACGCGTTCCTATAAAGTAGATCGTGGTTAGATACACGCGCAGGCGCGCAGAGTTATGCAATATAGATGGTTCGGATACCGATAAAATATTTTAAATATTTTTGCACTACTGTAGATTTGTATTGACGGTAATATCTCTTTTTAGGCGCGTTTCGCTTCCAGCGTGAGCGCCTATTATCGTCGGTCTGTCCGTCCGTCCGTTTGTCCGCATGTTCGTTCTCGGCTTCTATCCAACGGTTTTTCATAAAAATTTATATTAAGGACTTTCAGTCAACGACAATAAGAAAATCATGTAAGTGAATTACGTATGCCAATCAGGAGTGCCCCTTGTGACAAAAAATGGACTTTCCGTCATATCTCGTAAAGTATTGGTCATATCAAAATAGTTTTCAAATAAAGCTTATAAAACTAGTAAATTAGTGTGTTTCTTTTCCTATACTTTTTTATCGTAGGAGTCGCCGCAATCAAGAAAATCAAGCTAGAATGTCTTAATTCTGTTTGCACTTTCTTGAAATTTCTTGCATAGTTACTTCTTCGTTGTTGCTAACATAAACAATCTCACGCAAAAACGCTTAATTTCTTTGCGTGAATGCAATATTTTTAAATTGGAAGGAAATGGAGAATTTATGTCGAAGAAATGATCTTTAAAACGCTATTATTTCACTTGGGTACATGTATATCATTTCTTTCAAATATTCCGTTGCACGAAACGCGCCCATTTGTGATACGCTGTACATTTTCCCAACTTGTTGTTATTTGGGCAATTGTGTATATGAGTACACATTTCAGTATGCAATAACAATACAAATAATTTATTGATATATAAAAATTTCCAGTGCCATGGCTCTCAGTCCACCAAAAAATTGCCCTACGTTTGGAAAAACCACAAAATTTAAATTTTATTCAATAGTATGATTTTTAAAAAATATATCTAACCTATTTAGATGCTTGCAGCTGCTGAAGTTCGGTGGTCTTGTGTCGAATTTGTCGTGTCGAAAATTCTTCGCTAGAGACTCATCGAGTTACTTAATGATTGAAAAAACTAGTACGAGATAAAGCACACCAAAAGTATTAAAGCATAAAAAATTGAAATGATCAACTAGGTACCTATCTTGGTTATCTCCAATATTGTGCGTTCCACCATTTCCGTGCAGTATGGCAGGTATAAAGTCTCTCTCTCTATCCCATGTTATTCTTCGTATAGCTCTATCTATCACTAAAGCTAGCCTCTACGCAAGGTGCGGATAAGCAATTCTTCCCACCAAAATCATTATTTATTGCTCTATTTTCGTGTTTTTAATGTAATTTTTCGTGATTTATAGAGGAAAATTTGTTTTTTAACAGTGCTGAATTTTTAAATTACGAGGAAATTACTGTTATAGCGTAATAGTTGAAAACCCTGCGTTTTTTTCCTGCGTTAACACTGGTAGAAAACCAAAACTGTCATATCTGTAGCAGTTCCTAATCGAAGAAAACGATTTTTCGTATGTTACTTCTTTAAAGGTTGTAGTCAATGAATATCTGCTTGATCGCCGGCTAAAAAAAGTACGATAATTGTTTTGAAATAGTTTAAACCAAAGCACAACTAGAAAATACCACGAAATTTTCAGTCTGCGGTTAATTCGCGTTCTGTTGGTTTTAGATGGGTACAGTATGTGGGAGAAATACGAAGAAAGGTTCATCTTTGCAGATGCTGCGATCAGGAAGTAACAGTGTTGGAAGATTTTCGAAATATCGAATAATATTTGAAAGAGCGCGTGAGCGAACGGCCGTCGCCGCAGCGGAAAAAATACTTATTTACTTCAGGTTTAACTGTTGATTTAAACTTTAATTACTTTAGACTTTGATTTTATAAAAAAAGATTTTTTCTTGTGGCAGTGATTTTAACGTATAGGTAATTGCTATTATTATTTTGTTTCTATACCAAGTCGTTTCAGGTAACCGTAAGATTATGAAATATTCCTCTACATTTAAATGCGTAAACGTGTGATATATTGCACGGAAATGGTGGAACGCACAATAGAAACAATTACCTTCAAGAGCAAACACTCAAAAATCAAAACATTTTTTAAAAAGTACTTATATCAGCCATATCCGATTGCCATAAAAAACCATACGCGCATCTCGGCTACAGAGCAGGCGTCTTCAGTGGCAATCTAACGACATTAGATTCTAAATCAATTTAGACTCTTATTTCAATAAAATAATTAACATTTTTGTGGCCATTGAAGATATCTGAGATAAATACATTTTTTAAACTTTTTTTTTATCACTCTTAAAATCTTTTATCGAACGTTTGCGGCGTTATTCATTTTTTAACGCTCCTGGAGCTCTTGGGGCGGTTTACTCTAGTTCGGAAAACGGCCGTTTATAAAAAGATCTTTTTTTATTTTGTTGATCTTATTAGGATGCCTTTTGAATAAAAAAAATTGGGTACAACATACATTGTACAAACTTTCTCATATACGAATGCGTCGATTAGTTATCTTTAGAAAATGAAAATCGTATCAGCCGGTTTTTAGAAAATCCAATTTTTGTTCAAGTTGCCCAAGAATAAACTAGCCTTATATTCATTCATTTAGAAAAATAAAATACATAGTATTATTGTAGATGTATACTCAAGTAATTGTACGAAATTTGATCAAAATCGTTAGAGCCGTTTTTGAGAAAATCAAATTATTGCTCAAGTTACCTAGAATAAACTAGCCTTATATACATTTTTTGAGAAATATGAACTATGTAGTATTATTGAAGACGTAAACTCAAGTAACTGTACGAAATTTGATCGAAATCGTTATAGCCGTTTTTGAGAAAATCGAATTGTTGTTAAAAATACGTAGAATAAACTTCCCTTAATTATTGATCAATGTCAACCATTTCCATATATACTCTGTTCAGTATGATAAAATGCCAAAGTACGAGATTCCGTTCATTTTCGCACTACCGTTTAGGCTCCAGAGCCAGTAACAGACAGACAGACAGCATTGCGAAAACCACTTTTTCGGATTCAGTGACACCTTAAACGTATATTTCCGTAAAAATCTCGGGGTCTAATTTTTTCGCGATAGCAATACTTTCTCAATATACTTCGTATATGAGAAAGTAAAAATTATAGCGTTGCTGTTTTTTTCGGATCATGGTAGTTTTAACGGAAATTACGCTTGGAAAAATTCGTGTTAAATGTTGTTTGCCTGGAAATATTTTGGTACTTAGGTATGTGAAGAATGGTGTCGAGGCTGTAAAATGTCATATGTTCACGTTTATGAAATACGTACGTAGTTTTTATGAGGATTTTAGAGAAGTGCTATATTCATCTTAAACTTTGAGCAAAGTTTTATATTTGTGACATACGACTATCGTAACGCGTGGACGAATCCATAGACATTTTAATTGGATGAAATATCATCGCTCTTATTGACATTTCAAAAATCCTTGAATTTCCTCGATTCCCCTAGGAGTCAACGACGGCACCACGTTTGGAAGGTCTTTGTTAACGTGATCATACAGGGTGTTCAGAAAGTCCATGTGTACTTTAGACCGAAAATGTTTTTATTTTTTTGTTTCATTCAATTTTGGCGATATTATTTATTTTTCCATCCCTCATTCGCCAAGATGGTGTGATCAAAATGTATTTAATTATTTTTTTAAAAATTGTTATGCTTCAAATATTCTTGAAAAAGTAATGATAAAGAATTTAAATATCCACTGCACACCATATAGAATTATTTGGGAATTACGTGCGACTTTCGTGGAATAAAGACAGCTAAATATCTCATTAAATTTAACTGTTTAATTCAGAACTTCTGCCATCTTATACCAAAATTGTTCGTATTTTGCGAGAAGTGCCCGCATGATTATTCCTGAAATGTTGATGATTTGCTATCTTATTAAAGGATACCATCGAATTAAAAATGGTCAGTATCCTATACCGAATGTATTACATCTGGGTGATCATTTTAAAAGTCGAGCCAAGGTGAAGAGCCCGAACGTCGTTTGTTTTTTCATTCCGAAAATATTCAGTAAGCAAATCAGCGTTTCAGTTGGAGAATCCGACGTCCTCGTTCCATGCATTTCAAACGAGAGGCGAGTCGCGCCCAAATGAACGAACACGACTCCGTAGCACGCTAGCTTTCAAATTTCCCACTCAGCACACGGATTCCCGAAATGCATTTTCGCTGTTAAATGCAATGCAAACGGGTCAAGAGAGGAGCTGTCGCCCTGGTGGCGGGTTTGCAAACTAAGTGACGTTGTTTCGTCCCCCCCCTCCCCCGACCCCCTCCTCTCCGCCTAACAAATATTCCTCGTCCCTCTGACGGCCAATAGGAGAAGCTCTACGCACGTTTCCTTTCGTGGGGATGAATAGGAAATGGGCGTTGGAAGTAGCTTCATGGTTTTTAAAACCATTTGTTTATCTGAGGGGAGATGTTCCGTGCATTCGGAATTACAAGTAGGATGGGGAACTTAAGTATTCCTTTTCTTGAAGGTAGGATGTTCGTGAAAATTTCCTTTCAACGGTTAACGTTGTGCGAGATTAAAATTTTAAAAGTGATGGTAACGACGATTTCGTTTGATTTGGTTTGTTTTAATCGAGCAATTTTACGAGTTGAAATTAAAGAAGTGAGCTATAAATGTCAATATCGCTGTCCATTTTTCTCAAAACAAATAATTTAGCAGGCATCTCCGAACATTTTATAAGAGTTTAAATATATTAGATACTATTGTATTAGTTGCCCTATGTTAAAAATCCATTCACAATTTTTAGGCGCGTTTCGCTTCCAGCGTGAGCGCCTATTATCGTCGGTCCGTCTGTCCGCATGTTCGTTCTCGGCTTCTACCGAACGGATTTTCATGAAATTTGATATTAAAGACTTACTATAAAATATAATAAGAAAATCGCATAAATGAATCACGTAAGCCAATCGGGTACAACTTTACTGATGATAAAAAATCAACTTTCCGTCATATCTCGTAAAGTATTGCTCATATCAAAATATTTTTCAAATAAAACTTGTAGAACTAGTAAAGTAGAGTATTTCCTTTCCTGTACATTTTTATCGTAGGAGTAGCGGTTATCGAGAAAATCAAACAAATATGTCTTAATTCGAGTTGAACTTAGAAATGTTCTTGCATGGTTACTTCTTCATTGTTGCTAACATAAAAAATCTCACAAACAAACGTTTAATTTACTTACGTGTGCATGCACTATTTTTAAATAGGAATAAAATGGATTTTTTATAATGAAGAAAAGAACTTTAAAACGCAATTTCCCGTACGTACAGGTATATAATTTCTTTCTAATACTCCATTGCACGAAACGCGCCCATTTGTGATACGTTGTACACTTTCCTAACTTGTTTGTATATTTCAGGAAATAATTGCCCAAATTATCTTATGGCTGAAATGAAATGGAAAAAAAATTGATTATCCAACGGTCGTAAAAACATAGAAGAGCCAGATGCTCAACTGGCTAAAAATCAATTATCGTCATTGTCGATTCACCGATAAATGATTACATTTATAATTCATAATTTTTAAATTTACTTCCGGCGAATCACCCCTCATGAAAGGTTGTTTTTGAACCAAAATCTTCATTTAGTTTTCCCTGCCTCATTATGGAAACTGGTGAAAGGTAGAGTTTTTCAGCTTGATGTCAATAATTCTGGAGGAGCAGGAGTAAAATTCAGTCTTGACCGAGAATAGAACCGGGGTCTTCCACTTTCTGGGCGTTGGAACAGGTTCACTATTGTCATCCCCAAGCTTACCAAACGCCTAAAACTTTTTACTTTTGTTTTGTTTATTATACGGAAATTTCGGAATCTCCAATAAAGGTAAATAAAAAGAATTCTTTTGAATAAATAGTTATGTATATTAAACAATGCTCGACGTCGATCAGATAATACATTTGTCTAATTTCAATTTGTAGTATTTTGCCTGGTAATCGAGGATATTAGCGAGCCTTAGGGTCGCTTTGGTTTTAAATGAGATGTCGTCTCCGGGCGCTACCGCGCCCTTCGCCTCGCTGGAACGAAACTAACCCTCCCCGTCGTCCGGTGATCGGGTTGGTAAATGTCGCCACAGGCCTGATCAGTTTTGCGTGAAAGTTATTAAATTCAAGTAAGTGATTGTGTAGGTAAATGTCGCCACAGACCGTAGTTCTCATTCTGCCCGATAGGTCGGCACCACATGTACGTCAACAACCCATCGAGACTCGGGAGCACAATAGTGAACCTAAGCCCTGAGCGTATATGCGTATATCCTAGCCACTGAACAACAGAGTCTGACTGATATTCTTAACGTCTAACATATAGGTATGCTTGACTGCATAGAATTTTCCCCAACACTTTTTATTTGTGCTCAGATGTTAATAATACCTCATTGACTAATTACACATTACACCAAATGTAATTTGATTCTGATAAATTTAATATAATTATCATTATTTATAGCCGGTCCCGGAAGGCGCATTTTACGCCTTATAGATATTTCATATTGTCCGATTATATTAATACGAATCTACGAGTCAAATTTATTCGGACGTACCTATCTAGGGGAGAAAACTATAATAAACCCGCTCGTAAAACATCACTAACCCCCTCGCTTTCCCTTTCCGCGGATACGCTTAAATATTTCATCCTACCGTGAAACACCCGAGACGCTTGATAAAAAAAAAACTTTTATTAACCTCAGCGTACCTTGGGAAGGATACAAAGATAAAACAAAAGAAAGGGGAAAAAATCGTGCGTGTTTACGACTCTGTTACTCGTGTCGAGGTGTCCATTTTCTTCTTATGAAGTGGCACGTGGGGTAGCAGATTTGCGTGTTAGAATCCGCGGTATTAACATCTCTCTTTTTCCTCCAAAAATTATTCGCCTCAGAAGCTCTTTAGGGTTTCTTTAAACCTAACCTGAATGATTACCAGGGTTGCGTAGTTTCCCGTTTATTTTATGCCCGAGATTTCTATCATTTGTGACCTTTTCATCATATTTTTCTTTTCGTATGTTCTTTTAAATGTTCCTTCAAATTTTACTTTTGTAGCAAACGTTTCCAACATGTTTTCGATGTTGTACAAACTTGTGGCGAAGGGATCATAATCGTCACAGGATACGGCATATATGCAACATTAATAACTAGGATTTTAAAAGTATGCTGGGGGTTGTAAACAGACAAAAATAAGGTCTGATACCCTTAAACAAATGTGTGCATACTAAGACCCTCAAGAATGAGCATATTTTGTTCAAAGCCATTATGAAAAATCGATCCGGAAAATTTAACGCTGGAAATTTCAAGATTTTATTAAAATTTTGGTAATAAAACGACGGAAAATTGGGAATTATTATATAAGCATTATATTTTGTTGTACGATTTACTTTCCTTCCACTGACATTACTACGTTTAGCTCTAACGAAAGCAATATCTTCTTTTCGCAGACAATATATTGATTAATTAATTTTTGGATAACTGTATATATTATTCCATAATCGTTTCTCTTACAGATGCGAGGAAGGCCATCTTTCAATTTTAGAAACAAAAAAAAAACCCTTCACATTTAATAAAATGCAAAATAAATGTTAGAGCCATAGCAATTAGCGTTTTAGAAATTTGAGTTGTAGAAATTTGAGCTGCAGAAATTCCAGTTGTAAAAAGTTCGAGTTATCGAAAAGTATGGGAGTACATGAGCTGGAGGCTAGAAGAGAAACATCGAAGATGTAGAGAATTCGTGCAGTTGTAGTAACTGCACTCACATAAGTTTTCACGTCCGTTTTCAGCCGCGCTGAAAATTCGAGTCACCTTTCACACGTAATTGCGTGACACCGAGTTAACCTTTAGCCATGACCAATTGTTTCGCCGTCTTTTCGTCGAATTTTAATCACTCGGAAAGGCCCTCCAATTATTGGATCCGATGGGCGGATAAAATGAACCGACGCATAACCTGATGGCAGGGCGCTATACCGGGCGAAATGATGGCCCAGTTGTTTACCGGTACAAAAAAGGAGATCTCTCCTCCACCCTCTAACATCCATCAAACTAATGAAATTTATACGTTGGTCGATACGTGTCAGGCTCGTAAAAAAAAAACACGAGTTCTCTAACGCCCCTATCCTCCAATGATTACGCGTATTCACCGAAAGGAAATGCTATGGCTGTTAATTACCTCGCTAAACAGCCTGACTAATCCTCCCAAATTAATGTGTATTGACAATCAACAAGTGCATAATGGACCCGTCGTCCCGGTCCTCCACGCCGACTGGCTATGGCGAATCGTGGTCGATTTAATACGAGATTCGAGGGGCGGACTCGTGGAGTAAGCATGCATTAGCGTGTACGAAAAGCAAACGTTTGCCATTGTTTCGTCTACCGCTACCGAAGCAATAACCGCAATTTACGGAAGAAATGAGGGCCTCGGGGCAATATAATGGTAAGCCACAAGAAGCAAATTTTACAGGAGAGCTCTTTGAAATGTTTGAAAAAATCCATAAGTCGAGTACGCGAATAATTTTTGTTCAACTTTTTTTTATTTACTCTGTGGTTTGTTGTATTTACATAGGAAGCAGTGGTAAATGGTTAAATACATTTTCAAAGATGAAAAAAAAAATACAAGTAAGAAACACATCCTTGCGTGGCTTACCATGGTCTTGCATACTGCAGTTTCAGAAAAAAATTTACTGATGAAAAATAAAATAATCTACTCATCATCAATCAGCTCTATAACTGTTTCATCATCTGATGACGTTTCAGCTGTGAGAGAAAGATAAAATGGATGATGAATGTTTCCAATGTATGGTAAGAGGCTTTTAACGCCGGTTAGTTTTTAGCTGTTAAGGAGAAGGGCTCATGGATGCTTTCTTTTAAGATTTTCAGCAACAGGTCTACCTCTTTTTCCAACTGTTACTTTAATGCACTCAACATTAAGTTGATGCTTTATAAATATAGCAGTAAGCTCCTCAGATTCGAACTTGAATGCCACAGCATCAACAAAAGACACCGGATGTCCATCTTCAGTCTTATTCCTTTTGGTAATTTGCTGGAGAAGAACTTGAAGGTCCAGTATGTCTTCTTTCGTAAGATCGGTAGCTTCAAACTTATTCTTTGCCCTTGCATTTAAAATAACTTACTTTCATTCATCTGGACTGAAAACTTGCTGTGCATGTTTTCTTTGCCTGTTCTCAATGCTTGCAAAGTCGCGATCTGATGTTTGGTAAGTATGGCCTGGGATTAAGAACTTATGTTCAATCGTGGTGAATTGCTGCGACCTCACTAGCCACAGCCACAGGGGCATAATCACAGAGTTCATTTTGCCCAGGACAGTTATCTGAATAGGCAATGAGCCTATTCTTATCCTTGTGTCCTGATAGAACTTTATCAGAATACTTCCTATTTCATCGCTTCCCCTCTTTCCAAAATCCTCTGTCTAAACGAACATGTGTCCCTTATTTTATCCATAATTGTGCACTCCTTCACAATAGGTCCATATTTTTCTCTTGTAAAACGCGGGTTCTACTGTGAGTTTGGGTGTTCGGAGGGCCTGCATTAAGTCAATAGTTACCCTCTTTGTGTTGTTGTAAATACTATGGTAAGCCGCATAAAGTTTTAATGGACAGAAATAACTCGAGATATGCAGTTAAGTTAATGATTTGAAATAAAGGTTATTCAGTTTTTTGTCCATAGAAAGGTTAAGATCTTCCCAACACTATTCAAAAACTCAAAAACCGAAGAAAATATATTGCTAAAGGTAAGCCTCATTGCACGATGGAAAAACATGGCAAGCCTCAACTTAAAACTCTGCATATTTCCATCGTCCATTGGGTCATAGTTGAGATCACGGTCGGAGTCATCCAAATCTTCACTCACATCACTGTTATCTTCATTTGTTTCGCACATATCTTTGATTGCATGCTCTGCAGGAGCACGCTCTAATGAAGTTTCCGCCATCTTGTATGTGGCTTGCCAAACTATTACCAGCATAAAGGGGACGAAAGAGATGTAGCAAAAACAAGATTCTTATCATGGTTCTGTCATCTGTTGATGACAGTCCGTAACATTTGCGTAGTGGCTTGCCATCATAATGCTGTATTGTATCCTGTTAAAATATATGTTTTGAAATAAATGTGGCTTACCATTATATTGCCCCGAGCCCTTCAAATAATATGTGAAGTCTTACGTACTGCGATGCATTTATTGAACAGTTGTAATGATAATGTGCGATTTATAGTCGATAGGAATCATTATTTTCGCCATACATTTGAACGTGAATTTTTAGTGAATGTTAATTATTTTAAATCTCGATTGTGTTTTGTTGTTAATAGCTATGTTTTAATGTTATTAATTATTGTATTTGTTTATTTTTTCAGGTAAGGAACCAATGTTATCACCAGAGAATCCAGATAGAGCTAGTGGTAAGCTTGAAAATTTCTCCGATTTCGGATACATAAAAGCATGTAGTTTTTATGATTTTGTTTCAGTTCTCTCTGTTAATGTTTGGTTTATTTTGGTTTCCGTTCTTAACGATTCTCACTAGTTAAATAGTTCATCTCGATCAACTCAACTAAAACAAAGATAAATCTCCGTCGATACAAAATCGCGTGTGAGAAAAAATTTTTTTTAGTGGTAACGAGAATGTTTATCGTATTTAAACGCTTTGATTCTTACTTTCTTTTTTCGCCTGTTTTGAGGTATTAGAGTTGGATTGTAAGAAATACTTAGCCAATCATGCGGGCGGTCTTAGATTTTGTTAATAGGTTAGCATTGATAACATTTGTTGGTAAAGTAAATTTGATAGCGGTGGCCTCAATTTTTTAAATTGGCTCATGGTTGGAGCGTAGTGAAAAGTGAAACATAATATAACAATTAATTGTGCCATGGTGGAGTCTCTTCACTTCGTCGCCAGCAATGGCGTCAGAACTGACAAAATGTCACAGCTTGTTTCGTATGAGATTTCGTTCGCAAATATGCGTTGCCTTAAAAGCTACGATAAATTATTGAGCGCCTCATTGGTTAGCTATGTAAATGGCAATACTCATATCATCCGGTATTTTCTGAGAGGTTTCCATAGCCTTCCATAAAACATGAAGTCATTGGAGGAATATTCCTAAGCATAACTATTCGCTTAATCGTGCATCAGAAGTTTCCTGCGACAATCACTACGCCTCAGAATAGATGTCCTGAATTTGTTTGACTGGAAAAAAATATCGGAATGATATCACCCATTCTACGTCTAAATAAAAAGTTGGTTGTCGCGATTTTACTTTGATCTTACTTTGGTGTTGTGTATGCAATATTTCAACATTTTTTGCGCACAACTAAAATGTAGTACATTACAATCATAATTTCCGAGTTTTTCTACTGTGCCGCACTATTGCGAAGTTTATGTAAGTAAGCATAAAAAAGTCTTAAATGGGAAGGGCTCGAACATCTTAAAATTTAGTAATCCCTTACACCAGGGATGGAAAATGATTTTTGGATATTACGTATTATCTCCAGGACCTTACTTTGGTATTATCTTATTTACGTATTATCCCCATGCCATAAAAATATTAACAGAATAACAACGTATTGTTGGATTTGCGATATTTTATTTTCAAAACAACGTTAACAGAAACTGATTGGCCGGTCACGACATTTACAAACCCAATCACCGGACAACGGGGAGGGATCCTTTGGTTCCGGGCGAGGCGAAGGGCGCGGTGGCGCCCGGAGACGACCACCTATTAAAACAAAGCGAGCCGAAGGCTCGCCAATATCCTTTCCATTTTTTTGAGAGGATATAACATTGAAAGGATATATTGACGAGCCCTCGGCTCGCTTTGTTTTAATAGGTGGTCGTCTCCGGGCGCTACCGCGCCCTTCTCCTCGCCCGGAACCAAAGTATCCCTCTCCGTTGTCCGGTGATTTGGTTTGTAAATGTCGTTTCTGTTAATGTTGTACATAAGTATGGCATGGGGATAATACGTAAGTACTAGGTCCTGCGAAGGGTCCTGGTGATAATACGTAAGTACCAAAATTTTTATAAATACCATGTTTGGTTCACAAGTTCAAAATTTAATTTTGTGATATGAGATAAAGCACTTGTCAGGTAATGACACATTACACCTTCCACAAATTGTTACTGTTTTATTTTTGCAAAGATCACATCTTCTTCGTGGTTGTTCAGGTATAATAAGGTGTTGACCTGCAGAGCGGACAGAAAGCGGAGTAGCAGTTGAAGGCCTGAATGGTCAAGGTTTTGAAGGAGGGGGTTTTTTTTTAGCAGTGATGTGACTACATGCCTGCGAAAGGGTAAATTATCCATTTTGATCCCGTATGTTCGAGCGAGAGTCCATGCGTTATTCATGCATACATTTAATACCAATAAAAGAATTGGCATATACCATTTGTTTTACCTCTTATTCCGATCCAGTAATTAGATACATTGTTATCTAACAAATCTACTCCATCCATAAATTTGTTATATTTCATCACAACATTTCGATTTTCTTTTTTTCTCTGGCCAAATACCTCACAGCCTTTGGAAGAGGTTTCACTTCCATACTGATTGGATAATAATGTAACCAAACTATTGTCATTGTGTTTAAGTGCAATAATGTTGTTTACTTTATCCATGGAACAGCAATAATCCCCTTGATTCTTCTTCTTCGTTACTTTTGTGTCTTCTAACTGGCAGTGATTTATTTTATTCTCACGGACGCACTGTTCCTCCGTAACCTCTCTTGCCTAATTTTCCGATGAGGTGAAAAAATTGTCAAAAAAGAGAGAAAAAGTCAAATTTGGGCAGTTCCCGGACAGAGTTTCGGCGAAATTTAAAACGACAGATTCACCTAAACCAATTTTAGGGACATTTCCTTGTTCAGTACGTCGCCCCTGATAACCATCAGAATTCAAGCCATTCGGTTGGGCCAAACACCATGCTTTGAATCCAAAGCATGTAGGTTTTCCCTTTATGAGTTGTTTGCAACCATTTCTTCCAAAATTGATTCAATAATGGATATCTCACTTTTGATAGCAGCAAATCTATTAATATTATCATTCACTATGTCTATAACTGGTCTAATTTTGCCAAGTTTGTCACCCTCGGGTTAGCAGCTGTTATCTGCAGCGTGAAGAAACCGAAATCTATTTCGACGCATTGATTCTGACACTAGTTGGTTTCTGGAATCTGGGCGATTCTCCCATAACATTCGTCTCCGGGGAACAGGGATATACCCACTCAGAAATAAAATTGCGAAGAAAGCACGCATTTCATCAATCCCCAATTGAACCTGATGGTTTTGTGATAGGGCTTACATTACCGTTTGTTTCACAGAATGATCTATTAGGTCATCGCTAAGAAAATGTTTTAAAAAATCTAGTGGTTCACTTTCACCATTTAGAGTCAAAATTGGTAAAAAATCTGTTTCATTATGTTTCTCTCGATTTACTTCAAGATCTTGTCCAAGTTGTCAGTCGGATGAAAAGTTATCCTATGTTTCTTCATTTTCGCTTGATTGTCCTTTCCTTGAGTGTCTACTGAAGTAATCTGAGATAAGCAGCAGTCAGGTGACACATTGAGGGTTTCACCTCCATGATCCATAACATTCCTAGCTGTAGCAAGATTGCCAACAGAATAAAAAATTATTATATTTGAAGGGTCGAAAACGACTCCTTGGGCATGGGTTAATGCAATTCAATAGAATTTTTTTTCCCTGTCGAGATAAATGTAAATGTGTGGCTCAGATATCGTGGTTTGATGCAAGATAAGCTTGGGTCCGTTACACGTGTACGGTCAGCAGCCGATGAAGCAGGACGGCAAAGTCCGTACACGTGTACGTACGTCGCACCTGCTTTGAGGGGGTTATAAATATGACCATCCCAGATAGGTAACTTTTTGATACGGTACACGTTTCACAGTCGTTTGGCTCTCACATTTCGTGCCACCACAAAATCTTCTCAAAAGGGTGCACGGTTATAAATTCGACATGAATCAGTACGGAGGGGGGTGGGGGGAAATAATAGTAGTATACCACAGGTCGACTGATTTGGGATCGAATTAATTCTACGCCATCCTCCTCGCATCCTTGCCCGGCCGTTAAAGAGGTCTCGTGTTTTCGGGTATACGAGCACCCCCACGCCTTGCATAAACACGGAGGATGGTTCGGAAAGGGGTCTGGGACCTAGGGTTTGCGGGAAATCGAAACCCTTTAATGAAAGATGTCATTGCGCAGTGCGGCCAGCGAGGGTATGTATAGGAAAATCCCCTTTTCTCTTACCCTCCCCCCTTACCATTCACTCCCTGGACCTTTCCAAAACCTCACGAACGCGCGCGCGCACACACACACAAATACGACGTTACACACGCACACGCCCTTGCAAACGCACATTTGTACAAGAGTCCGCCGATGTTTGTTGCCAAATGCTATCTCGCCTCATTATGGCCCGGGATGGGTTCTGCTCGTTAGCTTTGAATAATGTGGTCGGCCGTTACGTTAAGGGAATACGTGAGCCGAGGGCGTTGAAGTCATATGCTGCCCTCTAGTTTTATTACCCGCATGGCCTCGGCTTCGCGTATTTCGGCGGGAAAATGGGAGGTAGACAGGGAAAGGGGATGTTTTACGGGTTTTGCGTCACCTCCCTCTCTTTCTCTCTCTCTCTCTCTCTTTCCTCCTCCAGTAACGGATCTCTCTCATGCAGGCGAATTCAAAATTCAATTGGGAATTTTCCCCCCTACCCAGATACTCCTTCAATTTTCCCTATATGTACTCCTTCCTAATTATCTTCCTCCGGCAAAAAAATTAAATCGATTTTAAATTATTAAAAAATAGTTCGCTTCGTGTATTTATTCGTATTAAAAATGATTTTGGCTGGTCGAATCGTTTGTTCGAACGAGGAAAATTTTAAATAAACGATTTAATTCGTTCGTCTGTTAGTTCGTTTCCTAATTGGTCGATGTGCCGGTACATTTTACCACGCTCGCAACTCGACAGCCGGAGCGAGAATAATGGCCATTAAATTTCCATATCGACAATCCGGGGCATTATGAATTCATAGATGAAATATCGGAAGGGTTCGAAACGAATTTTTTTGCAAGTTTTTTGGTTGTTTTTACTGTTAAATCCAGGGGGAAATACAAGAGTAACGAAAATGGAGATTAAAAAATTATTATGTTCGTATCGTAGCTTGTTTTTCCAGCAGGTGAAGTACCGGGCAAAGATAGTACGATTAGATAGATTTCAATCTCGAATGATACTGCGAATACCTATATACTTTCTTAGATTAAATATTGAAATATATGACAAGTTTTTGTGAGCCAGTACGTGCGCAATGCATTTAGCTAGTCTAAAAAGATATTCCTCGCGTTTTCACCGCTCTTTTGTCCGTAAATTTGTTAAAGGTTGATTAAATGTTGAAATAGCTTCTGAAATTACAAATCATTGCTTTCTAAACTTCTCTGCCTTATTATGTTTAATATAAGAAATTACTATATTAAAATTGGTTTTTTAATGTTATGATTTATTAGTTTTGTATAAACTCCATTGAGTTGTGTAATTTAGACGACTCTTGCGGTAGTAAATGAAAGTATATTTCCTAAAAAGTAGTCGTCATCAGCGGAAATTAACCGATTTTTTAAATTCTGACGAGGACAGTTTAAACGGTTAAAGAGATTAATCAAAACTCAGCTGATGGTGAATTATACCAGCATCCGCTGCAGTTATTGAAACTATATTTCAGTTACTATTTCAGTTACAAGTTTTCCTTCATCACCGGTGATTCAACGAGCGTTTCTCGTGACGAGGACGATTAAAAAAAAAAAAAACTAGATATAGCGATGGTCACGTCTAATTCGTGACAGAAATGCGTGTCTGGTTTACCCAACCGTTTCGTGACCACGGTACGACTGCAGAAATCACCACGTTAATGTTCGAGGCGCGCAGCGCTTCAGCGAGGAAGAGAAATAAGTGAACTAGAGATGGTTGCTGGGTTGCAGAAGGGGTTATAAACTACGTAGTTACGCTTCGTAACGAGGGGGAGGAAGTTACGGTCTTTGAATGGATATGGCCCGGTCCATATTTGATTCACCGGATTCGGCGACCCATTGGTTCTGTCTAATTCCGGAGGATCAGAAAAAGAGGGTGTTAAGAACTCTTTTCAGCGTGTCACTGCTGTCATTATTAATTTTTAGCGTTTTTTTTCCTCGAAAATATTCCGCTTATATGTTTGTTCGTCTGTCTGTCACGCTAATTCCTCCTATTGGAAAGCAGCTGTAGACTACGTTTTTATGCCAATCGATTCAGTGTTCTGCCAATCGACTGAGTGTTCTATCTTGTTTTGCGCTTTTCTTGTGGAGGTTCTATTGGCCGGTACAATGGGAGTAAGAAAATGAATTTTAATTTCCTTTTTTGTTATAAACGTTTTGTTTAAAAAATTCTTCTACTTAATCTTATTTGTTTATTTTGTAAGATATTATTTCAGACATCATACTAGTATGCTTACAATTTAACATTCTATATTAGCAAAAAAATTTTAAAACTCCATTTACTGTCTGCTTCAGTAGCTATTTCCTTATTCGTTTAAAATAAACAATTTCTTTCGTGGTTGCTTTTACATGGATGTTAAATATTAACATCGCCGAACCTGCTATAACACGGGGAATGCGTTCTGAAAGAGTACCTTGTAAAGTGAAACCGTGCTATGTGGAACTAAATGTACCTACATAGTAAAATGAGAGTCGTGTTCCATATCCCTTCAAGTATTCTCCTCCAGACCCAAAATTTCCCAGCCTCTTTCTGATGCAAATATATGTCCAGAAACGGAGTGTCCATGTCGATTATCTAAGCTTACAAACAAAGCATTCTGGCCCTCAAATATGTCTCCTCTTCGTTCAGCAATCTGGAGCCCCACATCTCAAGCAGATCAAACACCTTTATAGCGAACCCGCGTTGTATGAATTTTCGGTGTTTAAATAAAACACTTGTAGGGAATCCATGTTATAGAAAGTCCAATTTTACTGAGTGTCGAAAATCCGATCAATCATTTTCGATTTAAAAGTTAAATAAATCATAGCGAAAGTTTACGCGAAATTATTAAAAAATTTTTTTTTATGAACGAACTGTTTCCATGTAACCATATGAGCCCTCGTTTGCAAATGAACTCGACAAAAATTTTAATTACTTTAATTAGTGCGTCAGGTAGGTACTGGAATTTTACGCATTTCGAATTTTTAAGAAAATATTCCCATGTTTATCCTCCCACTCTGCGAATTAAACATTATAACCTGCGCATTTGTTGTCTTCTCTCAAAATTATCCACTTGATAGAGGTGTAACCGCATTACGAGTTTTCAACTCGAATAATTATGATTTTTTAATAATAGGTTAATATCGGTAAAGTTACACAAATCCCTATCGAACCTTATAATTACAACTATCCGAGTAACAGAGACGGTAAAGTCGATTAGGAAGAGAATAAATTTCGATTAATTACGACCCCTTGCGAAAGTCTGTGGGAAATTGAAAACGAACAGTTTTCAAACTCTCGCCTATGTTTAACATAATCACCAGGAGAAAAAAAAAAACAAATCCCTATTCCTTTATCAAGAATCACTTTAAAAAAATTATTTCGTCATCATTAATAACCAACGCCATCAATTCCTCGGGAGAAATTGTTTCGTTTTGCTATTTTTGTATTTGTTCGTTCAGGTGAGACGCTGACCCTCTCTTTCTCCGGAGAGAGATATTTTCCTCTGCCAGCGTTTTAAAATTCTAGGCATAATTATCCTTTTCACAATTCTCCGGTAATGGAGTATTTGTGTTCCGTTGAAATTCTTGCCTCGGCTAGGGGGCTTATTTTTCGCCTCCGCCAACGCGAGACTTAATTAAATTTTATGTAATGAAGAACTCGTTTGCCGCATTAAGGGTTACTAAACTACGCCTTCAGTTCGAGGAGAGAAAGAGAGGAAAACAGAGGTACTGGTTGAAATATAAGGTGACCAAAGGAGAAGGGGGTAGATGTATTGTCCCCCGCGTATAAGCGCATATTAATGGTACCCCGAAGTTCTAATTATTTTCGCTCCCAAAGTTTTTAAAGCATCGATGGAATCTCGTGGGTTTCTTACATTCTCATATACGAACTATACTATTGAGAAAGTATTGTAATCGCAAAAATATTCGACCTAGAGATTTTTACGGAAATATACGTTTTAGATGCCGCTGAGTCCGAAAAAGTGGTGTTCGCAATGCCGTTTGTCTGTCTATCTGTTACTGGCTCTAGAGTCTAAACGCTAGAGCGAAAATCAATGAAATCTCGTACTTAGCTATTTTATCATACTAAGCAGAAGCTATGAATAAATGGTTGACATTGCTCAATAATTATGGGTAGTTTATTCTACGAATTTTTAACAACAATTCGATTTTCTCAAAAACGGCTGTAACGATTTTGATCAAATTTCATACAGTTACTTGAGTATACATCTACAATAATACTTCGTATTTCATTTTTCTCAATGAATGTATATAAGGCAAGTTTATTCTTGGGCAACTTTAACAAAAATTTGATTTTCTAAAAACCGGCTGATACGATTTTCATTTTCTAAAGATAACTAAACGACGCATTATTATATGAGAAAGTTTATTCAATGTATGTTGTACCGATTTTTTTGGAACGTGAAGTAGAATGTCGTCCGTGAAAATCGTTTCCTGATTAGGAGTTGCAGGAAGAGACGTAATTATTGTCGGGTTTTCTTTCTAGTGCACCTTTAGAGTGGTGGTGGAGACGACGAAAGTTAGCGATATGTTGTTTTAAAAACAAATAGCGTCTTGATGTTCTTTTCTTCTACATGAATAATCCATTTTCTTCCTATTTGATAATACTGCATGCACACGTAAGGAAATTAAAACTATTTTTGTGATATTACTTATGTTAGCAACAATGAAGTAACCATGCAAGAAATTTTCAACTCGAATTAAGACATTTTTGTTTGATTTTCATTATAATGGCAACTCCTACGATAAAAATGTGTGGAAAAAGAAATACTTTAACTTACTAGTTCTGCAAGTTTTATTTGAAAAGTATTTTAGTATGACCAATACTTGACGAGACATGACGGAAAGTTCATTTTTGCCACCAGTAAAGTGGTACCCCTGTTTTGCTTGCGCAATTCATATGTGATTTTCTTATTTTATTTGACTGGAAGTCCTTAATATCAAATTTCATGATAATCCGTTCTGCAGAAGCCGAGAATGAACATACGGAGCGACGGACAGACCGACGCTAATTGTAAGAGGCGTTCACGCTGGAAGCGAAACGCTCATAAAAAGGAGTACTTAGGCTCCACGTAGGGTGTCAACCGTCCCGTATTATACGGGATGTCCCGTATTTTTCTTTCTAGTACGAAGTATCGACATAGTATTGTTACCGCGAAAAAATTCGACTTCGAGATTTTTACGGAAATATACGTTTTAGGTGTCGCTGAATCCGAAAAAATTGTTTTCGCAATGCCGTTTGTCTATCTGTTACTGGCTCTGGAGCCTAGACGGTAAGCTAAAATGAATGAAATCTCGTACTTAGGCATTTTATCATACTGAGCAGAGTATACATAGAAATGGTTGACATTGCTCAATAATTAAGGGAAGTTTATTCTACGCATTTTTAACAACAATCCGATTTTCTCAAAAACGGCTGTAACGATTTTGATCAAATTTTGTACAGTTACTTGAATTTACATCTTCAATAATACTGTATAGTTCATATTTCTCAAAAAATGTATATAAGGCTAGTTTATTCTAGGCAACTTTAACATTTATTCGATTTTCTCAAAAACGGTTTTAACGATTTTGATCAAATTTCGTAGTTACTTGAGTTTACGCCTTCAATAATACTACTTAGTTCATATTTCTCAAAAAATAATATAAGCCTAGTTTATTCTAGACAACTTTAACAACAATTTGATTTTCTTAAAAACGGCCAGAACGATTTTAATTAAATTTCGTACAGTTACTTGAGTGTACGTTTTCAATAATAATGTATAATTCATATAAGGCTAGTTTATTCTTGGGCAACTTTAACAAAAATTGGCTTTTCTAAAAACAGGCTCATACGATTTTCATTTTCTAAAGATAACTAAACGACGCATTCATATATGAGAGTGTTTGTACAATGTATGTTGTACCGATTTTTTTTACTTTATTCCCAATTCCCATACGTACTCTGTACGGGACGCCGTTTTTCCTGTATTTGAAATTATACTTTCTTTTTTAACTAGCTCGTTATATTATTACAGAAGAATGTTTTAATATTTGATCCTTAATAATATGGATGGGATAAAATTACTCCTTAAAGCTTCCATACTTAGTTTATTTGCAGGTTACAGGCGTAGAATAAACTTCCCTTAATTATTGAGAAATGTTAACCATTTCTTCATAGCTTCCACTCTGTATGACAAAATGCCTAAATAAAGAGATTTCATTCATTTTCGCTCTACCGTTTAGGCTGTAGAGCCAGTAACAGACAGACAGACGGCATTCCGAAAACCACTTTTT
Source organism: Uropetala carovei (assembly GCA_036926305.1). Taxonomy (NCBI): domain Eukaryota; kingdom Metazoa; phylum Arthropoda; class Insecta; order Odonata; family Petaluridae; genus Uropetala; species Uropetala carovei. The sequence goes on along the minus strand of JAXCHB010000090.1, from coordinate 1,406,179 downwards.
CGGACTCAGGTACACCTAAAATGTACATTTCCATCAAAATCTCGAGGTAGAATTTTTTCGCGATAACAATACCTGCTCAATATACTTCGTATAAGTATGAGAAAGTAAAAGAAACGCAGTTTCATCTTCCATATCCCATGCTTTTTCCTCATTGTCTCGAAACCATTGTTTTTTTAAATTTCCTATAATTTGTAGTTTCTCATATTCGAAATACATATATTGAGAAAGTATTGTAATGGCAAAAAAATTCGATGTAGGGCTTTTGATGGAATTATACGTTTTAGGTATATATGAGTCCGAAAAAATGGTTTTCGCAGTGGCGTCTGTGGGTCTGTCTCTCTGTTGGTGTCTGTCTGTTCGCAGCTCCAGAGCCTAAACGGTAGAGCGATAATGAATGAAATCTCTTACTTAGGCATTTTATTATACCGAAAAGAAGCTACGAAGAAATGGTTGTCATTGCACGATAATTAATGGCGGTTTATTCTAGGCAATTTTAGCAATTTGATTTTATCGAAAACGGCTTAAACGATTTTGATCAAATTTCGTACAATTACTTGAGTTTACGTCTTCAATAATACTATATAGTTCACATTTCTCAAAAAAAATGAATATATGGCTAGTTTACTCTGGGCAGTTTTAATAACAATTTGATTTTATAACGATTTTGACCAAATTTCGTACATTTACTTGAGTTTACGTCTGCAACAATACTACATATTTCATATTCCTCAATAAATGAATATGGCTAGTTTATTGTTGGGCAACTTTAATAGCAATTGGATTTTGTAAAAAAACCGGCTCATAAGATTTTCGTCGAATTTCGTATAGTTATTTAAGTTCATTCTACATAGTTTATATATTTCAAAAGATATCTAAACGACGCATTAGTATATGAGAAAGTTTGTACAACGTGAACTACCGGAAGCGAGCATTTCATCCTCGGGAGCAATAAATATTCCGTGACGTACCTTTCGCTTTACTTGTACGTTCTTCGCCCCCCCCCCCCCTCCTTCCCCTCTCACCCTCCCCCCACTCGAGGGAGTATATCCGCGTTACTCGAAAACACCGTTTGCTTTGCGTGCCTAAATAGCTGATTGTAGTCGCCCGAGAAAGATAGCGAAATAAGGAAGGGGACGCGTGAGTGGAAAGCGCAATTGGGTTTAGGTTGTTTGTTTTCCTGAGGGGCGGATTTCAATACGCACGAGTCTATATACATTCATTTATTTATTTATTTGTCGGAGCCGTTGTCGCTAACGTCCGCCGTGTAAAATTTTCATTAGCAATAACCACCCTCGTGGATGATATACCTGGCAAAGAAGACGAAGCTAGAAGAACCGCTCGTTCAGCGATATCAGAATTTTGTTTATTTTATTCGGATTTTAACTTTCTTGTTGATGGCGACGTCTGCGCTCCCTAGGGTAATTTTAATCGCGCAACATGTATTTTATTGTCCATAGAACATCTAACAATTTTGTCTACTAGCAAGTTTTTCAATGTAAAAAGCGTACTTTCGAATTAAAAATTACTCTGTGTTTAATATGTGTAATTGCCGAAAAAGTGGTTTTCGCAATGCCATCTGTCTGTCTGTTACTGGCTCTACAGTCTAAACGGTAGAGCGAAAATGAATGAAATCTCGTACTTAAGCATTTTATCATACCGAGCAGAAGCTATGAAGAAATGGTTGACATTGCTCAGTAAGTAAGGGAAGTTTATTTTACGAATTTTTAACAACAATTTGATTTTCTCAAAAACAGCTCTTACGATTTTGATCAAATTTCGAACAGCTACTTGAATATATATCTGCAATAATACTACATATTTCATTTTTCTCAACGAATGAATATAAGGCTAGTTAATTCTTGGGCAACTTTAACAAAAATTGGACTTTCTAAAAACCGTCTGATACGATTTTTATTTTCTAAAGATAACTAAACGACGCATTAATATACGAGAAAATTTGTGCAGTGTATGTTGTACCCAACAGTATGTTTATCCATCTTCTGTGCGTGAGGATATTTAATTCGGTTCTTCCTCTTCTTCACCAATTATGGATTACTCGTCGCAGTTATAAAATGTTAGGCATTTATTGAATGCATAATATTACTAAATAATTTGTACAATTTGTGTACGTTCAAATTTAGGTTAATGGGTATATTCTGACCTCGTCCCTAATTTGGTGGAAATAGACTCCTTTTAATGGGATCAAATTGATGAGTAAATTTTTTGTTATTTGGTTATATATTCTGGCAGCGTTCCTTATTAGGCGGAAATAGGCTCCTCTTAATCAGATTAGGCATCAAATTGATGTGTAAATTTTTGTTCGCATAAAATTCTATGCAGTTTTGTGGGGAATTCGGTAATGAGGAGGTATTGAAGCTGGATATAATTGCTAATGGAATGTATTTTTGGAAGACATTAAACCCTCGTGGAAATTATCGAGGCGGTAGTTGAGAAATAAAGAGTATTTCATCTCTCGTGATAAAAATAAGCCTCGTCGAGGTTGAGTGCCGTTCGCTTCCAATTTGCTGGAACAGGCACATCAAAAATACTTGTCTCAGGTTTCTCTAATAACCAAAACAAGATTATACAACAAAACAGAAAGTTCTTTTGGAATATTTTTTTCAGTGAATTACTGCTGAAGTCGAATTGCGCATCTTGTTTTTTTAATAATCTTTTTGTGGCTATTGGAGATACCTGATGCAAGTAATATTTAAGCGCTCGTGCTTGAATTTAAATAGAGAAAGTCGGGAAATAACGAAAATGAATAAAAGAATTAGGTTCGAAGTGAACTTTATCCCTGGCGAACATTAAATGTTCGAAACCGACGTAACGAGAATAATGTACATATTGGAACTGTAATCGAGAATGTTTATCTTGCACTCTGGCAGGTACCAGAATTTTAATTTGATTTTATTTAGAGCAGTGGTTCTTAATGTGTGGACCGTGAAAGTCATCCATGTGTTCCGCGGGCTGGTCGAAAATGGAAGTTAATGATACACAGCGCCGAAACCATACTTAAGAACAGACCAGAACCCTAATATCCAACACTTGTGTGACGTATTACAATAGTGATAAGGCTAAAGGATAAAGGCCATTTTATATTAATTCGTTTGCGTAGCTCACCTGATTAGTCCCAAAGCAATTAATGTTGACCAAAACAAATTAAATTAATACCACTGAAATTAACTAAATTCTTCGCAGCGTAAAATCTCAGCGGATACAACGAAATGTCCTAACAACTGTTCCTACTCCCCTACTTTGTTTGTAACAATCAAAAATGGTTACTCTATTAAAGTTTTAGCAGTCGCAAGACGGGAGTGGATGGAGTAGGTGGTCCGCGATTCCTTTTGCCCGTCTTAAGTGATCGGCGGACCGAAAACGTTTTAGAACCACTGATTTCTTCTTTATTTAGATTATCAACCGGTAATTTGGGAGCACTAAATTTATTGTGTCACAAAAACGGAATAGCATTACTTTGACTCTCATATTCAGTGCACATATACGACACATTGCTCTGAAAGTAGCAAAGGCGGATTTATTAAAGTTTTAACCTCTTCTCTAAATCTAATCCATCTGCGTTCTTCGAATGCCTTCAAAATTAATGTAATTTGGGCGGTGTTTGAAACACTGCTCGACAAAAACAATCAACGATGTTTGGTTTGCAGCGTGAGGTCCTGCGTCCCACCACGCACTGAGACGGAATAAAACAAAGCCATCTCGGCGACCGCCTCCTCCCTCTTAACCTCCCCCTCCGGAGGGGGAGAGGGAAAGGTGGACCCACTCTCTCCCGAGAGTCAATTACGGATCTCCCCTCCGGTGCTTCCCTCTCTCGGACACTCCGCCAAACACGATTGTTTGCTCGGTTTATTGCTGGTCCGTTCGCGCTTGGAAGTATGATGACGAACGCGCAAATGCTTTTTATTATGGCGGCGATGCCAAGTCTGTCGCGCTGGTCTGCCACATTTAGGGTTGGTTTTTGTGCTATATATTGTTTTACATGCGTGATTAATTAAGTTATACCGCTTTCGTTGAGGCTATAAGTATCAGTTTCAGCGTTTATATATACGGAAATTATTCCGTATGAAGTAAAAAAACTATAATGTGTCTTCGTGCATTTTAATAAGCATTTAATATATTTTAAATCTCAAAAGGGAAAAATATATATATCATAACATTCATGTATGTTGTAATCTCGATCGCAGTTACAACACAATGTCTCCATGTTTGTTACAAATGTTTTGTATTGTGAAAAATGCTACGGAGCTACGCTTTTTTGGAGAGAGTGAGAGAGAGGATGGAGATATAGAGACTGGGATGCAGAGAGGGGAGAATGGGAAGGAGGGAGAACAAGAGGCGTTTTAATTCTAATTTAATATTTTATTTATGCATTCCCGTCATTTTTTACGGGAAATTGCACTAGTTGACTCTTAAAAGACCAGCTGTTGTAAATTACGTGTTGTCTCTTAACGCTATTTTAATCTTAAAATTGTTGGATAGTTTTTTCTAATTATATTTTTAAAGTCGATTACGGAATGAAGGAATCATTCCTCAGCGATGACAGCTGTTGTAAATTACGTATTGTCTCTTAACGCTATTTTAATCTTAAAATTGTTGGATAGTTTTTTCTAATTATATTTTTAAAGTCGATTACGGAATGAAGGAATCATTCCTCAGCGATGACGTAATTTGATTTGCTGATCTATGCATTGGCTTTTGTTTTAATTTGCTAATTATTTCAAAATTAGCGTTTTTTTAAATACGCTAATGCAATCGTTTTGTCCGTCACACTTCTAGAGAACCAAAATTTTCGAGGGGATGTTCATAGTCTTAAGCTTTTCCCGCAGTCAAATGGTCAATTGTTGCATCTTTCGAAATCAGCAAAGGGGCAATTCAATGAAGAAACACAACAAGTAAGAACGGTCGTATGAAAGTTGTGTCACAGGCCTTTCACATCGTACTTAGCTGTTACAATCTTAGAGATTATTTTGCATGTCGAGTCAACTACAAATGTTTGATTTTTATCCAGTTTGTCTCGTGATGAGTCTCTTATAATTTGGAGACTCCAAGGGCAGTCTAAGGACTGTAGTTAAAAAGAACCGCCCTTAATATCTGATTCATCATTTTCTTGTCTTTTTAGTGTTAATTCGTTTTTAAACATTCGACTTTGGCCACACATCGGTTAAAGTTCGCTTTGTATGCATCTGCCGCGCGACCTTATTGATATCTCTGTATAGCAGTGATGGCGAACCTATGGCTCGCGTGCCATAAGTGGCACGCATGACGATTTTGGTTGGCACGCCAACGAAAGGCGAAAACCAATCAAAGCATTTATCGTACTGATTTAGCGCCGCAAAAACATTGTGTTATTTCGTCAACTATTATAAACGTCAGTTTTACGGTTACAGTCTTGTGTCTTGATCACGAATTTAACTTAGTTGGCACGCAAGAAAAATCCCAAGGAATTACTGTGGCACGCGAGGGGGAAAAGATTCCACAATTTTAGTAATATTGGCACTCGGACAAAAGAAGGTTCGCAGTCACCGCTCTGTAGAAAATACGTCTTCTCACGAGGAATCTTTCGTAAGTCGTAATAGTGTCCGAAGTTGTGCCATCTGCAAATACAAATCAGCCGAGCGACAGAAAAGTATTTCCTTCTTCGTCCATGTAGTTATTTCTGGGTTCCTGTGTTTTACCGCGGTGTGGGACGATAAAATATCTCTCTCCCAGACACAAAACTTGAGCCTTCCGTCGCACCTCGTGCAGTGCCTCCGTAGAACGACACCTGATTTATCTCGCGGTGTCTCCGTCCCTCGATCGGCTTCGTTTCGCGTCTGTATATTTTTTCCTTCCCGTCTTCCACGATTCGATCCGCAACTTTTTCATCGGTCGAACTGTTTTTGTTTTCTTCTACGCCGCGCTATCTCGATGTTTTTACTTTCTAATACGAAGTATCGAGAATGTATTGTTATCGCGAAAAAAATCGACCTCGAGATTTTTACGGAAATACACGTTTTAGGTGTCGCAGAGTCCGAAAAGGTCTGTCTGTCTGTTATTGGCTCTGGAGCCTAAACGGTAGAGCGAAAATGAATGAAATCTCCTACTTAGGCATTTCATCATACTGAGCAGAGTATATGTAGAAATGGTTGTCATTGCTCAATAATTAAGGGTAGTTTATTCTACGCATTTTAAATAATTCCATTTTCTCAAAAACGGCTCTAAGGTTTTCGATCAAATTTCGTACAGTTACTTGAGTTTACCTCTTCAATAATACTGTATAGTTCATATTTCTCAAAAAATGAATATAAGGCTAATTTATTCTAGGCAACTTTAACAACAATTCGATTTTCTCAAAAACGGCTCCAACGATTTTGATCAAATTTCGTACAGTACTTGAGTTTACGTCTTCAATATTACTACCTATTTAATTTTTCTCAATGACTGAATATAAGGATAGTTTATTCTTGGGCAACTTTAACAAAAATTGAATTTTCTAAAACAGGCTCATACGATTTTAATTTTCCAACTATAACTAAACGACGCATTCATATATGAGAATGTTTGTACAATGTATGTTGTACCGATTTTTTTGGTCGCGCGTGCAACTTTTGCATCCGCTGACGACGAAGAGAGTTGTACGCGTAAACGCTATTAGCTGCGTGGCGTTTTCGCTTCTAGCGTCCGCTTCATCGGGTTCGATGTCGTCGCGGTTCCGATGGTGTTTTCATACTTTCCACCTCCGTCGAACCTTGTCGTAACCGGGAGATAGCTCTTCTTCGGGGGTCGGTGGGAGGTTTTGTTTTTCTCATTACTACTCCTTTTCTCTTTTTGAACAAATTTTAAAAAATCCGCACAACAAACTTTTTCATATACTAATGCGTTATTTAGTTATCTTTTGAAAAATATGAACTATGTAGAATCGTTACAAACATCAACTTAAATAACTATAGGAAATTTGATGAAAATCTTATTAGCCGTTTTTTTCGAAAATCCAATTGCTATTATAGTTGCCCAAGAATAAACTAGTCTTATATACATTTATTGAGGGATATGAAATGTGTAATATTATTTCAAACGTAAACTCAAGTAACTCTACGAAATTTGATCAAAATCGTTATACCCGTTTTTAAGAAAATCACATTGTTGTTAAAGATACGTAGAATAAACTAGCCTTATACTCATTTTTTGAAAAGTATGAACTATGTAGTATTGTTGAAGACGTAAATTCAAGTAACTGTACGAAATATGATCAGAATCGTTGTAGCCGTTTTTGAGAAATCAAATTGTTGTTAAAATGCGTAGAATAAGCTTTCCTTAATTATTGAGGAATGTCAACCATTTCTTCATAGCTTGTATTGTGTGTGATAAGATGCCTAATTACAAGATTTCATTCATTTTCGCTCTACCGTTTAGGCTCGAAGAGCCAATAACAGGCAGACACAGACGGCATTGCGAAAACCAATTTTTCGAACTCGGGTACACCTAAAACGTATATTTCCATCAAAATTTCGAGTTCGAATTTTTTCGCGATAACAATACTTTCTAAATATACTTCGTATATGAGAAAGTAAAAATAAACGAAGTGTCGTGGGAGACGTTATTTTCAAACACTTGATGTGTTCGAATTTCAGAGGAAGAACGAATGAGTCGGGTGTTTTTTAGGTGTCATTATTGATCGAAAGAAACATTGATAACGAGTCATTGATAGGAGAAACATGTCACCGTATATGAAATACATTGTGCGTTGAGTAAATTTTTCATAGGTTGATGCGGACCTTTTTGGGCACATTGTTTTATAGCCTTCGGTAAAGCTGCTTCGACTGCCAAGTTATGGTTCGGAAACTTCCTGTTCTCAAGAGACTTAAGTGAGTCTTCCTAAAGCAGTTCATCCCCACTTCAAAGGGCTTAGAACCTATAAGTCGCTGCTGACTTAAAATATTGAAAATCCACATTCACGCACAATATTGTTATGAAATATAAATTTAATTTTGTTCAAACAAGGGAAATATAAGTCCTACACACGGTACTGCAAAGTCTAGGATATAATTTTTTAGGTTGGCCTAACTTAAAAATGTCAAATATTGGGGCATTAAATTATTTGAGTTACATTTCTACCCAGAAAGAGTTCACAGTGAATGTAAGGCAGAGAGAAGCATACAGTGTTGTCATTCTGTATCGATTCCATTGGTTAATATTACGTATATTTAATAATTTTTACTTTCTCATACGAAGTATCGAGAAAGTATTCTTATCGCGAAAAAATTCGACCTCGAGATTTTTACGGAAATATACGTTTTAGGTGTCGCTGAATTCGAAAAGTGGTTTTTTCAATGCCACTGTCTGTCTGTTACTGTCTCTGGAGCCTAAACGGCAGAGCGAAAATGAATGAAATCTCGTACTTAGGCATTTTATCATACTGAGCAGAGTATACATAGAAATGGTTGGAATTTCTCAATAATTAAGAGTAGTTTATTCTACGCATTTTTAAAACAATCCGATTTTCTCAAAAACGGCTGTAACGATTTTGATCAAATTTCGTAGAGTTACTTGAGTTTGCGTCTTCAATAATACCGTATAGTTCATATTTCTCAAAAAATGAATATAAGGCTAGTTTATTCTAGGCAACTTTAGCAATAATTTGATTTTCTCAAAAACGGCTCTAACGATTTTGACCAAATTTCGTACAGTTACTTCAGTATACGTCTGCAATATTACTACCTATTTCATTTTCTCAATGAATGAGTATAAGGCTAGTTTATTTATGGGCAACTTTAACAAAGATTGTATTTTCTAAAAACCAGGTGATACGATTTTCATTTTCTAAATATAACTAAACGACGCATTATTATATGAGAAAGTTTGTACAGTGTATGTTGTACCGATTTTTTTAAATTTGTGGGGTTGCTGAATTATAATTTTTTACGTAGAAGCTGATTGAAACTGTTGTGTTTTATTGTGCATTCTTTTTGATTTTGGAATGAAATCATTATGAAGTTTATTTTATCCACTTTTTTCCTACTCTTTGCCACTTTATACGGAAGCAGGGAATTATGATATCATTGCTTTCGGACGAAAATTACTTCATAATAACTAGTTAGTCAAATAAAGCTTCTTCTGCTCAACATAATAATCGTACTAAGATCTTTGGATTCATAGACCTTTAATAAATAAATAATCATTTAATTTCGAATTTGCACCCGTCCAAAATTCTTCATTTGTTTCAGAATTGTGGAGGTGTTGTTGAAAATAGATATGTTAGGATCAGGTTATTTTTGTAATAGAAGTGTTGTCTCTAAGAAAAATTCTCGTCTACACAAAGGTGTATTTATGGGTGAATGCTTACACTCATGAAAAAAAAATACATCGCCTAGCTGGATTTGATTAAGATTAAAACAAGAGAGAGAGAGAGAGCGTTCAGTTTTCATCGGGATAAAGTCTTTATATCAAGTGGCAGACTGAGAAACGCGTGCTTTTGATGAAGCATTTGCTCAGGGGCGGGAATAATGTAGTGCGGCGTTTTAAGCGTCCGATTTTTTTCCCTTGTTATCGCGCTAATTAAATCCGACTTAATTAAAACCAATACCTCTTTCGCGAAACCTGGGAATAAGTCTTCGCTCCATTGTTGTCTCGGAGACAGTTGAATGGCGAGAGAGAGAGAGAGTCTGTGTGTGTGTGTGTAGGAGAGGAATAGTGGAGGGGTCTCTAGATAGGGAGGGTTACAGTGGATGGAGTCTGACTCGATGCAATAAAGAGGCATATTTCTCTGTCCGGGTATTTGGAATCGTAACCTAATGCGAAAGTGCTATTTGTTTGCGAGTTTCCTTTATGTAACTTTTTTCGAAAAAAAAAAGAACGCTTGCAGAAAAGTTATATCCACTCCTCTTCCCCCCCACGAGTCGGTTCCGGATGTAGCTTTTAATAACCGCAAGTATGCAGAGTCGGTTTCATTCGGTCCATCGGTTTTGTTTTGTCTGTGATCTTCTCTCGTTTTAATCTCGGGACCGCGTGCATGTAGTCTCTTTTATGTTAAGCTTAAATTTCAAAGGATCCGGGCATCGCTCCGGTGGAATCTCCACTTTTTTCCCCCGCATAAAACCCTATGTGGCTTCGGACTGACTCTCGTATGTTGTGGCGGACTTCCTAATGCAGACTTGCACAATAAACGACTTGAACAGGCAACGTTTTCGTTTTTACTTTAAAAGGTTTTAAATTTGTTCCAGGGGTCCTTCGAACGCTCGATTTTATTGATAGTGCTTCCTGATTTGTGTCGGATATTCCAAACGTGTATTTTTGGTAAATTCGGCCCCGTATTTTTGCGTATGTTCTATTCGAGGGGGGTTTTCGTTCTTGAAAATAAAGCGGATGTCAATTCCACCGCTTGCGTAATCACAGGGATAACTTGTGCATGGAGCTACGCGTCAAATCCGCGGATAGTGAAGTTTATATGCCGGTGTGAAGAGAAACAATGACGATGTACATGTAAATGTACGACAAGGACCGCAGTTAAAAAAATCCAACAAAAAAATATGTTATACCATTTTAAGATTTAAAAAATGGCATTCGTTTCATTACAGTTGCTTATATCGCGCTACATTTAAATTATCATTGGTTAATGGGTGACCCTCTTCGAAATTACCGATCTGAGGGCTCCGCAGTCCCGTGGTGGATATTTCTAAACAAGTTAGGAAAGCGTACAGCGTATCACAAATGGGCGCGTTTCGTGCAATGGAGTATTTGAAAGAAATTATATAGGTACGTGTACGTAAGGGAAATAGCGTTTTAAAGTTATTTTCTGCGTCATAAATACGTAATCCATTTTCTTCCTGTTTGAAAATACTGCAGGCACACGTAAGAAAATGAAACGTTTTTTGTGAGATGGCTTATGTTAAAAACAATGAAGTATTAACCATGCAAAAAATATCTAACAATAAGTTCACCTCGAATTAAGAAATTCTTGTTTGATTTTCTTGATGACGGCCTCTTACGATAAAAATGTATAGGAAAATAAATACTCTAATTTACTAGTTCTGCAATTTTTATTTGAAAAGTATTTTGATATGAGGAATACTTTACGAGATATGACAGAAAGATCATTTTTTGTCACCAGTAAAGTGGTACCCCTGGATGACATGATTCATTTATGTGACTTTCTTATTATCTTTGATTGTAAGTCCTTAAATATCAAATTTCGTGAAAATCCGTTCGGTAGAAGCCGGGAACGAACATGCGGACGGACGGACGGACAGAGCGACGATAATAGGCCCTCACGCTGGAAACAAAACGCGCCTAAGAACAAAAGAGTTGCCGTTCATAAAACTTATTGCCAACTAAATGCGATATCCTGTGATCGAGCTGTAATATTTCACTCTTGTTCGTGCTGAGTGTAGTTGCCGATTTGGTACTTTGAAACATTATCACCCTATTCTGTTTGTATTTCAAATTGCTATGTATCATCTTCTATTTGATCAAAACGGGGTAGGTACATGCTCTTTAAAATGTGGCTGCGTTACATATACTAGCTGTGTACTTTTACGCCGTGGAAAAAAAATTAGCAGTGAGCCTCGGAGGAACGCGTCGCAAATAAACGTTAGCCGGAAAATTTGTTTCCCTCCCCAAATCAAATGTATGCACTTGATCTCTCTCCGCGTCTTTTGGAATCCAGCCAAAAAATTGGCGCCTCGTTTAAATTTTTTGGGTGAAACGGGAGGGGGGAGAGCTTACGATACAAATAATACCAGCTTAACAAATAATGCTTTTTAGTCAACTTTTATGGAGTTTGTGTGTGTGTAACGTTGTGAGGTATGGAGGAAAGCGGAGAACGTGCGCAGATATCATCCAGCTGGAAAAATTAACGTAGTCGATTAAAAATGGTGTTTTTTTCTTCTTGTTTTCCTTCGGAGTGCAAAAAAAACGAGGACCTAGGCAACGGATCATGACCGCTGGGATAATCTCCGAAGCCACAATTTTCCAACGCCTTTAAGCTCCGTGTGTAAATCTTGCGAACTTTTTATCCCTATCTCTTTCTGCTTGTTCTCTTCTGCGCAGCTCTTTCCACCCGCGTTAGCCTAACTGTCCATTGTTTCCGTTGCATATATTTTCCCTGACTTTTGTTGTTCATTAACGGCGACTCAGTTATATAGTTTTTTATCATTATTTCTTTTTTTCGTCCGAGGGATGAATGCCGTCTTTTATTTTCTCTCTCTCCCTCCCCCTCTCTCCCTCCCCCCTCTCCCTCCCCCCCTCTCCCTCCCCCCCTCTCCCTCCCCCCTCCCTCCTCCTCTCTCTTTTTTTTGTTAAATAAAAAATATCGGGTCGAAGCCGGGAGGTATTACGCCTGCTATCATTGCTCGGGATGCATTCGAGGGTTAAAAAGCTGATTGTTTTTTTTTAAATGGAAATATAAATTGGTTTCTGGAAGAAAGGTGGTGGTAAGCGAAAATAAGGCCGAAAGAATAGAAAAGAAATTTTGTTTGTTTGTTATAAAGGTACGCATCAAAAAAATAAAGGACAATTAAAAGTTGAAGGTGGTTGGGAGTTGTCATGAAATAAAGATAGACGCATTCCTCGCTTTGTACGGTGCATTAGGGATGGGGGGTCCAAGATCGATCTTTTACAGGATCGATCTCTTTACAAGGCCGATTCGATTTTTTGTATCGATCTTTTGTTCTACGATTTTTATGTGGATCGATTCTTTTAGCCCAGAATCGAGAATCGTTCGACCCCACCTGATGGAGTGCCTGTGAAGGAGAGGGGCAGTGGTGATTGGTGAAAGTGGTGAAATCTAGTTGTGGGCATCAAACCTAGACGGCAACTTAACTTTACTAGCTGTACCCGCGCAATGTTTGCGCGGTTTTTTTCAGTCAATTTATAATAAATTATGTGTGTGAAATAAATTGATCTCAATAATTCACATTTTACTCTAATAATGCATTTCCCAGGTATAGGATTTTAATGTATTTTGTTTCCAATGTAAGGTTCGCGGGTTCGAATCTCGCTGAGGGCATGGCTGTATGCGCGTAGTGGCAACTTATTACGCGAATAATAGTCAGTCAGAAATCTGTAAAATTAAAAATCATATTAGAGAGGAAATTAATGCTACGCGAACTTTTATGTTTTTAATTTTCTTTGTCTCTTTTTATTATGATTATAAAATGTTAATGTAAAATGTCGGTTCTTATGGCTAGAATCGAAGATTGATCTTCCTTGAATCGATCTTTTTGGGTCGATCTTATCGGTAAATCGATCTTTATTAATACGATATAGATCAATTCACAGAATCGATCTTTCAGTGTAAGATCGCCCATCCCTACGGTGCACGCGTTCCTTAAAAAATAGCGTGTAAAGCGAAACCGTGCTAAGTGGGGTAGGCTTCTTCATATAGGAATATGAGAGATTACATTTGACCCTAATCCTACCAGGCTGTGACTTAGAGAGACATTTGTATTTTTATTCACGATTATTTCTACAATTAAATTTATTTGGCAGTGAGACTGCGTGTATCCTATTATTTTATATTTCTACATATAAATAAACACCATTAACTTTTTTTTTAGCTCTTTGTGTTTCATCTCGTATAGTCCCTAATTATTATTTCCTCTACGTTTTTGGCGATTTTTCTAGCACTTCGTTTATTGAGGTAATATGACTTTTCGACAGGTTTGTTGTTTTTCTGCATCGGATGCTGGGAATAACCACACACAGAACATTTTCGTGACATTGTATCAATGTGTCTCTGAGTCACATCGTGGTAGTCAACGTCAGAATTTTATATTAGGGCCTAATATAAAATTCTGACGTTGACTACCACTGTCGAGTATTCCTGCCAAATTTCGAGATTCTATCTCGATTCTTCCTAGAGTTAATACCATAATTCGCCACCAGAGGCACGGCCTATGGAATAGCGTGACCAACCAACCAACAGACCTGGGCTATTTTATTATAAAACGTTGTAAGGCAAGAAATACATTGGCAGAGACGGGGATCAGAAGAAAGATGAGAGAGAGATACGTACCTATGGTGGTTGTCAGAATGTGTGTCATTTGCGTCGAAATTCACCACGGGATACCTGTCCTAAACAAATAAATTCCTTCGGGTTCTTTGATTTTTCACATATTTCTTCTTTTTCTCCCCTTCTCCGCCCTTTTTACTCTTTCTCCTCTCCCTCTCTTTTCCCTGTCCCGCTTTCTCTCTCCATATAACCCTTTCTCCCTCCATGCACCTCTTTCTCCTCCATGTCTCCCTTTCTCTCTCTCTTTCGTCTCCCTTTCTCTCTCTCTTTCGTCTCCCTTTCTCTCTCTCTCTCTCGTCTCTCTCTCTCCCTCTTTTCCTCTTCCTCTTGTTTTTCTCTTCCTCTTTCCCCCTCTTTTCTCCTTCCTCCCCTCTTTCTCTTTCCCATTCCTCACCCTCCATCCACACGTCTTATTTCTCTCCCTCCCTCTCTTCCTCACTCTATTTTTCTCTCCCACTCTCCCTTCCCCTCACTCAATTTATTTCCCTTTCCACCCTATTTCTCTCCTATCTGTGTCTATCCTCTCTTTCTCTCTCCCCTTTCCTTTCACCCCCTTTATCTCCCTTTCACCTTTCCCGTTCTCTCTCTTTCCCACACTTTTCGTACCTTTTCCCCATTTCTCCCCTTCCCCTCATTTCCTTTTTATTTAATTTTTTTAATGGGTCCTTCTACAAATGTCCATCGTCGGTTGTAATTCATACACCAATGCGTCCTCATATTCCCTATATTACCTCCCTCCCCACTTTCTCCCTTCCCCTCTCCCGCCTCTTTTTCGCCTTCAACACGGAGTCGCTGATGTGTATGTGCGTGCGTGTTTGTATCCACTCTTTCGTTTTAGGGAACATATTTCACGCCTGTGACACTTGAGTGAGGTCGGATCGCCGGGCAAAATTGTTGGCGCGTGTTTTAGTTGAGAGGAGGGGGAGTCGGGCGGCGTAGGAGTGGTCATATTGCGGTCTGCTGACGAGAGAGGGCTTTTACTCCCTCTCTCTCTCTCTCTTCGTGTGTACGTGAGTGTGAGAGAGAGGTTTGGGATGAGAGGAGGATGGAAAGGGGTTTTTTTTTTTTTTTGGAGTTTCGGTTAATGATTCGATACAAGGGTTGGGGGGGGGGTTTCGGTGGTACTTTTCCTGTTTCTCGTGTGGAAACCGGGTATCGATGATCGTAACGTTGTGGGGACTTGTGTCCATCCAATTCGCTGCGAAGAATCAATCCAGTTCGCGGATGTGTGAAGCTGCCAGATATTTTGGCGAGTGAGGAAATTATGGTGGGAGGGGGGTGGAGGTTGGTAGAGGTGGGAGTGGGAAAAAAAAGACGGCGAATTGCAACTGGTCGGTTGCAGTTGTTTTAAGCGTCCCAACTGCGTAACTTCAGATCATTATTTGAGTTATTTAATTTATTTTTTTGCTCTCGAAATTCAAAACGGTTGTGTGGATATATTAAATGGAATACGCGTTAGTAAATTTAAATGCAGTAAAATAAGAAAATGAAAATACTTTTCAATTGATATAATTTGTGGATCTTTGTGGAGAATGTTTTATTTTCTCGTTTATTTGAAAATATGGAATAAGGTACACCAGAGAATTGCGAGTTCGTGTTATGGCTAAAAGTTAATTTCAGAATAAGAAATTAAGTATAAAAAATTTAAGAATGAAATACGTACTTGTTAAAGGTATTCACAATGGACATGTCAGTTGGAGATATATAGGATAGGTATTTAATTTTACAATTGATACTTAAGTGTTTTATTCTAAAAAGGTACAAGATTATTGGTTCCAGGTCAAAATGTCCAAAACAAAAACGTCCAAAATACATAAATGTCCAAGTTAAAATGTCAAAACCAGTTAGTCAAAAGTAATAAAACCCAAGATATAAAACTGTTCAAATAACAGGAAAGTCCAAAAAGAAACATTCACAAAAATTAAGTCCGAAAATCAGAAAACTAACGTATATTATGCGTACCGATTGAATATTTAAGAGCCATGTATATACATAACAACGAGAAAACAAATGAAAGTGACATAGACGGAATTCCAAGTAAAATTTATTGAGGAACGTTTTTGTTATCCAAATAACCAAATAACTGTAATCTGTGTAATAATCTCGAGTAACTAGAAACTTCAGAAACTATTCACTCGGCATTGCCGACGTGAATTTTCAGACGATAACTGATTGCTCGCAAGTAGGCTTTAATATTATTTTCTTCCTTATAATTATTGTATTGGCCTACAACCTCTTCAGTTCATCTTTGGTTGGGTTGATACTTCTTGTTGGTAGGTTGTCTGATGTTTGTGTGACCCGATCGTATTTGAAGCATTATATATTCATTGTCGTGTTGTTCCTGTTGCAAATTTTCAATAAAACGCTAAACAGGTACGTGGTGGGCAACTAACACAGTACTACAATAATTATTGTAATTATTTTTTACTATCTTTTGGAAACTGTTTGTAGGAAATTATCGTTTCGAACATTTTGACTTTTGGACAATATTGTTCAATGGACGTTTTTGTTTTGGGCATTTATGTATTTTGGACGTTTTTGTTTTGGACATTTTGACTCTGAACCAAGATTGTTGCTAAATCAGCGACGTATGTAAATTTAAGTGGTTTTTAACACTTTTACTTTTTGATTGAACATTTATTTAAGTATTGTTAAATTTAAGTCGTGTAATATTCGCATATTTGAGATTATCTCATTAATACCGTAGTTCACATTTCTGTCTCGCGCACTTACTGTGAAATGCGATTGGGAGCATTTCATAAGTGAGATTTCAAACCGTTTTTAAAAATATTAAACTGTGTTTGATAAATAACAGGACGTTGTGGAACAACTCAACACTGACGATCCCCTTTTTCCATACCTCTCCTTCACATCCGCCATTTTCTCTTTCGCGTTAAAAATTTTCGAAGGCGTACCTTTGATTTCGAAACTCTTAAAACGGAACCCTCGAGGCTAAGGAATTTTCCTAAACTATGAAGCAATTTTTCGGCGGTAAGAAGATTTGATTCAGTTTATCCTTAGTTAAAATACAAAAAGAAGAAAAAACCGAATTTTCCCTGATTAAAACGAACCTTTAAAGGAAAAAAAAAGACAGAGAGCGTTTAATTTGACGGACCGTGCGCGTCAAAACAGTCAGCCATGTCCAAAAGGGCGGCGGTGGGAGGGTTTTCTTCGTGGAAACTTTTTAAAAAGTTTTCACGACGCCGGGTCCTTGGAGGGTGTTTCGGTGAAAATTGCCTCGGATGAGAAGACTCCAAGGAAATTAATTAAGCCCGGAGAAGAGAAAAGCTTCCCCCCTTTCCTCATTTCCCCCCCCCCACCCCCCTCCTTCCTTTTCAACTTCCCCTAACCTAGCCACTTTCCCTCGCTCCGACTTCTGCTTTTCTCTCGCTCTTGTGCGGCTGCCTTATTCCAAGAATCCTTTAGCAGGAAGTTGGCGTATTTCGTAAATAACCCCCCTCCCCCCCGTTTAAAAAGAATGTATTTCGCTCGCTTCCATCAGTTTCTCCGTATTCCTTTTTGGAATCTCTACCATTCCATAATACACCGCCGATTTCTATTCATAACGTTTTTTACTTTCTCATATGAAGTATCGAGAAAGTATTGTTATCGCGAAAAAATTCGACCTCGAGATTTTTACGGAAATAATATACCTTTTAGGTGTCGCTGAATCCGAAAAAGTGATTTTTGCAATGCCGTCTCTCTGTCTGTTACTGGCTCTGGAGCCTAGACGGTAGAACGAAAATGAATGAAATCTCGTACTTACATTATATCATACTGATCAGAGTATAGATAGAAATGGTTGACATTGCTCAATAATTAAGAGTAGTTTATTCTACGCATTTTTAACAACAATTCGATTTTCTCAAAAACGACTGTAACGATTTTGATCAAATTTCGTACAGTTACTTATGTTTACGTCTTCAATAATACTGTATAGTTCATATTTCTCAAAAAATGAATATAAGGCTAGTTTATTCTTGGACATTTTAACAAAAATTGGATTTTGTAAAAACAGGCTCATAAGATTTTCATTTTCTAAAGATAACTAAACATTAATATATGAGAAAGTTTGTACAATGTATGTTTTACCGATTTTTTGTTATAGCGTTCGTTCTCGTTAGTATTGTCCAGGCACGATCGCGCGTTTAGTGTTCCGTTCGGTTTTTATAAAATATTTTATATGCGTTCTTCCGATATTTATTTATTTTGTGCTAGACCATATTTTGTTCCCTCGTATCTCTTGAACGAATGATCGGATCGTAAGTAATGTTACATTGTTTGAAAGTTTAAGGCTTGTAGGTGGTTTTTAGCCCATAAAAACTTTTTGTATCTCATCTAGACGAACTGTGAATGTTTAAACTTTCCAAAAGTCTATCTCGTTGCGGTGGCTCTGCACGCGTGATTGGGGGAATTTTAGTAGCAAGAAGTTGAACTACTACATAGACACAGCATTCTTTGCCCTAAAGTTGGAAATGATAGCGGGATATACGGATTAAACGTGAGTTGTCATTTTGACCAATATATGGCGAGAGAAGTTATAAACTCTTAATTGTACGAAAATTTTAGCTTATTTCTATTATGTCATTTTATACCTCAATAATGTTCACTATTGGTTTAAAAACTTTGAACTTTTTTCATGAAACAATTAACAACTCGTAATCAGTAGATGTTTCATTTGGGATTGTATTTTTATTCCTCACGCTGCGGTAGATGGCTTCTGGGTGGAATAGCATCTTCGAAATTTCAAAACTTGCGTAAGGGGGTGCCGTGACGTAGTGGCGAGGGCCCTGGCCTTCTACGCCGAGTATACCCGGTGCGAACCGGGTACGAATCCTGCGAAAGTAGGGTTTTTTCAAAATTGATCTTGCGGCCCCCCATTTGCGTGGTTAGAGGAGAGAGCATGCGAAGCAGCGCTCCGTCCTTCGGAAGGGACATAGCATGCGAATCAGCGCTCCGTCCATCGGAAGGGACGTAAATCCGTTGGCCCTCCTGGTGCATCTCGTTAAGAGTAGGCTAATGCCGGTACCGGGTTTCTCTCCTACCTTGCTTTGTGATTTAGACTGAGAAGCCTACTAGCGCTGGTAGTTGTTTGAAGTCAGAGGGTCCCAATTCAATTCAACTTGCGTAATGTGGTGCCGTGTGGCGTAGTGGCGAGCGCGTTGGCCTGCTACGCTGAGCTATTGAAAGCCTGCGGAAGTCTCATTTTTACTTTCTCATACGAAGTATCGAGAAAGTATTGTTTTCGCGAAAAAATTCGACCTCGAGATTTTTACGGAAATACACGTTTTAGGTGTCGCTGAATCCGAAAAAGTGGTTTTCGCAATGCCGTCTGTCTGTCTGTCTGTCTGTATGTCCGTCTGTCTGTCCGTCTGTCTGTCTGTCCGTCTGTCTGTCTGTTACTGGAGCTGGAACCTAGACGGTCGAACGAAAATGAATGAAATCTCGTACTTAGGCATTTTATCACACTGAGCAGAGTATACATAGAAATGGTTGACATTGATCAATAATTAAGAGTAGTTTATTCTACGCATTTTTAACAACAATCCGTTTTTCTCGAAAACGGCTCTAACGATTTTGATCAAATTTCGCACAGTCACTTGAGTTTACGTCTTCAATAATACTGTATAGTTCATATTTCTCAAAAAATTAATATAAGGCTAGTTTATTCTAGGCAACTTGAACAATAATTCGATTTTCTCAGAAACGGCTTTAACGATTTTCATCAAATTTCGTACAGTTACTTAAGTTTCTATCCTCAATAATACTACGTATTTCATTTTTCTCAACGAATGAATATAAGGCTAGTTTATTCTTGGGCAACGTTAACAAAAATTGGATTTTCTAAAAACAGGCTGATACGATTTTCATTTTCTGAAGTTAACTAAACGACGCATTAGTACGTATATGAGAAAGTTTGTACAATGTATGTTGTACCGATTTTTTTCAGTAGATCTTGCGGCACTCTGCTTGCTTGTTTAGAGGAGAGCACGCGAATCGACGCTTCATCCTTCGGAAGGGACATAAAGCCGTTGGTCCTCCTTGGTGCCTTTCGAAAAGAGTAGCTATGTGATGCCGGTACCTCTGGTTTCTCTACTTATTGGCTTTGTGATTTAAACTGACGAGTTCCACAAATCACAAACTTTGACATCATTCATCAATTGTAAGAAAGCGATCGAGGTAAATTATTTATGTTCGTTATTTTGCATTCAATGTTATTCATTTTCGCACTTAAAAGATGAAAAGAAGTAAGAATTTTAAAAAACTTTCAAAAATAAAATCTTTTTGCTTTATAAAATAGGCGGCCTTAAAAGAATAAAACAAGAAAACTTTCAAATTATTTGTTCGTTTTAAAAGATTTTGGTGTCATTCATTACTATAACTTTACATATCATTTACCTAATAATCTTAATTCATTATTACGTAAATGATGTGAAAAGCAACAGTAATGAAAAGAATATGACACCAAAATCTCTTATAACGGACAAATAATCTGAAATTTTTCGTGTTTTATTCTTTTAAGGTCGCCTATCTTATAAAGCAAAAAGATTTTGTTTTTGAATTTTTTTAAAATCCTTGCTTTTTACCTTCTCGCTTCGTCGTGCATTCCGCATTCCTCCTGTTAAGAGATCCGTCTGGATTTTCTGGGAATCTCGGGTTGGGTAGGAGTAATGGAACGGGTATTACGGTGGCTCTTCTCATGCCAAAGGAATCAGATTACGCAACGGAGGTTTCCCACCCCTGTTTTAACAGATATAACAGAATTTCACGGCACCCAAAGTCTTGAAACAAGGTTTATATATATATATATATATATATATATATGTCAGAAAACACTACACACCACTCTCCAACTTCCTCCTCGGGGAGGCACACCCGAAATAACACAACACGTCCAAGGGACTCCAACTTTATTTAAACCCGAATTACACCAGCATTCTGCTCTCCAGCAGAAGCTCTTCCACGAGCCAACACACGGCCCACACTACTACGAGTCCCGTCACACACTCTTCTCTCTCGCGTCACGTGATCTCTTAGTACTCTCCTTCTCCGTCCCGCTTCTGGTAGCACTTCTCGTGGCGGTCGTCCTCGCTTGCGTAACAGTCGGCCTTTCCTGACATCGGGGCCGTCCTCGGTCCCGGTCCGGTCTGCCTCCGGTTGAACTGCTCCTCTGGCGCTCGCGCCGTTCTCCATCCGCTTCTCGTCTTCTTTCCCTCTGCTGTCCGCGGCCTGGTCGTCATCTCCCTCGTCCTGGCTCTCGTCGGCCTGGTCGTCATCTCCTACTTCGCCTTGGGGGGGCTTACACCAGGGTTTCATTCGGTCTGCACTAAACACGGAATTGAACGCTCGCTGTGTCCTCTTTGCCCCTGGTATATCCATGAGAGAATACCTATCTCGCGCTAGCACTTCTGAGACAAGATACGGACCCTTAAATTTCGGAGCTAATTTTCGCGAACACCCTGTCGCTTGCGCTTCTCGTTCTACGATGACTAAATCTCCCTTTTGGTACACTCTCGGCACCTTATGTCTTTGATCGTAACGCTCCTTCTGTTTTTTCTGCGTCTCTGATATCTTTACTAACGCTTTTTTCCTTGCTTCGCCTAAGGTCTCTCTAGTCTCATCGAGTTCGCTTTCTTGCAACGCCAATATAACACGGTTTTGCAATGAATTCCTTGGGTTATAAGCAAACAATAGCTCATAAGCGCTCTTCTCAGTAGTTTTATTTGACATAGAATTCATGGCGAATTGGATGTTTCTCAAATTCATGTCCCAGTCGCCTCCATCCTCTTGTGCATACATAGTGGATATGGCGTTTGTAATGGATGCGTTTGATCGCTCTACTTGTCCATTTGCTCGAGGGGTAGCAGTCGCATTCTTTATATGCTTTATCTGGTTTCTTTCGCATAATTCTTCAAATTCCTTCGCTGTAAATGCCGTACCTCGATCTGTAATTAAACGCTCAGGACACCCAAATAAGCTCGTAATCTCACTGATAGCTTCGCACACTGGTTTGGTTTTTGTGGTTTTCACTGCCTTTAGTAGGATGAACTTTGTAAAGTTGTCTTGATACACGAGAACATACTCCTTGGGAATGGCCCTAAGTGGTCCACGTGAACTGTGTGAAATGGGATGGCTACACGCTCTAAACTGTGCAACTGCCCCTCTTTTTTACCTCCCGGTCTCTTATGATAAGCACACTCAATGCAAGCTGCAATATATTTCTTTACCCTTCTTCTCATCTTCGGAAACCAAAAATATCTCTTCACGTGTTCTAGGGTTTTCTCTTCTGCGTAATGTCCCATGTCATCATGACTTCCCTTTAGAATGCGCCAAATAGAGTTCTTAGGCACAACCCAACGGACCCCACCGTCTACCTTTCTACAGACACGGTTGTCTTTCAGCACATATTCTGTGTGGATCTGCCTATCCTCATTGGCGACCGCAGGTTGCTGTAAGGTACGATGTATTTTCTGGATAGCTACATCTTGCAGCTGCATCGTTAGTAACCAATCATCCTGATTTATTCGCAACGTGAAGATTTTCAAGTCTGCTGTATCCGGTTCCTCGGAATCTCCCACGGGATTTCGACTGAGGGCATCAACGTGACTCATGTTGCGTCCTGGTCGGTACTCGATCGTGAAATCATACTCTTGTAATCGAAGCCACCACCTCGCTATCCGCGGTAACAATTCTTTCTTGGACATGGTGGTCTTTAAAGCATTACAGTCAGTAACAACTTTGAAGGGTCTGTTCAATAAATACATTCGAAATTTGTCTACGGCTTCAACTACTGCCAACGCTTCTAGCTCATAACTGTGATAGTTCTTCTCTAGATCTGTCGTCTGTCGG
Source organism: Uropetala carovei (assembly GCA_036926305.1). Taxonomy (NCBI): domain Eukaryota; kingdom Metazoa; phylum Arthropoda; class Insecta; order Odonata; family Petaluridae; genus Uropetala; species Uropetala carovei. The sequence goes on along the minus strand of JAXCHB010000090.1, from coordinate 1,383,324 downwards.
CTATAATATGCCACAGGTTTTTGAGATTCTCCTTCTCGACGCTGTAAGATAATCCCCGCTAGTCCATTCTTACTGGCGTCAGTGTGAACTTCATGTTCGGCATTTACATCAAACAACGCAAGTGCCGGACGCTCGATTAATCTTTTCTTCAGCTCTTGAAATGCGTTTTCTTGTTTCTCTGTCCACTCGAATACCGTATCTCTCTTCGTCAAGAGCGTTAACGGCTTGCTTAACGTAGCGAATCCTAATACAAATCTTCTAAAGAAGCTCGTCAAACCAATAAATTGTCGCACTTCGTGAACATTCTCCGGCCTTCGAAATTCTTTAACTGCCTGAATTTTTCTCTCGCCTGGTCGGATCCCATCTTTGGTTATTTCAAAGCCCAAATAGTCTACTTTAGTTTTGAAAAATTCACATTTTGATACTTTTAGCGCTAGCCCCAATTTCTTCAGTACTTGCAACAGTCTTTCTAATCTCTCTAACCCTTCCTTCACCGTTTTGCTGGGTATCAACAGATCATCCATATAGACTAGGACCTCTCCTGGTTTTGTCATTCGCACTACCCTTTTCATCACTTGATTAAACACTGCAGGTGCGTTTACTACTCCGAAAGGCATTTTTGTGAACTCGTACAGTCCACTTGAGGTGACAAAAGCTGTCAAGGGTCTCGTCTCTGGGGCTACAGGGATTTGATAGTATCCCGACGCCAAGTCTAAAATGGTAAAATAACTGTTTCCTGCAAGCGCGTCTAATTGTTCCTCAATGGCTGGCATGGGGAATTTTATTTTTTTCGTCTTCAAATTCAATGCTCTGTAATCGACGCACAGCCGGTCTTCTCCGTTAGCTTTCTTCACTAACAATGCTGGGCTTGCGTATTCTGATGTCGACTCCTGCACGATACCCATTTTCATTAACTCATCGACTGCCTTTTGCATAGTCGCTCTTTGGGCGTACGGTAGGCGATACGGTCTTAAATTCACAGGGTGGTTATCCAACAATTCTATCTCGAAACTGGCAGACTCTACTGCACCCAGTTCACTCAAATTTTTCGCAAAACATTCTCGATACTCATTCACCATTTCGTATACCGCATCCTTCTCCTCTTCAGACAGGTCGTTATTCAAATTTATTTCTTCCATTTTTATCCCGGTCCTCTCTTTGACATTTCGAACTTTGGCTTCGAAGTTACTTTCTTCCTCCTGCCCATCAGTCTCTCTCCTAATTACAAGTTTCTGATAGCTCTTCTCAACTCGAATCCCCGATTGGTCTAGGGCGCTTCGTCCTAGAATTATGGCATCGTCTTGCGAACAGTTTGGGACCACAAGCACTTCTACCTCAATGCTTACGTCGTCCACAACAAGGGTTAACTGTTTGGAGCCTATTACGTTACTTTTTCCACAGCCGAATCCAATCAGACTTTTTTGACTCGCAAAGTATTCTACACCTAGCTGTTCAGCGACATCTTGCCTCATGGTCACAACATCGCTCCCTAAATCAATGAACCCAACAACTTGTTCATCATTAACCTTTATCCATTTATAATATTCGTCTTTAATTTGGTCGTTCGGCACCGAAATTCTTTGGACTCGCCTTTTCATTTCCAAATTCTGTCTATTAACTTGGGTTCCCTGAGGGCATTCCTTCATCATGTGTCCCTCTTTATTGCATCGGAAACATCGCCTGCTCTGCTGTCGTTCTGGGCAATCCTTAGCCATGTGTCCCTGGCCGTTACAATTATAACACCTCGCCTGCGTTGTCTGCTTATTTCTCCTCACCACATTACCTTCGTTTGGCGGTTCAATTGGGACACTATAACGGTTAGATAAAAACTGTCTTTCACCTAATCTCGCTCTTTCTGTAATACTTTCATAGCGCTTTATCTTGAGCAGTAACCCTTCAACATCTTTGAACTCACACAAAGCCAGCGACCTTACTAATTCCTTGTCACCTAAGCCGTTCAAAATGTATTTAATCAAGGATTCTTTATCTATGTCACCTCGTCGCGCTATCGCTTTCATGGCATACACGTATGACTCATAGGTTTCGTCGCGCTGCTTCTTCCTCTTCGTGAGACTCATGTGGACATCGGCCTGATCAGCTGTTGATGGGAAGCTATAAAGTAACCTTTCTTTAAAAGTCTCCCAAGAATACACTTCTTCCGCGACACTATTTAACCACAATTTAGCTACTCCTCTCAGCTTATTCACCGCATGAGTAAGCAATACGGAATTGTCCCACGAATACGCGGAAGCGACCCCTTCCACTCGCCGCACCCACTGTTCGGCGGTAAATCCTAAGGTCGTCGACGCGTCAAACTCGGGCAACAATCTTTCCGCCATGTCTCGGTGAGCAACTACAGTTGTCGCCATCGTACTACAATGTCTCGCTTCCATTATTTCTCTTTCGCGGTCTAACAACGCGCGCTCTCTCTCCAGCAACTGTCTTTCTCGTCGTAGAATCTCACGTTCAATGTCGTTATCGCTCGCCCTAGGCGCTAAGTGGTTCTTTGGTCGGGTCACAGAGGGCGTCGACATCGCTCTCGGTAGCTCAGGAAAGCTCGCTGCTCGCGTCAAGAACGCCTCGCTTACTCCTGTTCCCGCCACTGGATACGTCATTTCCGGTTCCCCACTAAACGCCATGCGGTCGCTTTTTTTTCGCTAATTTCGCTTTTTTTAGGTCTGTTTCGACGCTCACAACCCTAGTTATACTTGGGGTATTGTTCACTCGGGAATCACTTTTCTTTCACGTACTTACGGAGGGGTACAGTCTTCATCGGCAAACAGTCGGCTCTCTCACGACGTGCTCCTTTCCGAAAACTGGTTTTTGATCTTCTTATCCTTATCTGATCCCGATCCCGCCGCTGCTCTGTCAGAAAACACTACACACCACTCTCCAACTTCCTCCTCGGGGAGGCACACCCGAAATAACACAACACGTCCAAGGGACTCCAACTTTATTTAAACCCGAATTACACCAGCATTCTGCTCTCCAGCAGAAGCTCTTCCACGAGCCAACACACGGCCCACACTACTACGAGTCCCGTCACACACTCTTCTCTCTCGCGTCACGTGATCTCTTAGTACTCTCCTTCTCCGTCCCGCTTCTGGTAGCACTTCTCGTGGCGGTCGTCCTCGCTTGCGTAACATATATATATATATATACACATTTGCATACGTTAGTTACAGCTTTGGAAAGCATCCATTTGTTGGTACCACATCCTAATGAATTTATCAGAGGAAAATTATTGCCCTAATTAATTACCTCCTAACACATCTCAATCATCGGTTTATTGACTAAACGAAGTTTTTCGCTGCGCCTCTAAAAATCGGATGATGAAAAAGTTTGCGAACCACTGGACACTAAAATGGCTAGGTAAGAGTTTTAAGAGAAGAACGTGTTACTGATCAGGTGATTTGTTTGAATAGATTGCCCGGTTTTTAGTAGGAGAAAGGAAAGTTTAATTTGAAACAGCGATACATAATAATTCTTCCATAACCTCAAATAAATTCCGTTTTTTTACTGGACGATAGATTTTTACTTTCTCATGCGAAGTATCGAGAAAGTATTGTTATCGCGAAAAAATTCGACCTCGAGATTTTTACGGAAATATACGTTTTATGTGTCGCTGAATCCGAAAAAGTGGTTTTCGAAATGCCGTCTGTCTGTCTGTTACTGGCTCCGGAGCTTAGACAGTAGAGCGAAATTGGTTGAAATCTCGTACTTAGGCATTTTATCATACTGAGCAGAGTATAAATAGAAATGGTTAACATTGCTCAATAATTAAGGGAAGTTTATTCTACGCATTTTTAACAACAATCCGATTTTCTCAAAAACGGCTCTTAACGATTTTGATCAAATTTCCTACAGTTACTTGAGTATACATCTACAATAATACTACGTATTTCATTTTTCTCAATGGATGAATATAAGGCTAGTTTATTCTTGGGCAACTTTAACAAAAATTGGATTTTCTAAAAACAGGCTCATACGATTTTCATTTTCTAAAGTTAACTAAACGACGCATTAGTACCCATATATGAGAAAGTTTGTACAATGTATGTTATACCGATTTTTTCGTTAATTTCTGTGTAAACTCTCAAATACGTTCGTTATAAGTACGATTGTTTGCTTTATGGCTTTGCAACGGGAGATCTTTCGGTGACATTTAGTTATCCGGAACTTCGATTTTTCAAACCATTCTTGGTACTAACTTCAGCGGTTAGTCTGCGCTCAGCTGTATTTGTTCTCATTCCGCAAACGAGATGAGTCGATTTTTTTCCCCAATGGGCTACTCTTGGAATTGACCTACGCATTAATTCTGAGAAACGTGATAAAATTCAAAGTGAGATTAACTTGTGAAGCAACACTCAATGATTTGGAAAATATATAAGAAAATTCCATTTGTTTCTCCCCATAATTTAAAATACTTTTACCTTGGACGTCAGCTACTGAAACTCGCGGATAATACGTATATTTTTAGTGCTCCAATATATTTTCTTACTCTAGATTAATGGGAGCTTACCATTACGTATCCGAATTTAGGGTAAAATTTGTATCTCTTCAACTGTATGAATATTTTATAAGAAGTCATGTGGACGAATGACGGATAATAAATATGTTTGTGGACGAGATAGACGCCTCCTTATAAAATGTTATATTCATATTAGAAAAGCTTGGCCCCGTCGAATTTAATTTTATGACTCTGTGTAATGTTGTAGGTTTACTAATGTACAGTGGTATCAATTTCAAGAAAATCTGGACGTGCATGTCCTCTTGCAGTATTTATGAAATTAGCGTTAAGAGTCGAAGATTTATTTCCTTTTGCGTCAAATATCTCGTGTATTGCTAAATTATCCTTTTAAAAAATAGCTTTATTCCCAACACATTTTTTTTATGAGAATCATACTGAAATGAATTTATTTTAAGCTTTCAAACAATCTCTGATCTTAAGTCTTTAGTCAGTTAAGCCATAAAATTTTTGTGCGTTTGCAATTCGTACGAATAAGAAGCAGATTTTATAGTTTTTACTTGTCCCCTTTTTTTCTATTAACAGCAACAAGCTATCCTTTTCTGCGATTTGACATTTCGGTTTCTTAAGGAGTCTTTTTAACCTTCCATTCGCATTCTTGTTCAAGGTACTTCTTCTGACCCGCGCATCACTTCCTTATTAACTCTCTGAACTGACTGAAGGTAATTAATCGAGAATAGAGGAATAAACCCGTTCAAAAAGGGAAAAGTATTTAAGTGGGGGGGATGGAGAAAGGGGGAGAGAGGGGAGGGAAGGGGCGGAGTAAGTGAAAGGAAGGATTCTTCCTCTCTTCTTCTTCTTAAAATCGGGGAGATTCCGTTTTTTAAACATTTTTAATGATTTCTGCAGATGTTTTATTTGTTTGTTTGTTTCAAATTTATTTTTGGGGTTTTTACATTAACAACTATATGGTGAGTATGTTTAGCGAAGGTGGTGGTGTAGTGGGATAAACGTTATGGTATTGTGTTCGATTCCGGATATAGCAATTTTTTCAATTTCTATTATTTTTTAAGCTGGTTAGACGATCCTCATTACATAAAATTTTAAAAAAATTTCTTTTAAAGTACTTTTTGAAATATTTTTTCTTGTTGAAGAAGACGAATTCCTTTTTTGAAGAAAGGCGACGTTTCTTTTTTGTTAAGGGTGGGAGAGAAGGGTGTGATTGGAGGAGGTGTAAGAGTTTAAGTCAAGGAGTGAGGGCGAGGTTTTTTGTGAAATGGGAAGGAATATTGGGAAAGTAGTTTAGTGGTCTCCGAAATATGAGGATGGTTGTTTTTTTATATATCTCTCTCTCTCTCCTTAGCTTTTATCTATTAATTTTTTTTCTGTATCTGTCTAGGGATTTTTCGCGGTTTTTTTACACCTCCCTCCTCTTCGTAGGTGTTTTTCCGCAGTGGGACATTTTTTCTGTGCTAAAAGAAGTGATTACACAGTTTTTTTTCCAACCCACAAAACTAACATCATTCTATGGTAATTCTCTTTGTCATCTAACAAAATTTGTAGTCAATATGTATGTTAAAGTCTGTAATTTAACTTGTACATAATTCTCAATCCTGACGAAAGGGTTAAATGTAAGAAGGGACTTCACAGTCTCAATTTCGCCCTAAATAAAGTCGTTTATCTGTCTGTCTCTCTCTCTCTCTCTCTGGACGATTGCGGGCGGTATGGAGGGGTTCATCTGGTTCGGATGGGAAAAAAGCAGTTTTTTTGGTGATTGCGGTTCTGTGGATTTTATTCTTATTTTTAGTTTTGAATTTTATTTCGTGAACGGCTGTGGTGTTCTCGAAGTTTTATTTTTTCTTTCATTTATTTAGTTCTCCATGTTGTTCTTTTGTTCCCCTTTTTTGCGTGTGTCAGATCCGTGAGGAAGGAATTTTATGAGTTTCAGATGCGAAGTCGTGAGGTTTGGGTGATGTGTTTGAATTAATGGACGTTATTTTTAAGTTTGGTTTTCTGTAGGTGAAATTAATTGATGTGATCCTTAATGTACTATTTCTAATTATTGACCTGTAGAGCTTTAAAATGTCGTGTTGACTGTGTGTATCTTTGGCGAGTCTTAGTTTTTTTTTCTCGTTTAGTTTTGCATCGTTAAAATTATATAGAAGTGGCTTAAAGTCAATTTGCTGTTAACGTTGGAATTCTAGTAATAACGCATTTTATAACTGCGGGGGCTCATTTTCTTTATATATTCGAAAAATAATTCCCGCTACATAGGTCTCGATTCATTGGTTGTGTGATACTATATGTTTTATTTTAAATGGTTGAAATTAATGAATGCGATTATTTTCAGCGTTGGAATCAGTGACCTTTAAAATAGCGCGGTCAGCGTGAATGCCTTTGAACGTCAGTTATTACCAAAATGTTATGTGCAAAAATTTATATCTGTTATACAAATGTTCATTTTTTAGAACTGTAGCGCTAAAAATTATTGGTTATAATTTAATTGTAGCCAATTTTAATGAAGTATCAACGCATGAAATGTATAAACATTAATTCCGTAAACCAGTCACACATTCCAGGTATATGATAGATTTTAAAGTGGCACATTTTTGTACGTATTTCGGCAAATTATTTACCGTCGTTTATGTTTAAGTAAATTGTATATTCATAACGTAACCCTATGACGTTTCTCAGAACTACGTTATTAACTACGAGAAACGTCTCAAGTTAGTCTTTTGAGTTATCGATTTCGGATATCGCATCGTTAGAAGCTACACAGAGGTGTGAACTTTCCCATTACTTTGTGTAGTTGTCCCAGATTCCAGTGGAGTTCCCCACAATCACTTTCAAAGCCTCTCAATTCCCTCAAAACAAGTGCATTGATAAGTCGCACATTCTCCGTGGTATCACTCAGATGGCGCTATGTGCGAGCGACGTTTCTTGGCAATTATCCGATAGTTTCCATCTGATTTACCTCCTCTTTCCATCTTCCCTTTAAACTGTTTTTGAAGTCAGTTTCAACCGAATCCGTTTGTACTAGGGAGCTTAGCCCCCCCCCCCCCCTCCCCCCCCTTCTACCCCCCCTCCAACTCTGTACACCTTCGAATTTAATTACCCACGGAACTCCTTCCTCTCCTTCTTCCGTGTTTGTATGGAGCAGAATCAGCATCCAGCAAAACTTTTCCAGAAAGCACGAAGCGGGCCAGTAGTGAACTTCTCTTTTGATTAAAATCGGCTCTAGGTAGCGGCCCGGACCCACTTCAGTTAGAAAACTGTTTATTGTTATTAGCGTTATTTTTTTAAATCGACAAATTTATTTTTTTCCCGGCAGTTTTTCATAAAGAGTCGAGTTTTTTTTTAAAAGGGAATTCGGGCAGAATAAAAGTAAAAAAAAAAAAAAACGGCGCCGCGTCATAAATATTCCATTAATGTTATTTTTTACCCGAAATTCGGATCCGATGAGGAAGAACGGTCTATCCGACGATTTTATTTTTTGAAACCTGTGTATTTTTTCGTGAACATTTTAAAGCAATTTTCTCGGACCTGGTGAACTTTTTTTAAGCGCTTTTCTTTTTTTGCTATGGAGTTGTGAAGGTAACTTTTTATATAGCGAATCGGAGTCCGTTTCGTTTTTTAGATATTATTGCTGTAAGTATCGTTTGATCGCACCTGCAGTTTATTTGATTTGTAAATTTTTTGTTCCCTTTACGGTAGAGTCACGCGGTATTTCTTTGCTTCGTAAATGACGTCAGAAGATTTTTTTTCAGTAAAGGAGTTCTTGAATTTTTGTTTTGGATCCCATTTACAGAATTTATTTTTTTAATAATGAGAAGCTTTGATAAAGTAGACTCTACAGGTTCACAATTTATTAAAAATCTGTGCCTCTTTTGTAAACGCTGTTTATTTCTCGTATAGAATTCGCTAAATATCTCATTATTCGCCACTTAATGGCATTTCTGTCTTTATGAAATTTAAATTGAAAAGTAGCTTTATTATTTAAAAAGGTACAAGAAATCTTCAGTCGCTTCTAGCTATTCTTAATATAACTTGTGGCCAGACAAAAGTGACGCTCACATGTTGATTGTGATTATTAATGTATTACACTAAGTAGGCGGTGATATTTTTAATGATACATATCATACTTTCTTATATATAACAATATTTAAAGCATATAAGATGAAATTCATTTTCACTAATTTACTTGGAATGCTTTTAATATAGTGTTAATTTAACTCATTGAAGAGGCAGGTATTTGGCGGTACTACATACTTTAGGAATGGGTGTTATTTGAACAAAAACGAAACGAATTTTTTAAAACTTTGCACTGTTTCATCATAAACTGGTTGTGCAAGTTATTTATGTGGAAATAGTACAGATATATTTTTTAAAAATAGTGCAATTATTTTCGTGTTAGTTCAAATTACACTCATTATAGTAATGATTGCTTTCAGTGTGTTAGTTAGTTTTAAGCACAATGGGCTAAATAAAGTTGAATGAAACATTTAAGATATTTGTCATGATTCCATTTTTATATATTAACTTTAGCTGTTGTGCGGAATTTTGATCGCATGAGTTGTTTTATTAAAGCGGAATAGTTCTTATTGCGTTGTTTATTTGCGAGAGGTATATAACAATCAATGATTTTTAGTTAAATGAAATCCGACGGTAAAATATTATTTGAGACCACATTAACCCTATCTTTGCAGAAGTGTTTTGTTTTATACTTGAATAACTTGGCACGACGACATAATTAATGGAAAATAATAATATAACCAAGCACCCATCATGAAAAAATATAACAATCCATCAGACGAAATATGATTTTTGACCCGAGATTTGGACCAGAAAACTTCCTCAAAAGTTTCTAGTGCTTCCGTTAAGGATGTGGATGTCGGGTGATCGATACGACAGTACAGGGCAAATGAGGTCACGAATCCTCGGGCGGAGAAGACGGGCGAAGTTTGATTTTCATCTAGTATTAAACGACGCTCTGCTTTTAATTCGCCTCACTCTACCAAATTGATCTTCGCGCCGCCATCGACAGCTTTGAAGCGAAATCCCAGACTGGAGAATTTTATAATTATAAAATATATTATAATTTGGTCATTTCACACGTTAAATCAATTTGAGAACTTTGGGAAAATATTTCGGTATTGTATCTATCGCGCGCCTCGTAAGCGTTTGTGAGAATTAGTGAAATCATTTGATTTTCCTAGCGTGTGTATGAATATGTATGTGACTATATATACATGCAGGTTGATGGGCACGTTGTATAATGATGCCCTTCGTCCACGCGTACGTATGTACGTACTGTCAGCTGATACTTGCGTCGTCCTCGGGCAGAATATATTATCTGGCGTGGCTACCACATGCACGCTGTTGCCGCGCGTTGCACGGTCGGACATGTTGGCTTCTTAGATTTTGCTTACGCTAATAAGCATTTCATCAATTTGGGTGGAATTTTCAATCATGATGTGTGATTAAATATACGCAAAATACGTCGGTTGTCCAGTTTCAAGGCATAGCGATTAGCATGGGGAATACTGTATGTATTATTTGTTCAGATTTTAAGCCTGCTATTCTTTCAGGCGATTCATTTTCTGTAGCCTATTTCTCCTTATATCTACTACAACATAATAAGATTAACTTATTCATATTTTGAACATAATATTATTGTTGATTTGTTTTAATTTCCTAGAAAAAATATAACTCTTAGATTAATATCTATTAAAATAGAAAATGAAATTTTTATTTTATTAATATAATGACTCTTGAATCATTATTTATAATTAATTAAATTCTAGAATTGACGTAACTCGCTTGACAAATATGCATTATCGTGTCCATCCTTTGTTTCGCATGCCTTTTTCCGTTCAGTTTATTTTCAATTTAATTTCTATTAAATTCAATTTAATTTTTTAAACAAATTAAGGATCCATAATAAGGCGGTATAACAAGTAATTAAGAATTAATAGTAACATTTGTTGATAATATTGTAGCTCAGCAGCCAATCACGGTGCTGGATAAAACAGCCAGTCAGAGTGCTTTCGGCAGCCAATCACAACGCTTAGTGAAACGGTCTATCAAAACGGTTAGTGCAGACATGCTTATTATTAGTCGTTGTTTAACAGTGAAGCGATAGTAATCGAACTGATTCCGTCAGTTACAACTTCCACTTTACGTAATCACTTAAATAAACTTATACTAGCATCTCGTCAATCAACAAATACCACATCTGTCTCTCTCTCTCTCTCTCTTTCGTTCTTTAATAACCTGTAAAGTATCGATTTATTTATTTAATATATTAGGATGAAGTCACAAAAATTACGACTTGTAGTTTCGGTGACGAAAATTCAAAAATCGCCCACTCTCTCTATACAGTTTTTTTAACGTAAATCTCATAAAGAATGCCTTTGAAATATCTTGTGTATTCCGTTTATGGGGTACACTTTTCCATTTTGTTATAATAGATAGTTATCCCGGAGGAGAAGGCTTGGCCGATAATAAACACGGATCTGATTAAGGGGAGTCTACCAGCGATTACATATTTTATACACACGTATATTAGTTTTTCTATGCGTGTATGTTTGGAAAAAATATTCCGGCTTATCGAATGCAAAACGACGATGTCAACGAACAATTGTAACAGCCTCGATCCTTATCGTTTCTGTTTAAATAAACTGCTCCGGTTTTTTTTTAAAGGAACGGCACATAAGGACTGTTCTCTCGAAAAAACAAGAGGCGGAGAGAGTGAGAGAGAGGGAGAGAGAGAGAGAGAGGGAGAGAAAGTAAGCGAGAGAGAGAGAGAGAGATAAAAAGAGATGAGCCGAAAAATGAGATTATTTTTGCATAAAAAAAGGACTCCACGCGCTTCGGAGGAATAAAAAAAACTGCTTATTAAATAAGAACACCTCCGTGTTATATATATATATATACATACATACAAAGGAAAGGAAATGTAATAATAAAGGTGGCAACAAGGTGTTGGAAGGAGCCCAGAGGACACTTACCTAAATTGGAGAGCCGCTGGGGGTGCTGAAGACAAAAAACAACACAAATTAGTAGAAGCTTTCGGGTTGACGCCCTTCCTCAGCGACGGAGAGACGTTGCATATAGGTGTGTTTGTGCGCGTATATATATATATATTTATGTATCTATCTATGTATATCTGTGTGTGTGTGTGTATATATATAAAATGGGAAAAATTCCCTCGCATAATATTTTTATCCAATTTGTGATAAAACTTTTCCACCCGTCGCGTCGTTGCTACTATTCCCTTCGCGATCTCCTTCTGAACGTTCTTGCCTTTATTATCGTCGCTCTCTCTCTCTCTCGCGAGAGATGGGAGAGTGAAGAGTAAAAGGGAGGGATTGAGAGAGAGAGAGAATGTGTGTGGAGGAGAGAATGGATGGAGGGAGTTGAGTGAAGGGGAGGAGATTGCAGAGGAAAGAGGAGAATGGAGGTGGAAGAGTGGATAGGGAACAGAAGGGGAGCGAGGAAGTGGATGGAGGGGGAGATTAGGGGTGGAGAGAGAGAGAGGGGAGGGGGGTGTGGAGATGATAAGGGGGAGTGGGCATGAGGGGAAATCAGAGGAAATGAGATGGAAAAAACAGGAAAATGGGAGGGGAGAGGTAGAAGGAGTGAGGGACGAAGATTAGAGTTGAGTAGCAGTGGAGGAGTGTATAGATAGATAGGTAAATGCCTTTATTAGGGCGAAATGGGGACTAGACGGTATCTTCTTCCATCTAACCCGATGGTTTTTAACCTTTTTTTAGGCGCGTTTCGCTTCCAGCGTGAGCGCCTATTGTCGTCTGTCTGTCTGTCTGTCCGCCTGCATGTTCCTTCTCGGCTTCTACCGAACTTTCATGAAATTTGATATTAAGGGCTTACGATCAAAGATATAATAAAGAAATCGCAAAAATGAATCACGTAAGTCAATCAGGGGTACCACTTTACTGGTGACAAGAAATGAACTTTCCGTCATGTCTAGTAAAGTATTTCGCATATCAAAATACTTTTCAAATATAAATTGTAGAACTAGTAAAGCAGGGTATTTCTTTTCGTATATATTTTTATCGTCGGAGTAAGCGTCATCAAGAAAACCGAACAAGAAAGTCGTAATTCGGGTTGAACTGAAAATTTCTTTCATGGTAACCATTGTTGCTATCATAAACAATTTCACAAACACGTTTAATTTCCTTACGTATGCATGCATTATTTTTAAATAGGACGAAAATGGATTATTTATGACGAAGAAAATAACTTTAAAACGCTATTTCTCCTACGTACAGGTATATAATTTCTTTCAAATACCTACTCCATTGCACGAAACGCGCCCATTTCTTTAATTTGTCATACACTGTACACTTTCCTAACTTGTGTTTTTGGCTGCGACCCAAATTCCGGTCGCGGCGACCCAAGTCCTTCAATATTTCACCTGTAACAAGTAATACAATAAATGAGAATTTAATTTTTTTTAATGAATTTAAGCTCTGAAGTAATTAGCATTGAACAGGTTGTTAGGAGGAATGGTATATTTAGATATAGAAAGCAACGGAAAATGTTTGACGATCTAATCGAAATTGGCTTGGCGACGCAGGAGTTAATAACCACTGATGTAACCCATTGTCAATTACAAAGAAGGAAAAATAAAATAAACGCATAGGTGGAGAGAGGAAATGTTAGAGGGAGGAAGAGAGGGTGGGAGAAATTGAGAGCGAGAGAGAGGGGGGGGATTGGAGAAAGAAAGAGGAAAAGATGGAAAAAACCTATCTTCCTTCCAACCGTCCGCTTTTCTTCTTTTTTTCTTCCTTTAATTCATCATCTCCTCTTTCCATGCCTCTGGCCCTCTTTTACGGAAGAACGAAAGCTTAATCCTCGCCAAATAGGATCAAATCTTAATTTTAGAATCCCTTCCCTAACGCTGCATCTAACCACACAGTACTACTGCGCATGCGCGGTGGTGCCTGTCGGTATTATATTGTTTTTAAGCGGCGTGATGTTACAGCCTTTGCTTATTTTTCTTTCATTCAATGGTTTTTACATAATTAATTTCCCTCTTCTCAGTGTATTGGACAGTAAGCTTTGTATTCGGGTTCATAACTTCAGCTTCGTGATTTCCGCACGCCCCCTTAAACGCAGAGGCGGGAGTTGCTGCTTTTATCCAGCTCAGTTCGGCCCCTAAGCAGCTTCGCTGTTGTTTTTAATTACGCCTGGGTTGGGGTATAGTGGTCCACTTCGGCCTTACGTCCTCATGCATTCTGGAGGAGGCAGATCTCCCTCTCCCGTGAAGGCTCTAGGGCGTCTATGTTTGACCCAGAGCATGGAACGGGACTCCGCTGTTTGTCGAAGGACACTGATGTTTTATCCTTCTGCGCGGGGGAAGGATTGCTGGGCGCGTTTCTTCAGCGCTTCCCCGATGGTGGTGATCTGCAGATGTTCATACAGATCGCTGTTACGCATTCCTCTGGTGTTTCCCAGTATGGTGCTGAGGCAAGCTCGTTCAGCGACCTCCAAATGGTGTCGCCCGGCTGCACTGACTCGTCCGCTCCATGCTAGGGATGCCTATGATATAGCAGGGAAGATTATCGCCTGGTACAAATGCAGCTTCCTTTCCCTGTTGATGTTACAATTAGTATCGAGGTGAATTCTGCATCCTAAGGTCTTCTCGTCGAATCAGCCTAGAAGACCCTTTTGAGATATTTCGATGCCTTCTTTTTCTTATAGGATCTGCAGAGTAAAAGTACATCAGAGTACAATGCCAGAAACGTATTCTATGCGAGATTCAAAACTTAAAAACGGAAGTGCCCAATATATTTTAGACCATCGGGCCGATATTTTCGTATTTTAAGTATGAGTACGGTACTATTTTCTAATATTTGGTTTTTGGATTTTTTTTGTTACGAAATGTATTAGCTTTATCGAGTTTTTAGTACTTTGACGAAGAAAAATACAAGAAACAAACTGCCGGTATCATATTATGGCCTTAAGCAAATGGATGTTTGTCTAATCATGTCGTCGCTGGCGACATCTAGGGTCTATTTGCCTTATCGATTATTCATCGCTATGTATAATAGAATGACCATTCGTTTCCTTCTGTTGCATTTTTACTCGAGAAGCCTGCATAATCCCCCTCCCTCTCACTCCCTCTGCCCCCTTTCGCGTGATACATCTATGTAAATGCTTCGTATTTCAATCGTATGATGTAGGAGTATTGGGGCTGTAATAGGAATCTCGAGTCTCAACAATGATATTCGTTTTCCAGGAAACTAAACGATGGAAGCGCGATATTTGATCAAATTTTGTCACATATTCGTTAAATATGAGTAATTTCGAACGGAAGGCGAAAATCGACGATAAGAATAAGAAACCTTGTACATTCTTCTTTAAAACAGTCTACGTACGGTGATTGTAGGTCAGTTTTTACTTTCTCATACGAAATATCGAGAAAGTATTGTTATCGCGAAAACAGTCGACTTCGAGATTTTTACGGAAATATACGTTTTAGGTGTCGCTGAATCCGAAAAAATGGTTTTCGCAATGCCGTCTGTCTGTTACTGGCTCTGGAGCCTAGACGGTAAAGCGAAAATGAATTAAATCTCGTACTTAGGCGTTTTATCATACTGAGCAGAGTATACATAGAAATGGTTGACATTGATCAATAATTAAGAGTAGTTTATTCTACGCATTTTTAACAGCAATTCGATTTTCTCAAAAACGGCTCTTAACGATTTTGATCAAATTTCATACAGTTACTTAAATTTACGTCTTCAATAATACTGTATAGTTCATATTTCTCAAAAAATGAATATAAGGCTAGTTTATTATAGCAACTTTAACAATATGTAATTCGATTTTCTCCAAAACGGCTAGAACGATTTTGATCAAATTTCGTACAGTTACTTGAGTATACATCTACAATAATACTACGTATTTTATTTTTCTCCATGAATGAATATAAGGCTAGTTTATTCTTGGGCAACTTGAACAAAAATTGGATATTCTAAAAACAGGCTCATACGATTTTCATTTTCTAAAGATAACTAAACGACGCATTAGTATTTAAGAAGTTTGTACGGTCTAAGTCGTACCGATTTTTTCTAATTTTAATTTGCAAAAGAGTGAAAGCCTGCACGTCGAAATGTCGCATTTTGCGTGTTTTCATACGGGAAACATAAACGTTCTCTGGAGTCGAACCCGGGTCTTTTTTCGGGATTTTATTTCGTAGTTAACTTTTGATGCGTGATTCGTGCATTCCTGCCAAAGTTCAAACTCGTACCTACTCGGAAATGATATTAAATCGCGTCTAAGGAGAGTGGCTTCGAAAGTGTGTAGACAAGAAAGCAAGAAAGAAAGATTCCTACGCCGATTATAATATAGACTAGTGTGTAGCCCGTCAAAAATGACGAGAGTAAATATTCGATCGTTCAAGCTATTTATGGAGATCAAATTGGCATCAGAAACAGATTGTATTGAAAGTCATTTCCCTCTCATTCATTACCCCTCTCCCACTCTTTTCCCCTCTCTCCCTCCTCCTCCCTTTGTCCCCTCCCACCCTCTCTCTCTCGTATCAAATGGAATCAAGGCACGTTTACACCCATAAGGATTGAAATAACAATATTATATCCAGGTCTAACAATGGAATTGGTAGGCAAGGCAACATTCCCTTAAAACGGCTAGATTTCCTCAAACTGTGTGAATTAAACGTTTAAATTGAGCGATTGCGAACTGTAGGCGGAAAAAGACGAACAGAATAAGGACCTTGATAATGTTTTCTTCAAAATGGTTCACATCCGAAGTTCGTAGGTCAGTTCCCTTCTAATTTTAATCAAAAAAAGATTGAAAGCCTGCGCGTCGGAAAGTTGTCTTGTTGGAAATGGAAATTATCCTCTCGGGTCGAACCCGGGTCTTTGTTCTCGATTTCGATACATTAAAACGTTTTGTTATTATATCATAATAATGCTATCCTGAAAATTTAATCAAATTCGGTTCAGTCGTTTGCGAGATATTAAGCTTCAAAAAGCATTGCACACAAAGTGACACTGTCTTTTATATTAGTTTAGATTTTTGTTCTAGTCTTATAGTATATATTTCTCATCATTCAGGCCCAAACTATAAGATCTAGAACAACAAAATTTTTTGCTGTTCTTACATACATCATAACTTGGTGAATAGTGAAGGTTTGGTCAACCGGTAATAGTCATGCTGCCAATATAGGGGATTCACATTTTTCCATAAGATATAAAACGTCAAAATCGATTGCTTTTGACGTGCAGACTTTTATTCTTTTGCAAATTTAAATCACTTAAAATTCAGATAAGAGTTCGGGACGAAAACATTTACCTTGGAGAATGAACTTTTTATTTTTTCTTAAAGTACAGAATTCGGAACTAAAACGATTTAAGCGTATTTATAGGTGTGTAACAACGGAAAAAATGCTAAATACCATGACAACGACTTCAGTGTTTTTAAATGGGAACTGATCTCACACGATATACCGAGCAATGCTTGGAAATGTTGATGGTTATAGATGATTTATGGTGTCATCAAAGAAAAACAGCGGAAACATTAAAATGCCACGCCGATTAAAGATTCCGTCGCAGAAAGTTTGCGTTTGGTTATATTGAAATACTGGTGTTATTTTAATGAGGGATTTCGAAAAGCGTGTAGAACGTTCCGGGACTATGGCGCGTTGCATTTCCAGCGTGGATTTTTTCGGACTAAAACAAACCGCGCTATTATATTCAGTCATAATAGTAATGTTGTTTATTTTCATTGAGGTTTTGAGCTACCGTTTCTAACGTTCCAATCTATCTACCCCCTCCAAGCAACCACTCCTAATCCGCGGATCTTACTTTTCTCGGAGATTTACTTAGGAATTCCCCCCTTTTCCCAAAATATGCATGAAGTTCGCCCTCACAGGTTTAATAGTTTTAAAATTCATTACGGGGTAGTACTGTTATCTCCGGTTCTCTCCTATTTTCAGTCCGGTTCTTATTCCTCGAGTCAATTATCCTAAAACACTTTTTGAGTACTGACCGCGTCGTTCAGTCTCTTTCGTTTTAATTACTTCCTTCTCTTCTGTGGATTCCTCTTCGTTTTTTTTCTGTTCGGTTAGATGAATTGCTTTTCCACCTTGATAGAGGACTAAGTCATTCCTTTAGCAGCATTTAGTCAGTCATTAAATGCATGATGAGATTCATAACGCTGCAGTATGTAAAACTCGTCCCCCTCGTAAATGTAATTACTATGAATGAATCTTCTAAGGGGCTCTTGTGATTTTCTCCCTTCGTTTTTTTTGTCCACCTTGAAACGCTATTTTGCTGTTTTTTTTGTTAATTCTAATTAATGAATGGAGACATTAAGTTATTAAAATGGACCTTTATCTTTTTATCTTATAGAATATACTCTCATTCTGAGTAATAACCTAAGTGAAGTGGTTTTGCGAAACATACGTTGAATTTTAATTGGTTTTATGGTCGTTGATTTGACGCTGCGAGGCTTTTCGATTGCTTTCATAGTTTTGTAGAAAAACGCGTTGTGGGAGTTTTCGTTGCGTTCTAATTTTATATAAATCTCTTCGTTTTTAATTTATCGGCTAGATTATATTTCCCCCACAGTCGCATGTATTGGCAAAATGTCTAATATTTCAGTCTAATTGCAACGATTGATAGTAATTTATTTATCGGAAGGTAAATAGAGTAAAAGTTAAATTTAAAAGATATTTTCCATTTCGTTGGATAAGCAGAGCACTAGATAAGTTTTTTTTTATTTTATCGTAATTATTCTCAAGTATACTAACTTATCTGAGAACCAACGTTCGCGTAGTCATTTAGCTAAATTATCTATGACTACGAAAATTAATTTCTAATTTTGTTTGGCCATAAATTTGTGTGTGTTCCTTAAGCAGCTTTATTTTCGTATAAAATGACACGTCGTGTCACTTTGCGATTGATGGGTTTGCGAGAAAAAAAAATAGAATTTGTATTTATGCGAAACTCTAGGAATGGATCAAGATTTCGAGAGATTCCTTTCTTTTTTTTTTCTAAAAAAATGTAATTTTTCCAAGGCAGAATTACGAGAGAAAAAATAGCTCGATCGGAATGTCGTTTCGAGCCGGACATCCGTTCCGGCCGATGCCGTATTTCTCGCCACGCCACGTGTGGCACCACCGTCGGTTTTCACACGCTCTCACGGAAGAAACTTTTTTTTTTGCACTCGCGGAGGGAAAGGGAACTAAAGATTATGGCGTCGCTTAAGAGCCTTTTCAGGCCCTCGACGAAGTAAGTACTAAACTCCCTTTTTTTCAAAATATATTTCCCCTCTATTTCTCTCGCTACTTCTCTCTCTCTCTCTACTACTTCTCTCTCTCTCTTTTACCCTTTTCCCAGGGATAATCTTGCTCACACCCATGGTTTCCGTGGAAACGAGGTCCCGTCCACATTAGTGCGTGAAGAGCATTTGCACATGGAGATTTATTCGTCCTGGGGTCCCTTTTTCCTAGGAATTGGACGGGGCTTATTAAGTCAACAACTCTCTTCCCTCTGTGTGCGTGTGTGTGTACCGACGTGGGTGTGTACTCCCGCGTATTTCATCAACAAAATGAATTCTTTCTCCAGCTTTTGAGAGGGTAGTAATTTTTTCTCAAATGTTTTGCTCGATTTAAAAAATAAGTGGCCAGCTTTTTTTTTCCACCTCCATCCACTTTCGGAAATTCTGTCTGTGATTGTTTGTTTTGCAATTAATGGCGCGGATAAAGTTGGTCGAAACAAATGAATGTTGTTTTTCCTTGCGGTGGTTTATTGTCGCAGCGCTCCGATTAATTTATTCTAAGTTCCTGATGGAACGGCGAAAGTTTAATTGTTTTTATGCATTATTATTACTATTAATGTACGTTGGAAAAATTTATCCTGATTTGGTGTATAGGTCGGATGGTTAGGTTAAACGCTCAATTTTGTACAAGTAGTATCAATTACCTCCTGAATAGATATTTTTTAAAAAATCGGCGTAGGTTGTAGGTCTATTTAGCTTTCTACGCCCAAAATTCTTGAAAATTTGCCCGGCAGAGACGTTATGGACGAGGGGACTTATACCTCCCACTTCTTCGAAACCTTGGTCCAGTGCTGAGAAACAGGAATCAGAAATTCTGTCGAATTTAAGTGTCCACCGGTGCTTCAGAAGCAGCTAAGAACGTGTTGGAAGTAATTATGGAAGTTTGTATACCCACTTCCTTAAGGTGTTTATTTTACTTTCTCATATACGAAGTATATTGAGAAAGTATTGTAATCGCGAAAAAATTCGACCTCGAGATTTTAATGGAAATATACGTTTTAGGTGTACGGGAAAGTGGTTTTCGCCATGCCATCTTTCCGTCCGTCTGTCGGTCTGTTCGCGGCTCTGGTGCCGACACGGTAGAGCGAAAATGAATAAAATTTCATACTTAGGTATCAAAAAGAATAGAAACTATGAAAAAATAGTTGACATTGCACAATAATTAAGAGAAGTTTATTCTTCGCATTTTTAACAACAATTTGTTTTTCTCAAAAACGACTCCAAAGATTTTAATCAAATTTCCTACAGATACTTAAGTTTACGTATTCAATAATACTACACAGTTCATATTTATCAAAAAATGAATATAAGGCTTGTTTATTCTAGGAAATGTTAACAACAATTTGATTTTCTCAATAACGGCTACAACGACGTTGATCAAATTTCGTACAGTTACTCGAGATTACGTCTGCAATAATACTACGTATTTCATTTTTCTCAACGAATGAATATAAGGCTAGTTTATTCTTGGGCAGTTTTAATAACAATTGAATTTTCTAAAAAAACCTCATACGATTTTCATAAAATTTCGTAGTTATTTAAGTTGATGTTTATAATGATTCTACAAAGTTCATAGTTTTCAGTAGATTACTAAACGACGCATTAGTATATGAGAAAGTTTGTACAATGTGTATTGTACCGAATTTTTAAGTTTATTCTACGTACGCTGGAACCTACATCTTTACAAAAATATGATTAAAAACGATTAATGAGGAATTCTTCATGCTTCATTTAAAAGTTAGTAAGTTAGTTACAGTCATTCGGAAGTGCTGAACTTCGTGATGGAGGTACCCTATTATGTTTTCTGTTATTTTCTCTGTCGGATAAAATTTTAGTAACACTTTTGACTGATGTATCAGATTTAAAAAAATTAATTTCTGTATATTTTCAGATACTGCGCATACTAAGTGTAGTTAAATATTATCGTTATTTGTGTATTGTAAAGCACCAACTAAACGTTCATTTTGTTATTTATCATTTATTGTTTTTTGTCCTTTTTTTACTTCTTTCTAATTTCTTTTTCTTATTATTGCAGGTATGGATCAGTGAACATTGAATTGGGAACTCAGCGGTGCCTAGTGGTAAGATGATAAATTGCTTACCCTTTGATACGAACTATTGTATCATAGTAGTATAAGTATATATTTTTATATTCTTGTCCGAGAATATCAGTAGTTTTTCTTTATTTTACGGTATAATTTGAAATGTTTTGTTGATTTACTGGAAATTATTAAATTTTCTTAAAGAATGTCATTTTAGTGCCTAAGATAGCTTTCGAGGATATGGTGAGGCCGCAGTGAATCCGAATTAATTGTCAAAAATTCTAAAAGTCGTAGTTATTTACATATTTACCTTCATTGTTTGTGCAGGCCTCCTAATGGAAACTAACATTTTAATACTGCGCGTGCATTTAGTCACAGCATACTATTTTTTATGCAAGCGATCCAAGCGAATTAAAATGTAGAATTTTAATTGTATTCCGGGACATTCTGAGAGTTTTCTGTTACTTTTAGTCGCCATCTCTAAAAATTCCGTTTTTTTATTAAGTTATTTTGACCGTGCTTTCATTAAAACGGATTAATTTAATTAGCATGATTTAGGTTCAGTCGGCTTATATTTTGATAATGGCGGAAAAGGGAACGGAAGCGTTAATTTTTGTTTAACACGAAAGAGGACATATGCGAAGCAATTATACATTTAAGACTCCATCGTAATAAATTATATTTACGGGAACGCTTTATTTCTAAGCTGGACTTAAATTTTAATTGTGAAGAATAACGAAATGTCTTGACATTCGCATTATTGTCGCCCGGTTTTTCCTTTCTATTTGATACCGAAATAATAACGCATTCGAGGGCCGCGATAAATCTCTCATTTTTATCGAATTAAATCGCACGCCACAGTTATTTTTGGCTCCAAGGAAACACCCTAAGTTTAGAGGTTATGTTGACAAAACCAGGCAGCGGGATGCCCCCGTGTTTCCTTGGCGTTAATTTTTTTTAAAAACTCGGATAACATTTAGCTCGGACAATAAAGCGCGTGTGAGAGCCATGGGAGAAGGAAAAAAAAAACGCCGAAAATTTTCGAAAAATAAATCTTTATATTAAAAAAAAAGAAAACGTACCGAAAATCCTGTTAAATCCATTGCTTTAATTTCATTAATATACAAAGTTTAATCTAGATTAAGTGGATTTCGCTGTCCCTCCCTGTTTTGTTTTCATTTAGTTTTTGTGTTTTTTTGTAGTTATAACGGCGTTTCGCCTCTCGCGACCTCTCGCTGTATTTTTGTTGATTTTTTTTGTGTAAAGTAAGGAGCAGGACAGCCCCTTGTCCCTTTTAGTATCAGGACGGATGGGAGGTATTTTTTTTATATGTGGCCGGCACACGGGGCTGTGTCAGCGTGTGGAGGGGAGTGGAAGAGAAGGTAGCTCTTTCTCCCTCCCTCTTTCCCTCCCTCTCTCCGTCCCTCTCTCCCCCCCCCATCTCTCTCTCTCTCTCCTCATCCTCTTCAGGGTTTTACCAAATCCTCGCCGGACTCTCGCCACCTTAATTCCAGAAGCGTTCCAGCTGTTTCTTCTCTCTCTCTCTCCCCCTCTCCCTCTCTTTTATCTCCTTGTCGCCATCCGGCACATTCCTCCTCTCCTCACATTTTCACCCTTTTTCATTGTGCGTGCTTATGTTTTCTGGTTCTCCCAATGTTTAAATATTGCTATCAGTAGGTTTCGCAGGTTTTCCACACCCCTCCTCTTCTTGTGTGGGTGTTTTTCTGCTGTGGGTATTTTCAGGGTTTATGCTAGTAGCGTAATTTATTCCTAGGTTTTTGCATACAGGGAATTATCAATCCATTTCCATATCCGATAACGATGACTTGGTGTTGCACTTATGTAGCATTTTATGTTTTATTACTACTAGGGGGCAAGACTCCTGCTCGCTGACGTTCGCCAACCGCCCCCACCCCCACTCCCCCTTTGTTCGCTGTTTCTTCGTTCCTACCATGTACCTATTGGATTTACATTAGTTTAACGGGAATATGTTTTAAATATGAGTTGAATGTATATATTTTATAAGGGATGTATGTTTGGTTTTTAATAACAAATTAAGAAAATTAGTTGTATAACTCGATAAAAATAAACTTAGAGGGCTGAAATTCCCGGAGATTAAAAATGGCTGAGGTATAGAGCGTTAAAGAGAGAGAGAACCAGAAGTAGGATTTTAGTAATATAGATAAAAAAATATGAATACTGCGTTCGATTTATTTGCATTAAATTCATATCTGCGGTCATTTCGAGCAAGTTTTAATCTTATTTTCAATCTTTGAAGCTGTTATATAAGTGCATATGCGCGTAAATTACCCAGGACAACAATACCGGTAACCATGGAATCTTATTATAGAAATGTTAAAAAAATTACCAAAACTCGAGTATAAATTAAAAATATGAGCGAATTCGGATGAGATTGAGCATTCGACGGTAAAGATAGGAATCCTCATTCATTTTGGCGTGTTTTAGCGCAATTTTCGCATCGATAACTTAATTTTAAGGTATTTTAAAGAGTAACAGAATGAAAGCCTTCAATCCAAAACGGCGATTTTTAAGTGTTATCTTATGGCAAACGACATTCATCCTCTGGAGTCGAACCCGTGACCTTTTTCGAATTTTTTTTGGTCATAACGTAAAGATTCATCAACACTGAAATCCTGAGAAATTTCAGACTTCTAAGTTTATTTCTAATCGAGTTATTCACTGATAAATTTCAGGATTCTATGTTTATTTCTTCGCAAAATTAGTGCGTTACGCATCGTGATGACCGTTACGATTTTATAATATAGAGAGATATGTATATGTTGTACTTCATCTTGTTTGTAATTGACAATGGGTTAAACGGATGGAGATACCGTCTATTATCAAACTCGCCCTAGCAACGACGTTTATCTATCTGCTGTCATCACCTTTTTACCTCCCTATTAGCCCCCCCCCCCTCCCCTCTATCCCTCCTCTAGCCTCTTTATTTCCCCTTCACTATGTCATACTTTCGTTCTTTATCACTTTATCCTTCTCTTCCTCCGACGGTTCCTTCATCCCCCTCCCGTGTATCTCCCACATTCTTAATCTCTTCTCCCTCTCTCTGTCCTGCTTTGTTTCTCTCTTCCGCCGTCCCTCCATCTGTCTCTATCTCACGCTTATTTCACCCTCTTTCCTCTATTTTCTCTCCCTCTTTCTCATGCTCATTCGCCCAGTTCCTCAATTCTTGCTGCGTTTGTTTGTTTCTCTTCTCTTCGTTTCTCTCTCGATTTACTACGCCTTGCACTTTTCTCTGCAGGTGTCTAAAATCATTTTATACGAGAACCGAATTTGTGTGGCTGAGAATGGAATTACTCCTTTATATTTCAAATTTATCCCTCGTTGACCACTTCTCTGTTTTTACTTTCTCGTACGAAGTATCGGGAAAGTATTGTTTTCGCGAAAAATTTCGACCTCGGGATTTTTACGGAAATACACGTTTTAGGTGTCGCTGAATCCGAAAAAGTTGTTTTCGCAATGCCGTCTGTCTGTTACTGGCTCTGGAGCTTAGACAGTAGAGGGAAAATGAATGAAATCTCGTACTTAGGCATTTTATCATACTGAGCAGAATATACATAGAAATGGTTGACATTGCTCAATAATTAAGAGTAGTTTACGCACTTTTAACAACAATCCGATTTTCTCAAAAAGGGCTCTAATGATTTTGATCAAATTTCATACAGTTACTTGAGTTTACATCTTCAATAATACTGTATAGTTCATATTTCTCAAAAAATGAATATAAGGCTAGTTTATTCTAGGCAACTTTAACAATAATTCGATTTTCTCAAAAACGGTTCTACCGATCAAATTTCGTACAGTTACTTGAGTATACGTCTGCAATATTAATACCTATTTCATTTTCTCAGTGAATGAGTATAAGGCTAGTTTATTTATGGGCAGATTTAACAAAAATTGTATTTTCTAAAAACCGGGTGATTCGATTTTCATTTTCTAAATATAACTAAACTACGCATTATTATATGAGAAAGTTTGTACAATGTATGTTGTACCGATTTTTTTGTGGTTACTTCACTGCAACTTACGGCATTAAGATTTTTTATCAATCTATCTCATAAATAATTGATATTAGTAACTTAAATACCGTTATCGTAACTGTTTTTAAAGTTATCAGGTTAATGAAAATTCGCATAAAACGACACTGGAGAAATGTACGTAAGCATGGCAAATAAGTCGTTAATCTTGTTATTGTGGTTAATTCTTGACGTCGACGTTTACAAACGTATACATGGCAAAATACGTATGCAGGGCATCCAAGGTCGTTCACACTAACACCCACGCACCGGTTCCGGCTCTCCCTCTCACAGACTTAAAAATTTCTTGGCGTTTATTTGTTTAAGAAAATAAAACTGGAGGCTCCCACGAAACTCCACGTATATCATTACGGTCGGATTGCATGTTGTTTTATTTGTTCCTCAATGTGATGTTGACGGTTAAAATGTCGATTCGCGTCCAGAATCTGAAGTGGCAGTAAATGTGTAAACGTTTGGTGATTATATTTACGCTGTGACTGTTGTTTTTCATTGAAAACTGAGTAGTTAGCCTCGGCTTTTTGTTGCGTGTTCTTCTATTTTTCCGAAACTTTGTTATTTATGGCGGGTCACCTATGCTTTGCTGGAGGCACTTACGTATGTGCTTATGCTTGACTCAAAAACAGTGTAATCCTAGCGCTGTTTTGGAAATAATAACCGGTCTTTTCCGTAAGCGTTATCTCAAAATTTATACGTCAAGCGTCATAGAAATATTTTAAATACGTTTATCGGCAACTGTCGAGCAATAGCACGGTTTGAATGACTCGCTATATCTCTATGAGTAACTTGATTATGAACGGTGCATTATTAAAAAAAACATTTCCTGTTATTGCTTTTATGAAATGTTGTATTCGTTATCTTTTTACTTTCTCATATATGAAGTATATTGAGAAAGTATTGTAATCGCGAAAATTTCGACCTCTAGATTTTTACGGAAATTGACGTTTTTGCAGGGTCGGCTTCAGACATTTGGCTGCCCTGAGGCGGGAAAATTATTGCCCCCCCCCGCAAGCTTTGTGGGTCACCAATTCATCATTATCTATGAATTTGATGTATACAGTTTATATAAGGAAGGAAGGTTATTTTTATTTACGTGATAAATACAAGTATTTTATGGAAAAATATAAATCTAAGAAATATATATCAAGAATATAACATCAAAATGCTGTCAAGAATGTAATCATAATAAAAATAAATGATAAATGCAATTTACTAACGATTTTAATTTTACAATTATCAGGAATTGAAATTTAAAATACTGAACTATAAATACTAGTCTTTCATTGTGCATATATAGGTACTTAATTGAAAATGCATTCTTCGGAATTTTATTGTTGCAAATTCATCAATTATGTCTTCATATTTCAATGATTCTATAATATCAGTCTCTGTGGACATTATTGATGTACCAGTTAAACGACCATCTTTCATTGTTGTACGTAATTTTTTATGATTTTTAACTTTGAAACTGATCTTTATGCAGATGCTACTGTTACAGGCAAGGTTAACAAAATCCGTAAGGCTATAAATGTATTAGGATAAACAGCTGCTAAGTGATTTTTGTGTATATAATTTAGTACGTCTGTTGGTAACAATTCTATGGTTACTTGTTGAATCAAAACCCTTCAGTCATATCTTGAACATCTATATCACTTTCTTCACCAACACAATACAGTTTGTAAATTCTTACAATGATTAAATATTGTTTTTTTTGTCCATGTTCTTCATTTCACACAATTTATATAAGAAACTAAAAGAGTCACTTTGATTTCAAACCTCTCCTTTGTAGAAGCAATTGTTTGGTCCAATTCGGAATTTTAAAAAAATTACCCTAAAGTTATTCACAGAATCTTGCGAACTTTCATCGACATGCTCATATTCAAAATGGGTTTTCTTTTCTTCGTGGGAAAATTTTGGTCTCTTCTTTAAAAGACGGTTCTATCTTTAATTCGCTTGCTAGTTCTCTAGCATCTGTTAAAATGTTTTTAAATCCAAGTTCTGACCTACATTCTTCAAAATATGCCTGAATCTGCTCTAGAGATTTTACGAAGCCTTTATATCCACTGACGGACTAGGCAACATTTTGCTAATTCCATTTATTTTCAATAAAATATTGTACCAAACAACAATTGAACAAAGAAATTTGAAATTTTTCATTTTCATAAACATACAAGAATTTTCAGGGCTTGAAAAAAATATTCTAAACACTTATTGTTAGTCAGTTTTAAGTTTTTTCAGTTTTTATTCTTTTGCAGTAGGTATACATTTGTATTCGTTTTTCTATAAATGAAACTCTCACATTTTCGAGTGTCTGTTCTAATGAATAACCATAAATTGAAACCCAAAAATTAAAATTTTCTATTTTTGTCAATTTTGAAAAATTGGGTCATATTAGACTTCACGATAGTAGTTACGTGATCGAAAAATAACGATAGTAGTAGAAGGTTAAGACCTAAGGCTTTAGGAGAGGAGGATAAGAAGGGTTTCTGGTCTTTCGTCTCATCTAGCCATCTCGATTCTGTGACAAAAACGACGTAAGTGAGCGGCGTCGTATGTAAGCGTGCCACCGGTGTCCCGTTAGGGCAGATAGCTCCAATTTTTTCTGCTGGCACACCGGCGTGCCGTTCGGCAGATAAAAGGGTCGTATGCCGCCCTCTCCTTCGGCCGCCCCTCCTACACGAGTTGAATTTCCCGGTAGGGACTTGGCGCCGCCGACCCCTTGACTGTGCGCCCTTTTGGCGGCTGCCTCTCTTGCTTACCGTCTGAAGCCGGCCCTGCGTTTTAGGTGTCGCTGAATCCGAGGAATTGGTTTTCGCAATGCCGTCTGTCTGTCTGTTCCTGGCTCTAGAGCCTAAACGGTAGAGCGAAAATGAATGAAATCTCGTACTTAAGCATTTTATCATACCGAGCAGAAGCTATGAAGAAATGGTTGACATTGCTCGGTAAGTAAGGGAAGTTTATTTTACGCATTTTTAACAACAATTTGATTTTCTCAAAAACAGCTCTTACGATTTTGATCAAATTTCGTACAGTTACTTGAGTTTACATCTTCAATAATACCAAATTGTTCATATTTCTAAAAAAAAATGAATATATGGCTAGTTCATTCTAGACAACTTTAACAATAATTCGATTTTCTCAAAAACGGCTGTAACGTTTTTGATCATATTTCGTACAGTTACTTGAGTATACATCTACAATAATACTACGTATTTCATTTTTCTCAGTGTATGAATATAAGGCTAGTTTATTCTTGGGCAGATTTAACAAAAAATGGATTTTCTAAAAACAGGCTCATGCGATTTTCATTTTCTAAAGATAACTAAACGACGCATTAGTATATGAGAAAGTTTGTACAATGTATGTTGTACCGATTTTTTCTGTTCAGTACGTTTAAATTTGTCTTGCGTGGTTTTGTAAGCAGTGGGTATACAGTATGCGTAGGCACTCGATGTGGGAGTAAGTCTCGTTTTCCCTTGAACTAATATTTGAATAGGATGTTTTACACGTAACAAGAGTTAATTATAAAAATAAATAAATAATGTATCTCGAACTCGCATTTGAGTAGACGTGCAACCAGGTAACTAAGTGATATTCCTCGAACTGTTATTTGAATAGGATGTTTTGCACGTGTAAAGAGTTAACTAAATTATATCTATCTCTCGAAGTTTTGAGTATGATGTTGGGGAAGTTCAACAAGATAAATAAATAACATTCCCCAAAGTATTATTTGAGTAGGATGTTTTAAGCGTTTAATGAGGTTACATCAATATTCCTCGGAACTATTATTTGAATAGGGCATGGCACGCATTCAGCGGGGAAATTTCAATAGGGGAAGGACATTTTATATGGCGACCTAACCGCAGTTATTTCCACGATGAGGTAGACGTTTCATATTCATTTTTTATTACTTTAAGGTTAAGTTAGATATCCTATCCGCTTAGTTGATCCAACGAGTTATTTTGATAATGGACGCGATCATTTATATATTAAAATATCAAGCGATATAAAGTAATTTCTTCCTTTCTGTATCAAGAAATGTTTTCACCTCCTTTGATGATTTGCGTTGTTGCCAAAGCTAATCGTTTGAACTTCTTATAGGTAAAAATTTTCACACAGTCGTTTAAAAAGAAATATCATTCTGTGAAGCGTACGACTTCAGGTTTTATTGAATCCATATAAAACGAACTATTTGAGTTCCATTGATACGGAAATTCAGCTTTTTTTCTTGCGATAGATTATTCCGGAGACCACATTTAGTTAAAAGAAGGGATGGGATATGAGAATTTTAAGAGAAAGGCTTTCGATGTTTTATTATATTGCAGTCGAGATTAAATTGTTTTAATTAAAATAGTTTGGGCGTTAGTTTATTGTTTCAATAAACAATTCCATTTTTATTGTTTAAGCAGTTTCCATCTTATAACACGTTTTAATATGCCGGCCTTAGGGTCTCACCCTAGATTTTTCAACCGACTTGAAATGAAAAAAAAAATCTGTTGGTCTCTTGTGAGTTGCGAATCCTTTCTCCTCGGATTTAATTAAGTTATAATCCCTTTCTTGTGTATTTTTCCCAAGTTAAACGTTAAATATGTGTCGTTTTTTTATTACTTTTTTCACGTTTGTTCTCTCAAATCGTCTCATTGTCTGCCATGAAAGAGTTGGATGTAAAATACCCTTTTAGATGAGACTTTAATTGCAAATCTTGTTTTTTGTTTCGTTTAATCTCAATTCAGTGGCTTAGAAGAAGATAATTTTAGGAATGATTATATAGAAGGATCAATCTATGCATGCACCCTTAGCCATCTGGATTGTTGTATGCACAGTTGAACCCATCTAATCTGGGAGGTCGGTACCGGGGTCTGCCCGGTCTAAAGAATTTTCCGAACCAGGGGCGTCTAGTATGTAATAACTGTTCGCATTACCTAAACCGTAATTTTGGCACTAAATCAAGTATATCAAAAACCAAAGCATTGGAATACACAAAATAATATAATGATATATATGTGTATGTATGATATTTATCGTACATACAGTTTACCCGTTCCGGATGGGATCATAGATGAGCCGGACCTTTTCTTTTTAAAGTTTTGCAGACGTTCTAACCTTTTCAAAAATTCATTCTTAATTTGTGGGAACACAGATAAAGGGAACATCGATACGCCATACACTCCATACATCCGAAACAACAAGGATGTTTTTCCGGGTTAGTTAAAATTCCGGAACAATTCCCGGGGGATGTTACCGAGTCACAGATTTCCGGATTGGAAACGTTCGACTTTATTGTGTTAAATAAATCAGATTTTTAAAATGTTGTCCTGCTATTGTCTCCCTAAATTATTGGGAAAACAGACTCCGTTGTTTTATTTTTTGACAATGTAATATTGGCGAGTCATCGTCATTGCTTTGTAGCTGAATTGCGCGTATCGTTTTTCCCAAACTTTTCGTGGCTATTGGTAAGACGTGGCTTAGACAGCCAAAGTTGTGAAATTATATAGACCGAACGCAAAGAGAGGAGAAATAATAATGTCGACGGCGGTTATTTTCAATTTCATTGTCTTTCGCCGTTCTTTCACATTCCCTTTCGATCATTTAACTTTGTTAGTTTTTTCTTCATCCATTAAACACTACGAACACCCGTAAATTTTTAAAGGACTATATATATATATATATATATATATATAAAAACAGGGCCGTGCCCAGACATTTTGCCGCCTGAGGCGAGATATAATATGGCGCCCCCTCGCCTCGCTGGCCTTATGAATTTATTTTGATAGGTTTTCATTTTTGTCAAATTTTGGCGCCCCCCCCTTCGAGAGGCGCCTGAGGCGGTTGCCTCGCCGCCTCACCCATCGGCACGGCCCTGTATATATATATATATAATTTTCATCGCGCCGTAAAATAAAAACGAGCATGCGTCCAATAACTATGTTCTATGTCGAAAAAATATATATTCAGCAAGTTCAGCTTTAAATTATTGATGCAGCAAAAAAGAAAAACTCCGTGCCGACCGACGTCGCCGGAGTCGAGTTTACATCGGGATATTTCGAGCGGACTTTTTTTTAAAAATAAACAAATGAAATGCGTAAGTTTCTTTAATATATTAGTCAATGGACGAAACCCAAGAGTAGTATATGACCTCATATGACCCGGGTTCTTATGACGCTGATTCGCTACAACGGATTTGTTTTTTTGTAGTATGCCAAAAAATTCTTACAACGCGGAGTAGTGTTTGCATTGACGCGTTTTGGTTGTGTCTAATTGTAAGATGCGGGATTTAGACTTACTATGTTGTTTTTCAGTTCCACCTCGAAACAGAAATGTTTCTGCTTAGAAAGGTAAACAAATATACTTGTCTACCAGCCAAACTTCCCGCACTAATGTGTCAATTTCCAAAAAATTCTCATCATCAGTACAAACACATTTTTTAATGATAAATAATTCTTATTACATTATTTAAAAATTCTTAACGGTAATTTAATTCGAAGAAACTCCGTCTGATATAAAAAAATCTGCTGAAACGCTGCTGTTCAATAACAGTGCAGACTGAAATCATTTTACCATCTGCGACGGTATTGCTTACTTCATATTACAGAATGCGCGATTGCCACACGTTTATGCAAGTGATACTGAGGGAGTGTGGCAGCGAATACTTGATGGATACAAAGGCCCATGAGAAATGTTAATTCACTTATTGACTCATCCACATCAAAGAGATGCTTGTGGATTTTTGGGTGTGCGGGATGGTGGCTGAAAGGGTATGGAACACAACCCTCCTTTCATTTTGTTTAGCTAGTTTCACATAACACAAGTTCACATAACACCGATTCACATTACGCGAAACGTTTTTTTTTTTAAGAACGCGCCCTCAGTGTTATTGGAGGGCCACGGTCTACAATTTTCCTACTTTCGCCGCTCTTAATCTCTTTTATCTCTCAGATTATATATGAGACTGGATTCTTTATATTCTTATTATTCTCTTATATTCTCGCTTTTCTCTTGAGCCTGTCTTTTTAAATTTTAAGTCTTCGTCGTAAGCACGCGAATTTGCATCTCAAGTGACAATTTTAATATCGGGGGATATATATGTATGTGTGTATGTATATGTATATATTTTTTTTCGGATCTCGCGCGCTATAAGCGGAATAGCATTAAAATTATAATTAAATTAATTGGCTTCGCTCGTAAATTTTCGAGAGATTCCGCCGGGCGTTTCTATTTTTTTATTTACTTAACGCGGTTGGGTAATAAAAAATTATATATATCACCAGATTTTTATCCGCGAATCTTTCCTTATTTTTATTATTTTCGACTCGGAATTATATAATTTCGAGGATCTAATGCTTACTCGCTGATTTTTTTTTAAATTCTAACCCCCCCCCCCCCCCCCCCCCCTCTCGAAGTTTAGGTGACGGTTTTATTCTACGTTTCTGGACTAATTTCTTTTCCCTAAAATTCGCTTTAACCTTGAATGAAGTTTTATATTTAAAAAGGTACGCGTTTGATTTCCGAGAATCATACAATCAATTAGCATTTCATATTTATTTGTATCACGTCATTTCGGCGTTTAAAATAAGTGATTTTTCCCGTTGCGAAACCTTGCGTACTTTCCGTTGCCATTTATTATTCTAGGAATATCTCGATGAACACCGTTCCGTTCATAAACGTGAAGGCGTTTAATAAAAGAAAAATACTCGGGATTTTTTTCTCCCTTGATTTCCGATTCTAAAATATCCGCTCGTGTGAAGTCGAAGGGGTTTAGGCGAAATGTTAAATTACTCGGTTCGAATCGCGGAAACGCCTGTTTACCGGGAACAGGTACCTCAGGGTAGGAATCCAGAATGGAATTAAAAATAAAAGGAAATGATGAATGAGGAGAAAAAAAATCAAATTCTTCCAGTTAACTGTCCTCTCATCGCCGTCGGGGGAGATTATATGGTTCGTTCCCTCATATGACGAAGAGTAATGCTGGTATATACGTTCTTATTTTCAAATCTGGAGGAAGGTAATTTTTCCTACTCTTTAAAAATATCCGAGCCCATAGGTTTCGCTTAATTATCTTGGAAAGTGTGAGCGATTGGACTCTTATTAACCTATCTATCCCGGTTTGGAATCCTGTGATATTTGCGTTTATACGCAGTGATATTATGGAATATTAACCTGAATATGTTAAATAATCGTGTAATATATTTCATCATTATCATAGGTAGTCTCTCTGTAGACAGTTCCGTGATTATTCATGGTTAAACTTGGCTCTCCATATACTCCTATTTTCCGCAGTTTTCTTCATGTCTTGATAGCTCTCTTTCCCTTTCACGTCGTCTACTAGCTGAAACCTTTTCCTACCTCTTTCTCTTTTTCCATCCAGTTTTCCTTCTAGCACTTCTTTAATCATGCACTCTCTCCTCAGGTAATGCTCAATCCAGTTCGCCTTCCTCTTTTTGTTATTCTGTATAATCGTTCGCTTCTCTCCTATTCTTCGTAGTACTTCCTCGTTTTTCACCCTATCTGTCCATTTTATCGTCAGCATTCTTCTCCATGTCCACATTTCGAAGCTTTCCAAGTATTTAATATCATTTTTCCTTAGCGTCCATGTTTCTGCCGCATACAAAGCTATATTCCATACATGGCTTTTTATCAACTTCGTGCGAATGTCCCTCTTTATATTCCCCGTTAATAGGAGTTTCTTTCTTCTGAAAACGACTTTTGCTTTCGCTTTTCTAGTCTTTATTTCACCGGTAATATTTATGTTCAAGTTTCCTTCTTTACTTGATATTCGCAATGTCTTGAATTATTCTGTATTTATTTCCATTCCATATTTTTTTACCTTTTATTACCAGTCTATTTATCATTTTCATATATTTATTGTTTTTAAATAGAAGATGGGCAGATATGTGTTTGTATATGTAGTATGTATATTTATGTAAATTCATATATTTATGTATGCCAAAATTTCTTTAGGCATTTCCGATTCACCGGTATTTGGTCTCATTTTAAAATCCACTCTCGATTAATCACCACTGCTGGCGGCTGCTTTGTAATCTAAATTCTCCTCTGATTTTCCCAATCAGTCTTTGGTTATTGGAACAACTTGATTTCAGCCGCCAAATGAGCTCGATAATTGTTTCTTTAGTTCATTTCTTACAGTGACATTGATTTTATGGCTATACAAATAATTTTGCTATAGTTATCAGCCAGGTCTGAGTTATCTTTCTACAAATAAGTAGGAGTGATTATATTTGCGAGATGAATTGTATCGAGTGACCACATTAATCTATTCCTGTAATGTAAATAAAAAAATCCCGAAAAGAGAAATACCTGTCATTTATTAGATTCAGGGAATTTCACAGCAATTGTCTGGAAATGTGCGTCAGATTTTTTAGTAAGAAATATTCGCAAAAGGGTTAAAGGAGTAATATGCATTTTTATCAGGGGGACGGTTCCAAGCTCTCGGAGACTCGGGCGAGAAATTTCCAAACCAATGAATTTTTATGATGACTAATGCCTGGAAAGGAAAATTTGACCCCTCTCTACCTCCCCCCCTCCCCTCCCCCTCCACCACCAAACGAGCAAGTTTCCTCGCGTTACCGCGCGCGCACACACACGCAGCCACACACACGCACACCGACACGCACTCACACGCGGCCACGCCGAACGAAAATGCAAATTTCCCATCTCTTTTCTGCTTATCCCAGAGCAATCCAAAGGTCTCCCGTTTCTCCCTTTCACTCACATCCATAATCATTTTCTCCCAGGACCCCAATTTCACTTTACATCCATCCCCTCCCCTCCGTTACCCACCCCCCTTTACCTCCCCCTTCCACCCTTCTCCCCCTCTCCCTCCTTCCACCGTGCCAACCACCGCTCTAAAAAAAAAAAAAAATCTCCCTCAAAATTCAGGCTTTCCTCCTCTTAGACTTCCTCCCTAGTAAAATAAAACCTCTTGCCTCTTTTACTCTCTGACCATTTTTATCCCTTAATGCTTCGCGATTCGTCGCCCTCTTTATTTTTTTTCTCCTTCCTTCTATAGCGCTATTTCCATATCTCTCTCTCTCTATCACACACACGTACACGTTTCCCGCCATTCCTTTGCATTATCCCTTCCACCACTGCTTCGTCTCTCTCTTTCCCGACCAACTCATACGCTCCGGTATGACCTGCCGCCCTGAAAAATGAGTCTCATTTATTAGTTCTTTCCCGCATTTCTTTAATATATATATAGGGCAACTAGGTGTTGAAGAAAACCCAGTGAACACTTACCGAAAGGAGGCATTCAAGGGACCGGAAATTTCTTGTCGTTATAACCGAGGTACAAGGGAACATTGAATTAGTTTCCAAATTCTAAATTATATTTTGTGACGTAATAATTACATCGAACATTGTATTATATTATGACATAATACATAGTAAATTTATTATGATATAATAAGTGAATTAAACAAAAATATTTTTAGTGATGTAATCTGATATTTTTTTGTCTCGTATGTGCCAACTTGAAATGTTTTTCGAGGTCCTCCTCAATGCAGTGAATAATACTAAATGTCGTTTTATAAGTCTCCTTCGATTCATAAAACCGTGATATCACTTTTATTGCTTGAATAGCTTAATTAACCGCTGGAACTGGTTCGTTTTGATCCTCTACAATTTCGTCATCTTCTTCTTCGCTACGCTTTCCACGCTGCCCTTCCACGACCTCCCTCACGATTTTTAGGTCCGTTTGAGCTTCTATTTTTATTGCATCTTGGTCAATTTCTGTGTATAAATTGATATCTTATTAACTTTTAAATCTTTATACGTTCATCTCGGTTAACCATTCTGTTAGTGTTGTTTCGTTAAAATTGAGGTCTACCGACTTGGTTTTAGAAAACGGCTCGTGTGAACCACACTGAGGAAAGTGTTTCCGATGTTGGATCTCCCCCACCCACCCACCCACCCGGCCGGTCAAGAGGCTGTCTTTGGTCCTTCAATGTATTGGCGATCAGCAAAAGTTAATATGAAAACCTGAATCATTTAATTACATATATATGATATTAATTCTTTCCTTCTCACCCAAATATACAAAAATGTGTTGTGCCGACCCTGTGCACACGCATACAAGTATTTGTTACTTACTCACTTTATTATCGCTATAACCGAGTGCGTTAATACGTTATAACCGAGGTGAATATATTGCAATATTGTAGAAAGGGGGATGGGACCTGAAGAATATGTCGTTATATCCGAGTTGTCGTATTAATCGTGGCCGTTATAACCGAGTTCCACTGTGTATATTCGTCAAAAATGACCTAATTTCGGATGTCTGAATATTATATACACATATTTCCAAAATTCCATTCGTTTTTTATTGCCTGTCGGCTTCTCGCGCATATTTCTTTTTCTATTGTTTTGCTTTTCTTAACGCTTTTTTAATAGATGTGGACCTATATTGCTATTATAATTTTACTTAGTTTTTGCTTTAATTTTCAGTGCGACAACATCATATGAAGCAACGTTGTGTTATGTTTGCATACGTAATAAATCGCGTATTAAAATTTAGTACGTCGCAATTGAATAGTTAATATTGCTGAGAAAATCGGCATGAAATTTAGTTACCTCCTTCCTTCATTCTCAGAGATATTAATTAACGCTAAACAGAAATTAATTTCGTGTTTCAGTAATGGAGTCCGCCCTGGCATTGTTCCGTTGCAAGGGTCGCGGGTTCGGATCCTGTCGTTTTTATTACATTTAGGAAACCCGTCTGCGTTAAATATATCGTTAATATCGTCATCGTCGTTGTTTTTAAATTTTTTTACTAGGTGATATTATTGTAGGTTTATTATATTTTTTAATGACTTTCTTTCCGTTTACTTAGTTGAGAAGTCCTGCGAAATTTCCCATGCTTTTACCTGTACGGATTTCAATTTTCGGAGACAGGCGAAGGACTCGTATGCGTTTACCGTAAAGGTTGTCGACATCCCTGATTGTTTTATGTCATTAATTCAGTTAATGTTTTCAAGAGGGTATTTCCCCTTCCGAAAACAGAAAGCCATTAAATTCTCCTCCCGATATCCGCCCCCCCCAACTCCCCTAAAAAGCTCTTAATGCTTCCGAAACGTTAACTAAGATCAAACTTTTTTTTCCTCGAGCCCTCGTTTTTCCTGTCACCGCCGCAATCCTATTTACGCGAAGGCGTTAATTTTTTTTTTTGAAAAATCTCCTCGGCGCGTTAAAAGAGAAAGAGAGAGAGAGAGAGAGACGTGGCGGAATTTTTTGATGGTATTTTTTATGAACGGAATGAGTTGCGGTCGTGGTAAACGGAGAATGAGTCTTTCTCTCTCTCCCCCTCTCCCTCCCTCTCTCCCCCTCTCCCACCCTCCCTCCCCCTCTCCCTCCCTTTATGGTCAGCCTCATGCCACTGCGTTAATCATCATAAGTATGGCTTTTCGCGGCTCCTCGTCGTAATTCTGGCGAGCCTACTCTACTTCCTCCCTATCTCTCTCTCCCTCCCACCTCTCTGTGTGTTCCTCTCTTTTACCCCGTCATTAACTCTCCGAAAGTTCACCTTGTTGTGTATTACTTAATTATTCGCTTCGTAGGTTTCAATTTGTGTCGACTGATGGGGATTTTATTGCATTTCATTGCGGTTGCATAGTCCTAGCGGTGTTTTCTCCACTACAACCTTCCTCCCCTTTCTCTCTCTATCTATCTATCTGTCTCTCTCTCTCTCTCTCTCTGGGTTTAATTTATTAGGTGATTTCATCCGTTAGCAACATCTTTTCCCGGGCCTCCCGGAAACCGTACATATTCGAAAATTGAATTAAACCTAGCAGTAGTGATTCACTTGGAATAACTAGCTCTCCCGCCGTGTGCCATTATTCGGGTCCATTTTGGCTAAAATAAGCCGATAGAATTTGTTTTGTTTTTGGGTGGGGCGTAAATTGGCCCGGAGTGCATGTGTGTGGAAGTCCCCCCTCCTCCCTCCTCCCCTCTCTTCCCCTTACAGTCCCTCCAAGTGGTTTTGGAAATGTTTTCGTGTCGTTTCCAGTGCATCAAGGTGCATTAAAGAATGCCCGGATACCGTAATGACGGTCGTTGATCAAACAGCGCGGTGCAGTATTACTGTTTTCGAGCTCTGAATAATAAAAATGTTTATTTGTGTCCTTCGGGAATTTAATCTGAGCCGCCCAAAAATAATATGCCATCGTCCCGTAAATGCGTCGATAAATTTTAAAAAGCTTTAATGGATACAATTTGATTATATCCGGCGTGTGTTATTTTACGTGAAAGTAGATGAAATATACGTCGCCTGTTATAAATTTATATTATTTCGAAATATTGGTATGACCAGACCCAGGTTTTTTTCGAAAATTTTCGGTCGGATGAGCTGCAGAATTCTATGCGTAAGCGTGCTTCTCGTTCTTTTGGGAAATGTACTTTTCTTTTACCTGATCGAACAGTGATGTTTTCTTCTGAAAAATAACCATTTTCACACAATAATATTTTCACGTTTGAGGTGAAATGGAGAATATTTTGGAAAAATATTTTTGGTAACGAAGAGAGAGAGAGAGAGATGGTTCCGAAGGGCGGTGACAAGATTCAAATGCCGTTTTTCGAACTTCTCTGAATTTAAATTGTCGTCCCTAATAGGGTGGCCCATAAGTCTGGAATCATAGGAAAAAATAATTAATTCATAATTTTCTTATTTTTGCAGGCCAAAGATGTTTCTGAGTAAGGAAGAACGAGTCCTATGACTTATGGGACACCCTGTATTTTCATTGTGGAATTGGTTCCACATGTTTCATGTTCTGTTTTTGAAAAATATGAGCTGAATTGATGAAAAGTTTGAACTGTAACAGAGATTTTGTTTAACGATCCACGAAAATCTGCGAAGTTCCCTCACAAAATCAAACATGTAGCTTAATTTATAGCTGGTATCCAATAGATAATATATCCCTGTGGTACGTTTTTTTTTCAGAACGGGAGATTTCCATCAAGTCCTCATTTTAAAGCTTAAAAGATTAGAATCTAAAATTGCTTCGCATATTTAAGCAGATTGGAACACGTACATAAGGATGTATATTATTCGTTTTACTTAGTATTAAATCATATAAATGATCTGGAGTAATGCACCAAGGTATACATTTTAATCAGCAGTAGTTGTATCACCAATGTGGGCTCTAGCCGCCCATATTGGTTATAATACACCGGCGTCTACTTTGCAGCAGAAATTATATATTTGATATCACTCATCTGTAGCTATTGGGACGATTGTTATCATCAAACCATTATCATTGAATGATCCGTAAGAATATTATCGTCAACAAAACAGATCAGTACGAGTAATAGATTGGTTCATGGCTAAATACATTTCGTCGACTCCTTCATTCGCGAATTTTTCCGCATTTATTTTATCCGCGGGACTTTTGACGGAAGAGCTACAAATTTTTCTCTCTCTTTTTTTCCTACCTCCATAAATCGACTCGCCGGCGAAATTCCCGGCAGCCCCAGCCTCGCATTCGTTTAAAAAGGTTCGTACTTCGCCTCGCGACGATAATTCTTCGTTACAGGTCCGCCGTTACGTCGTTTACTACGCAAGCCGCGAGCGTTCGGGACGAGGAAGCGAGGGAATATTTCGTTTTCCACCCATCCGAATAAATCCTACTCTTCGGCCGCGGTCCCGCTCCCTTTTTAAACGGTCAAAGGGAATAGGATAGGATGGGGAAAAGTATCGGCGTTCCAGTTACCGAAAGCAGATTAAGGGAACGCGGAAATTTCATTGTTTTGAGTGCTCGATTTTCGCCGTAAGATGGCGTTAGGGGTTGAGTAGAGACAGAGAGAGAGAGGTTTTGAAAAAGGAGAAAGATTTTTTGAAAAAATAAAGTTTCGTATAGGAGCGACAGCGAGGAAGGCGTCAACTTATCGCAGGCAGGAGTTTTTTTTCTTTTTGAGAAGAGAGAAAATTCTGGAGGGCTTTCTTCCAGTTAAGAACGAAAAAAAAAGAGGTCTTCGGTACGCTCGCAAGTGGAAAATAAAGGAAATGAAGCCCGTGGTAGTTTAAGGTATCCTTTTGGGAGAAATAGAAGCGAGTTATTTTGGCGATCTATTTCTGAAGCCCCGACGAGTAATTTGACCGATGATCCGGTTATCCGCGAAGGCGTGCGGAACGAAGTTTATTCGTACTAGTGTTCGTTTGTTTGTTTGGTTTATTCGTTTCTCTTTTTTTCTGATAGCGAGTCAGGAAGCACAACGTCGGTGTTGATTAAAGAGTTGTTTAGAAAATAGGTGGTACGGTTATACGATACGAATTAGGTCGAAGCCGCGAGTTTAGCTTCCTCGTAAGTTTTGAGGAAACAAATGAGGGTTGAATGCGCCGGAAATGCTAGCAAATTATCGGTTTAATACGTTTTTCTTTTTTAAAAAATGACTATTCTCTTTTATCGCTTTTATCCTATCGTAATTATGTTCTCAAGATTTTAACTTAAAATTATTTGTTGGCTGTATATTGTTCCGAAAATATTTACTTCGGTACATATAATTTTCCCCACTAGAGGCGCTTTTTGTTATAAGGATTCAACTGTAATTTAATGTTTTTTTAAATAGGGTTATAATTAAATTAGGCTAAGAATTAGGCTAATTTTCATGCCGATTTAGCATTATGAAAAATTTAACTCGCTTCGTTTAAATCTTTTATCGATATGAAAAAGTTACGATTAGTTTGCGAAATAAAGTTATTGCGTAT
Organism: Uropetala carovei; assembly: GCA_036926305.1. Taxonomy (NCBI): domain Eukaryota; kingdom Metazoa; phylum Arthropoda; class Insecta; order Odonata; family Petaluridae; genus Uropetala; species Uropetala carovei. The sequence goes on along the minus strand of JAXCHB010000090.1, from coordinate 1,342,698 downwards.
TACGTCGCGAGTGATGGAGATGTTTTTGCTTTTATTTTTATTTTACGCTTTTCCCCGCCGGTTAATAATGGTCGTCAAAGCTTTTTTTTTTAAATAACATCATTCATAATTGAAAGATAGAATTTCTTAATTTCCCTCGTCGTGGAAAGCACTCCTCATAATTTAACGCATTCATTTAATACTCTCCGGGAAGAGCTCATGAAAGAAATCTCCTTCAAGAAACATTTTCCTTTTGCCTCTCCGCTCTGTGTAAATTTCTCCGGCGTTTATATTACCTCAATTGCTCTTTATTTCTTTCGCTCCTTCTCATTTCTGTCGCTGATAAATGTCTCCTCTTATCTCCACCGTAGTTCATTTTTCTCTCTTCATTGTGTGCTTCTGTCTCCACTTCAGTTTCTTGCGAACGCTTCATTTTCTTCACTCCGCAGTCGTGTCTTATTCCCTAGTCGTTTTCCTCTTGTTCCTGTTTTCTTTATTCTCCATTTTTCTCGTTCTTTCTTCGCCTATTTCTTCTTTCCTTAAACGCTGTATTCACTATATTTTTTGATTGAATCTTTTGCCTCCTATTTTTTGTTTACAGCTATTTTCTGACCCCTTCTCTTTCTCTCTCTCTCTCCTCTCCTCTCCCCTTCTCTCTCCACTCCCTCCCCTCCCCCCTCCTCTCCCCTCCCCCTCTCTCATCTCCCCTCCCCTCCCCCTCTCCTCTCTCCTCCCTCCTCCCCTCTCTCCTCCCTCCTCCCCTCTCATCTCCCCTCCACTCCCCCTCCCCTCTCCCCTCCCCTCTCATCTCCTCTCCCCTCTCATCTCCTCTCCCCTCTCATCTCCTCTCCCCTCTCATCTCTCCCCTCTCCTCTCCCTCCCTCTCCTCCCCCTCCCCCTCCTCTCTCTCTATATATTATCTGCCCCTGCACTTTCCTGATCTAATTGGACGTGTTTTTTTTTGGTGTCTCGCTATGTCTATTTCTCAAATCTGTCGCTGCACTTTCCTGATCTAATTGGACCTGTTTTTTTGGTGTCTCGCTATGTCTATTTCTCAAATCTGTCGCTGCACTTTCCTGATCTAATTGGACCTGTTTTTTTGGTGTCTCGCTATGTCTATTTCTCAAATGTTTCTTCCTACACTATCATTTAGTCTTTTTCTCCCCTATACCTATAACTCTGCTCTTGTAAAACTCGGATATTCTTTTGTTATCCGTTAGTTTTCACTTTCTCCATATACTTAGTATAGAGAAAGTATTATTTTCTTGAAAAAAATCGAATTCGAGATTTCAATGGAAATAAACGTTTTGAGGTCCCCTGAACACGTTTTGACGGTTTTCTCAATGTCTCTGTGTGTGTGTGTCGGTATGTTTGACAGAAATGTTGTGTGCGCTTTAACTCAAAAACTATTCATCAGATCAGCATGAAATTCTATATTTGTGTTTTTATATATTTTCTTAAGATTTAAAAAGCTTTTGATAACAATCGGTCAACCGGAAGTAGCGGTTTACTCCTGTAAAATTTTAGTTTTTCGCTGAAAACTGAATTTTTGTTAATATATATATAAGTTATAGATATTATGTTTTTCTACAGCTCTTGTTTGAACTAAATTTTCATATGAGGAATATTTCAAGAGATATTCAATTTTCTTCGAAATTGAGTGTTAGTGGGCAGCTCGCTCGCGTGGTGGTGACGGCAAAGGTGAATTTACAAAACAGTTGAATCGCTAGCGCTGAAGCGTGTAAGTTGAACTCTTCCTCTCGCCGTATTTATTTGATTTTATTTGACAACTTACGTATGGATAAAGTCATGTGTTGGACACATCAATTTATTTTAGATAATACATATTATTCGTTGTATGTACCATTGGCGGTATAAGATGCAGGGGCACAGTTTCGTCTGCATCCAGTGGCAGGGAATGTTTTTTTTTTCTTCTCAGAATTAGTATACATGCTTGAATTTAAAAAGGAACCTTTTTTATTTTAAGTTTAGATATTAATTCAATATACTGCGCGTAATAGCGTAAATCAAGTTGGCATAATATCTTTCTCCAGTAGCGATAGCGTAAATTAGTAAAAGTAGATGCGCAATTTAGTTGCAAAGCAACCGTGATCGGTGGTAATTCGCCGATTACCAAAAAGAAGGAAGAGTTTTTAGAATCATTAGTATTTGAATTAGTATATAATTAATTAATTGCAATCAATTCAAATTAGAATGGCCACTGACGGCGGCTACCTTCTAACCGAAATGTGGAAGGTCATTAATCTAAAAGTGTAAAATTCAACTTATGATAACATTACCTTTTTCGGCTATTCTTAAGGAGCACCTTTTCGCTTCAACGTAATTATTTTTTCCACTATGCCATCCTCGTAAGATTTCCTTTTTTACTTTCTCCATACGTAGTAATGGGAAAGTATTGTGTTCATGAAAAAAATCGACTTCGAGATTTCAACGGAAATACACGTTTTGAGGTCCCTAGAACACGTTTAGACTATCTTCGGAATGAGGTATGTGTGCGTGCGTGCGTGCAAACATATTCAAAATATGCCTAATTTACGGCAATAAGGACGGCTGTATTCTTTTACAATACGAAATAATAATTTTGCCTTATTATGCTATTCATAATGATTTAAATATCTATACCCCAAATATGGATCAAGTCATGTTTTGGCCACATCAGATTTTTTCATTTTCCCTTACTTTCATCCCGTCTTCACACCGTTATTTTCACATTTTATTTGTATTATCCTTTTATCCTATCTTTTCTTTCTCCCCCTTCATTTTCTGCCTTAACACCACTCTCTTCACTATCGCCTGTTTTCTCTCCCTCTCTTCCTTTGTTATTTCACCGCTTCTCTTTTCTCCCCTCTTCCATCCTTTTTTTCTATTCTGTCTTTCGCGGAATCTCTCTCTCTCTCTCTAAAGGTCTTCCTCTTTCTCTCCTCCCTCTCTCTCCTCCTTTTCCTCTCCTATCATTTCTTCTTCCCGTTATGTCCTCTTGGCTCGTCTGGCGTGTCGCTTAAGGAAGCACTTAAGGACGGTCGAGAGTTTGGATGGCTCCCCTTACGAGTAGTAGTTGCAGGGGTATGTGGAAGCGGTGGGTTAGCTAGATGGAGAGATGTTAGGAGGTGAGTGCGTCTGTGTGTGTGTCTGTGTGTGTGGAGGAGGAGGAGGAGGGCGTGGGAGGGAAAAAGGAAGAGTGAAGAGGTCCTTCGTAAAAAGATCCGGTAGCGTAGTGAACTCGTTTGTTGGGCGGTTTCTTCAGCGGAGGTACCTTTCCTATAAATTGGGTAGTGGGTGAATGTTAGGAAAGGGAAGGACGGTGTTGGGAGGTAAGGATTTCTTGTGGGGGACCAAAAAAATTAAGAAAGCATCGGGAGTTGGCCCTCGACACGACGGCGGAGGACGTTCAGGGCAGCCCCGGTTGTTTAGGCGGAAAAATGGACGCGGTACGGGCGTAGAAAGTTTTTGATTGGAGTTTTGCCGGGTAGGATTAAAGGATGCTGGGGGTTTGGGATCCCGTCCTGTATTTGACGTCGGGAGTTGCACGGGGTAAGGAAGGGATGTCCGAATCGTCCGGTGTCTTGCATTTTTTTACTTTCTCCATATACGTAGTATAGAGAAAGTATTGTTTCCATGAAAAAAATGGACTTCGAGATTTCAACGGAAATACATGTTTTGAGGTCCCTATCACACGTTTTGACTATTTTCGGAATGATGTCTGTATGTGATTGTGGGCGCTCTAACTCGAAAAGTACATGCCATATCATTATCAAATTCCATATATAGGACTTTGGTATGAGCACGAAGAGTGACTTGTTTTTGGACAATACCGGTTAACCGGACGTCGAGGTTTATTCGAAAACCGATTCGGTTTTGGCGAAATATCACCGTTAAAACAACATTATTATATATACAATTCGGCTTCCGTCAATTATCTCCTTAAAAACGTCCTTATTTGTAATATTCGTGAGGACCAAAGACGTAGAGAATAATATTTGTTCCAAGTTTTGTTAGAAACATATTTCCGTAGAACCTTCCATTTGTAGATAATTAATTTATTCGTAAATTTCCAGTATATAGCGCCACCATGTAACGGCGAATTCTGTAAACATATTCAAAATATAATTTACGGCAATAAGGATGACTATTCTTTTACCATACGAAATAATAATAATTTTTCCTTATAAAACTGTTCATAATAATTTAAATATCTATACCCCAAATATGGACAAAGTCGTGTGTTGGCCACATCAGATGTTTTGTACCTTTTTTTACTTTCTCCATATACGTAGTACAGAGAAAGTGTTGTTTTCATGAAAAAATTCTCATACTAACAGTAAGTATCGAGAAAGTATTGTTATCGCGAAAAAATTTGACCTCGAGATTTTTACGGAAATATACGTTTTAGGTGTCGCTGAATCCGAAAAAGTGGTTTTTGCAATGCCGTCTGTCTTTTACTGACTGTGAAGCCTAAACGGTAGAGCAAGAATTAATGAAGTCTCGTACTTACGCGTGTAATCATACTGAGCAGAGTATATATAGAAATGCTTGACATTGATCAATAATTAATAGTAGTTTATTCTACGCATTTTTTAAAATAATTCGATTTTCTCGTAAACGGCTCTAACGATTTTGATCAAATTTCGTACAGTTACTTAAGTTTACGTCTTCAATAATACCAAATAGTTCATACTTATCAAAAACTGAATATAAGGCTAGTTTATTCTAGGTAACATTAACAATAATTCGATTTTCTCAAAAACGGCTCTAACGATTTTGATCATATATCGTACAGTTACTTGAGTATACATCTACAATAATACTATGTATTTCATTTTTCTAAATGAAAGAATATAAGGCTAGTTTATTCTTGGGCAAATTTAACAAAAATTGTATTTTAAAAAACAGGCTCATACGATTTTAATTTTCTAAAGGTAACTAAACGACGCATTAGTATATGAGAAAGTTTGTACGATGTATGTTGTACCGATTTTTTGTTTGTTTAGTTGATATAACTGTGTTAATTTGATTTTAGCGTCAATGTGAGCTCCATAATTATTTCTTGAAATGAAGTAATTTGCTTTAACTGCCCACCTCTAAGCGTATGAGTACAAATCAATTAGGTTTTTTCCCTAACTGTTGAAGAAACTTTCTAGATCGAAAAGAAATTTCTTGAAGTAATTTACTCTTAATATTTTTAGTATTTCTTACTTTCTCATACGAAGAATTGAGAAAGTCTTCGCGATAAAATTCGACCTCGAGATTTTTACGGAAATATATGTTTAAGTGTCGCTGAATCCGAAAAAGTGGTTTTTGCAATGCCGTCTGTCTGTTACTGGCTTTGGAGCCTAAACGGTATGGGGAAATGAAGGAAATCTCGTACTTAGGCATTTTATCATGCTGAGCAGAGTATAAATAGAAATGGTTGACATTGCTCAGTAAGAGTAGTTTAATCTACGCATTTTTAACAACAATTCGATTTTCTCAGAAACGGCTATAATGATTTTGATCAAATTTTGTAGTTACTTGAGTTTACCTCTTCAATAATACTGCATAATTCATATTTCTCAAAAAAATTAATATAAGACTAGGTTATTCTAGGCAACTTTAACAGTAATTTTATTTTTTTCAAAAACGGCTATAAGGATTTTGACTAAATTTCTTACAGTTACTTGAAAATACGTCTGCAATATTACTACGTATTGCATTTTTCTCAATGAGTGAATATGAATATTAGGCCAGTTTATTCTTGAGCAACTTGAACAAAAATTGGATTTTCTAAAAACCGGCTGATACGATTTTCATTTTCTAAAGATAACTAAACGACGCATTACTATACGAGAAAGTTTTTGGAATGTATGTTGTACTGATTTTTTAAAGATTTTTTTGGAGAATAATATATTTTTAGACATAAAGTGGTCTCATTAATTCTCTTGGAATCTTATACTTGTTTTTTTAAACGTTTTTTGTGTTAGTTTGCTTTTTTTTTTAGCCATTAGGACAAACGCTCAGGATTAATTTCGTAGTTGGATACTTTCTTCCTCGAAACTACTTTTCTGCCGTTATTTCACGAAGCGCGGAGTAATTGTTAGAGATCTACAAGTTTAGCGACGCTGATGGGAGCGATAAAATCGTACGCCGTCTAATCTATCCCTTTAGGATCCGGGGAGAGATTCCTCCCCTCTCACCCCTCCCTCCCCCCCTTTCTCCCCATAAGCCTTTCCTTTTTCTTACAGTCTTACTCTTTTCTTCTCAAACGGTCGGACCAGAATAGATAGTTCTTTCCGCTCGTTTGAGAATGGCGAAGGAGGCCTTTTAAAAACTCTCCGAAAACTACTTTGTATCCCATCTCCGCGGACTCATCGATTCCTACTCGTTGAGTTTCACGGCCGTTACTTCCGTCTCATTCGCCTTTTACGTCGACGTAACACATCCCATTTCCTATAAATTATCGACGTACTCGTTTTCGCGGTTCCGTGACCGCAAGGCGCCTCCCCCAACTCTCCTTCCTTTTGGGTACGCCGTGTAAGATATGTATGAAAAAAAGAAAAGCGCGAGGAGGGCGTTGAAAAGCCGAGGATCCTCGCACGAACGTGGGAGGAATGTTTGGTTGTTCGGTCGGTTTTTACTTTCTCATACGAAGTGTCAAGAAAGTATTTTTTCGCGAAAAAATTCTACCTCGAGATTTTTACGGAAATACTCGTTTTGGGTGTCGCTGAATCCGAAAAAGTGGTTTTCGCAATGCCGTCTGTCTGTCTGTTACTGGCTCTGGAGCCTAGACGGTAGAACGAAAATGAATGAAATCTCGTACTTAGGCATTTTATCATACTGAGCAGAGTATACATAGAAATGGTTGACATTGATGAATAATAAAGAGTAGTTTATTCTACGCATTTTTAACAACAATCCGATTTTCTCGAAAACGGCTGTAACGATTTTGATCAAATTTCGTACAGTTACTTGAGTAAACATCTACAATAATACTACGAATTTCATTTTTCTCAATGAATGAATATAAGACTATACTGCGTTTCCACAGATCGTACGGGTGAGGCGTGTCTACGGTTAGACTTGTAGGGTGAGGGGGAGAAAGTGTCAGCCAATAAGAGGTCTTAAATTTCCCACGCCTTTCAAAAATTCTTGATGAGCGCTGTTGACACGATTGCTCTCAGAACTTCACTCGTCCACAGCTGCTGCTGAAATGAGCGAAATTCGAAATGTGGCAACATTGGGTCGTAGCCTAAGCGAAATAACCCGAATACGGACGGAATACTGCGAATCTGACCCGTACGACTTCGGGAAACGCACTATAGTTTATTCTAGGGCAACTTTAACAAAAATTGGATTTTCTAGAAACAGGCTCATACGTTTTTCATTTTCTAAAGATAACTAAACGGTACGCATTAGTATATGAGAAAGTTTGTACAATGTATGTTGTACCGATTTTTTTTAAGTAACTCGGAGAAGATTTTAAATACATGAGAGTGGTCAAACTTGAGGATTTGATGAAATCTCTATCTGAGATTTCCGCTTATAAGGGTTTTATTTAAAGATTTTCCCCGCATTTGTCGAGCTTGTTTTCAGGTTTTCCAAGCGAGATCAATACTTAAATTTGTTAAGTTTGACGGGCAATTTTTTTCATCTCCGCTCGTGAACAGGTAGGCGCAAATCGGTTGTCGCGGGTGGGCAACTTTTGTAATTTTTTTTGCGACTTGTCTTAAGTTGTGTGAATTTTTTTTGAGGATTTTTTTCGTTCGAGAAAGTTCTTTTTGTTTTTTTTGCATTTACTACAGTATCATTTGTTGCGAAAATTCGCTGAGGCGAAGTAGTTACTAATACATCAATAATATAGTTCCCGGATTTAGTTTATCCCTCGATTTCATAGAACGTCAAATCGAGATTTCCCGGAATTTACCGCCTTTGTCACCTTTGATCTGCCAAAGTTGTAATTGGATTACGTAGAAATGTAGGGCGTTGGCTTCCATCATAACCCCAGTTTAATTTTATTCCCGATGATATAGAGTTTTATCCGATGTTTCCTATTTTATAACATTTTCGCTCGTTAAATTTATTCTCCTTTAAATTTTTTATCAGAAAACAAATCCATGTTTGCATTTGAGCTTCTGCCCCGGGCTCAACTAAGCAAGGGGCGCAAAAAATCCAACTTGTAACTAAATAAACTAGAGAAGAAAATTTCTTGAAGAAGGGTGAGGGACGCATATTTTAGTAGTTTGCCCCTGACGTTAAAATATCCAATTACGGTGCTGTGTGTAGGTTCGCCTTAAGAAACTGAACCAAATAGATATTATATTAAAATTGCAAAGGTATTTCTTCCTTTTCTCGTTAGTTGGAGAGAAGGGCACCATATAAATATTTTGGGATTTTGGCATAACTGAATTTCAAACTAACTTTGTTTTGATTAATTGACCGTCTTCAAACGCGTACTGTAGGGACATGAGGAAACAATCACAAAGATATTACGTTAAACACTCGTTGATTTTCTTTTTATTTACCGTTTCAGACACTTATTAGCTTTCATTATCTAGTTACACCCTACAAGCTTCTGACAAATGTGCAAAGTTGTGCCCCTTCTGTTAATGTGTGAAAACTTTCCGAATCAGGTGTATCTAACCTGGTTTTCCTAGAGATTCGATACGTGAACGTGATAATCAATCTGATTGGCTGAAATGTCGTTTTAATTTTAGAATCCTGGATGTAAGTTGGTTCAGAGTGAAAAAAAAACGGTGAACGTTTTATATGGATTTTCTCCGAATCGGGAAATTTGATCTCACGATCGGGTGGGGGGAGGGGGGAGAGGCAGTCGGGTTTTAGTTCTGTAATCGCGAGAGACACCTTCAAATCGAGAGGCTTGGGGTGTCTGTGGGGTGTCTGTCATCGCGTCTATCGATGTCGCTGCGGCGCACCACGCTTCGCCCATTTCCCCCAAATCAGTTTCTGGGAGTAAATTCCAGACTCCCGCGTTCAACCCGAAGCGGGGACCGTAAATAAGGCGCGTTTTAGGGCCTCGGTGTTTCGCTCTCTTCCCCCCCCCCCCTCCCCCTCCTTCCCCTTCCCCCCTCCTCCCTCTCCTCCCCCCCCCACCCAAGTCGTCATTACGGACTCTCCTTGTCGCACGTTCGAAATTAATTAGGTCGTGGTTTCACGGTCGGGAGCACCGGATTAATTTACTCAAATTATGAAGCCTTCCCCTTTGGCGTAGTAGGCATACGTGTGGTGACCCGGCACGCCTCTCTCTCTCTCTCTCTCTCTCTCTCTCTCCCTCCCTCCCTCCCTCCCTCCCTCCTAGTCCCGATTTCCTCCTCACCGCCCCGTTTGAAACCTCTTTATTATGCCTTCCCTCAAACGCCATCTCTAGGCGGGCACGCGCGGTGCGAATCGGAACCGCGAGATGTTATCTCGAAAGCCAGAGAGTGAAATAGGTATCGGTGCGAGTGAAAGCTGATTCAGTGCCATGTCCTATAGGCGTCGTCGCTTCTTTGTGCCGTTGGATTGTGTGATAGGTGGACAGAGAGATGGGTAGAGAGAGAGAGAGGGAGGGAGGAATAAAACGAAACCTATTTCGACGTGGAATCGAGACCGCTCTTCAGGGGGTTAGTCGGAGATTTTGATTCCAATAGTTCGGATCGCCCTCGCGAGAGGGAGTGGGAGAAAGGATGGGAAACGGGGAACAAAAAAAAAGAGGATCGAAAACGGGATAGGCTGCGGATTGAATTCTCAAGTGTGTGTTTTGGGACTCGTGCGAGATATACGGATGATTCTGATGGGTTGGGGGGGAAAAAGGGGTAAAAATAAAAGGGAACGGGGATAAGAGGGGGGAGGGGCGGTTTCTACGATGACGTGAGGTCGGCGAGTATTGTTTTAATGGGAATTGCTTGGTTGTTTTGCTCTTCCCGTCCAGTTTCGTTGGGAGTGTTGGTAGGCGCGTTTCGCTTCTAGCGTGAGCGCCTATTATCGTCGGTCTGTCCGTATGTCAGTCCGTCCGTCCGTCCGTCCGCCCATCTGTCCGTCCGCACGTTCGTTCTCGGCTTCTACCGAACGGATTTTCATGAAATTTGATATTAAGGACTTACAATAAAGTATAATAAGAAAATCGCAAAAATGAATCACATACGCCAATCAGGGGTACCACTTTACTGGTGACAAAAAATAACATTTTCGACATATCTCGTAAAGTATTAGTCCTATCAAAATATCTTTCAAATAAAAGTTGTAGAACTAGTAAAGCAAAGTATTTCCTTTCATATGCATTTTTATCGTTTGAGTAGCCGTTATCGAGAAAGTCAAACAAGAATGTCTTAATTCGAGTTGGACTTCCTAGCATGGTTACTTCTTCATTGTTGCTAACATAAACAATCTCACAAACAAGTGCTTAATTTACGTACGTGTATTATTAAATAGGAAGAAAATGGATTATTTATGATGATGTAAGAACTTTAAAACGCTATTTCCCTTACGTACATAATTTTTTTCAAGTACTCCATTGCAGGAAACGCGCCCATTTGTGATACGCTGTACACTTTCCTAACTTGTTTTCGAATGCGGGAAGAGTGGACGTCTACGATAGAATGACAAATTTAGGAGTGCATCGGTGACGGTTATTATCATTATAGATATACTATATATACTTGTATATAGCAGGATTTGATAGCGACTTATAAAAGAGGAGTCCCTTTATTTGTACTCCGCGTACTTTTACGTAACTACAATTGGTGGGGAATTCAAGAATAAGAAATTATTTTTTTTAATTGAGGAAGTTAGCACAGTAAGTGTACGTTATTCGTCGTCGCGTTGTTTGTCGTTTCGTAGTTTTCGTTCTTTTGCAAATAAATTAATTACTACCAGTAGGAGTAAAGCGATTTAGGATATTTTTTAACGCATTAAAAAAGGTTATCCCGGACGACGCGACACTGCGTTTTTCGCTACTTTTTATTGATTTGCGAAGGGAAATAGGTGACTAAGGTGCGAAAACATCTCGCTTGACTGTTGCGCCGTAATAATACAAAAGTGCCCAAAAGCTTGCTAACCCATGACTGATCGGCCTGTCGCGACATTTACAAACCTGATCACCGGACAACGGAGAGGGATAGTTTGGTTCCAGCGAAGCGAAGGGCGCGGTAGCGCCCGGAGACGACAACTAAAATAAAAATATCCTCTCTATTTGAGGCGCAACAGTCAAGCGAGATATTTTCGCACCTTAGTCGCGTTATCCCGGACCACTTTTTGTGAATTATTCCTCACCACTTTGAAAATAAAAGAAGTATTTCTATTCAAAAATTTCATTAAATAAATGTTTGTTATTTATTAATAACAATACTCCGTAACAACGTCAACGTAACAACACCAACAAAAACATTTTTCCTAAATTATAGACAATATTTGAAAAGTGGTACGAGATAACCCACGTACCAAAAAAGAATGTATTCGGTTAATCCGTCTGTCTGTCTGATCGTGTACAAATTAACTCAAACATTACGTAAGCCATAAACACAAAATTTTTAGTATATATAGTTCTACATTCGACCTAAATATGGAAAAAATTGGGGTCCGTCTGTCTGTCCGTTTGCCTTTTAGCTGGATATTAGAAAACTCCTACGAACCCTCTATACGGGTCCATTATGTCTTGTTGGCCGTATTCGCACCAACGAATGTAAATAATTGTGATATTGAGCGAAAGTAAGTTAAATTACACAGTTCTAAAATTTTATTCTATGAATTATTTTGTCGTTTTTAATTAATGCCAATTGTTTTTGAAGAAACGTTTGCGTGATATGCTGCTTAACATTTTATTGTGAGATTAGTCAATTAATTTTTCGAAAAATAAGTGAAATTACGTAGGTATAAAAATGTATTTACATAACTAATCTATTGAATATTATTAAAGATGTAAAATTTTCAAGATAGATATGTCTGCAGGGGAATGTTTTTATTTTAGTATTCGTTAAAAAAGCGTATTTTGTAATTTGCCTTGCAATTCTTTCCTCACTTGTTTAGTAAGCGTTCAAATGTATTTTCCGTATTTATAAATAAAATCATCTTGTTTCGCATTATAGTATAGTACTTCTTCAGTCTAATTATAAATTCTTGCTGTTTTTAAAAAAAATACGAATGTTCTTCTTCATGTCAATACCAATTACGTGTTATGTGTCTGTGTTATCGAGCGCTCGAGGTGTTAATCTTTTTTTTTAAGAAGACAAGAAATTTAGTAAGAAATGTAGGTCTACATAGAAGAAATAACAGTAAGTTTTCAACATGGCCACATTATCTGGGCCAAAATCTTTAAAAAATATGCTAAAAAAATTTCTTACAAAATAAAAGCACATTAAGTATATAGACTTTCGTAAAAGAGAAATGGATTATCTTCCTGGTCTCCCAAAGCCAGAGGCTTGTCTGGTGGTGCCAACTTTAACATAGAGTAACGTCATTTGTTTAGAATTACATTATACAAAAAAAAACGGTACAAAATTACCTAGAGTAATATCGTTAGTTTAGAAATACAATATCAGAGTTCATTCATCAACCACTCTTTAACCTATTAATTTAACAACAGACATTTTGTATAAATTTCTTAAGTCCTTGGGTAGTTTATTGAACAATAAAGGGACAACAACTTTGAGATTTCTGCTGCCATTATTGTTATAATATTCGGGTTTGAAGAACAACCAGTAATTTCTTTTATCCATATTACGTGAAATATGTCTATGTATTTTATACTTGCTGGAAAAATAATTATCTATTATAACCAAATAATTGTACAATTTATCAACGTAGGTACATTGTACTTTTTACATAATCGACTTAAGGTAATATTGACATCCTGTGGATCAATCAATTTTAAGATACGCTTTCGGTTATTAATCAAACAATCTACTATAAGAAAACGCTTAATATCTTTGTCGGTGTGCCTCCATGCAGCCTCATCAGTTAGTTATAAATATCTCAACATATCTCGGCCATTTCTTCAGCCAGTCCAGCCAAATTCGGTAGGATTGCTATGAATACGTTCAAAAAGCGAATGATATAAAAAATTCAAATAAGTCCAGGGTTCGACGCCAGGAGATGTTTTACATTCCATATGAATCTCATATCTCGGCCCATAAATCTACACGCTAAAATTTAATTTTCGATGTGCAGGGTTTTACTATTTTGGAAATTAAAATTAGAAAGAATTGACCTATGACCTTCAAATTAGGACCATTTTAAAGGAAAGTAAACGGGCCGTTTAATTTTGTTCGTCTTTTCTCACCTAAAGGTAAAACTTTAGCAAATTTTACGTTTAAATTCGCCGATGTAAGAAAAATCGTTCATTTTCATCAATGATCGCCTTGGAAACGGGCATTGTTGTTTCAAGCCATATTTGATCATATAAACCTATATTCATTTACGTAAATTGGATGGATAAATGCGGTAAATTACGTATTTTAAAACATGCTAATGTTTGAAATAATTCTACGATGTTTTAACGTGCCTTCGTTGTCTTATCGAAGTCTTTCTGCATATTAAAGGCAGTTGCTTGCGCTGTGACTTCGCATTATCTGAATAGAACAGATATTATGAATTTTTTCGTGCTGTTTATTTTTAATTCGCGTCAATCCAATTATAGGGTAACCAACCAAACAACGATTACATTGTTATCTAAATAAATAAGGTATATGCGCTGATTGCCTGTGTATTGAGATATCTATTGAGATTGTTCTTAACTGCTGTTTAGTGGAATTGAACGACTGATTGTGATTACTTACTAAATATTGCTTTTCACATGGACAGCTGTATGTAGCCATAACTAGAACACGTGTCAAACATAATTTGAAATTTTGGGTTAAGGATAAAGATAATCAAGGGCAGTTGCTGTTAAACGAAAGAGTATTTACAAGGAACGTCGTTATAAGAGAGCTACGGAATGGCTAAAATAAAATTATTGATGTATAAGACTGTTTTCCTCTTAATTTTTTAACTATTCCTTTGTTTTCATTGTAGCCCTTTCCAAATTTATTCATCTTTATAATTTTATCGTTTGTTTGTTAGTTTTATTTTTATATTGTTTGTTTTCAAAGGTCGTTTTAAACGGGCTCATTCGCCTAGTAAGTATATAATTTAGTTGTATTACCCCATGTGGTAAGGCCGTATCGATTGTAATTTTTTATTTTGATCGTTTTAAGCCTTTTAATCGGGTCGTTGTCCGGATATTGTGCCCGTCCTTATCGCACGATGCAGCCGCATTCATCAGCATCCATTATAATCCCTTTAAATATTCTCGCAAACGATATAAATATTTTCCTTCTGCTACGTGACAGTGGTACGATCCCAATTTAAGTTTACACAAATATAACAAACTAGCAGGAGTGCCCGTTGAATTTCAACGGATTTAGTGGATCTAAAACTTCGACCGTGTAACATGTAAGCATCGCAAGAATAAGATAGTACTCCCTCCCCCTCCCCTCCACCCTCCCCTTCCCTTCTTCCCCTTTCTCCCCTCTCTCTCCCTCCCCTACCTCCCTCCCCATCCATCTCCCACCCTCCCCCGCCCCCTCTCCACCCCTTCTCTCTAATTCCCTCTCTCAATCTCCCCCCTCCGTTACCATCCATCTCTCTCCCTCCCTATCTCGTATTAAAAGCATTCAAAGCGAACAAACTTACAAACATACTCCTTTATTTGTTAGATTAGACGATAATTCAATTAACAACAACAAATATTTGGTTTCCATGTAAACAAATTAAAATCGTACCCAGAAATTGACAAACGATATTGCGTTAAAAATTTTCCCCTATAAAAGCATTGAACTCTCAATTTCGGCGACAAAGGGAATTGTCATGGTAGCTTATAATGGGTATTTAATAAAACTGATAAATTTTATTGATTCTAAATGCATTTTTATGCTAATTCGATCAGGATTCGGATTCTGTCTTCAATAAAAATAAACTTTGTTTTTTTTTTCGTAGAACCATTCAAGTCTCAAATTCGTTCTAAGTAATTTTAAAATTCAAATGAAAAATAAGCTGCACTCGTCCTTATGTTATTCGAATGGAGAAAATGAAAAAAAAGAAAATATTTTTTAAATTACACAGTTCAATCAAATCGATGTAAAAACTTTACTATACCACCGTAATCGTTATTCCGGTTAAAATTATTTCTTTCTCTTGCTTCTACGATCTGTAGTTCTCGAGTTTTAAAATTATGATACACACACACATTCATTTTTATATATAAGATACGTATTGGTTTTGTTTTTGAGAAAACCTTCCCTTATACAGGGTGGCACACGAATGGTTGACACATTTTTTCATTCAATTAAAAAAATTCGTTCTTTGCATGTCATTTAAATTTCGCGCTGTACTTGAATAGTTCCTGCAAAAATCGTTAGAGGTCACCGTATAGCTGCATAAACTTTCCTAACATGACAAGTAAAGAAGGCTTCAATTTGCAACATGGGCGGATGGGGAAAATGCAACACTGCACAATACGTGGTTTTCTGATGAGGCGTATTTTCATTTGGACGGGACTGTCAATCACGTCCCGTTCACATGATACTATTCAGAATGAGATTTTTTTGCGTTTATATCTACACATCGGAATGTATTTGATGGCCGTTAAAAATGTCTTTTCCTGATTGCACCCGTAGTATTCCTCATTTTGTAAACATCATAGGGAAATATCTGAAATTTGCTCCTTTAGACTATTTTTATTATAGATCCCTCTGTAAATTTCTCATTTTCTCGTGTATTACCCATCGGTCCGTTGCAGTTGTAGCGATTTTCGTTTGTTTTCCTTTTCTCCAATCGCGTTTGGTGTACGTTACCCGCACACAAAGAAACGATTCGCACACATGTATATGTGTGTGTGTGTATAATTTCGATAGGGTTCAGTTGCGGGTGCATTTCAGCTTGCGTCTTCTGTTATTGACGTTTCGTTTCCCTTTCTTTTTTAAGCTCGTTTTGTTCCTTCCTCCATTTCAATGCTTGCTCTCATAGGGAAAGAAAAATACTGATTTTAAGGTTCCGATTAAATCTATCGATAAGGTCCTTCCGCGGTCTCAAATGTACGCAAGGAAGAGGAGATTTGTTTTTTCTTCTTCAAATAATCGGCTTAAATCGCTCAGGAAAACCAGTCGGTGCGAATGAAGACTATATCCCCGATTCCACTCGTTAGGAAATCGTTTCCATCTTTAGTCTGAAATGACGATTGAACGGATGAAAAAGGGGGAGAGGTAATCGCTTTAAGTGTCTCCCTATAATTCCGATTTCCGTCTCTCTTATTTTCCCACGGCGTTTTCCCGGAGTTGGTCCGTTATGTTCGATTTTCACTTGTCTTTTCCTCGAACCGGTTTGTTTTTCGCTCGATGTCTTTTCGATAGCGGGTGAGAGAGAGAGAGAGGGTGGGTGGGTGGAATGAGGGGAGAGAGGGAGGAGTAGAAAGTTCATTTTTTACTTTCTCAATACGTAGTAATGGGAAAGTATTGTGATCCCTAAAAAAATCGACTTCGAGATTTCAACGGAAATACACGTTTTGAGGTCCCTAGAACACGTTTAGACTGTCTTCGGAATGAGGTATGTGTGTGTGTGTGTGCGTGCGTGCGTGTGTATGTATGTGATTGTGGGCGCTCTAACTAAAAAGTACTTGCCATATCGTTACCAAATTTCAAATATAACACTTTGGTATGGGCACAAAGAACTGATTAGTTTTAGGACAATAACGGTCCACCGGAAGTTGAGGTTTATTCGAAACCCGATTCGGTTTTTGCGATATTTTTCCGTTAAAACATCATTATTGTATATACAATTCTATACAAAGGTTATAGAGAATGTAATTTCCTGCAACTTTCATTTGAAACAATTTTCCATTGGAGTTATTGTTTAGGAATTATTTATAAATAATCGTTTTGTTCGGTTTCCGTCAAATATCTCCTTAAAAACGTCGTAATTGATCATCTTCGTGAGGACCAAAGTGGTAGAGAATATTATTTCTTCCAAGTTTTGTTTGAAACAAATTTTCGTAGAACCATCCATTTCGGATATATTTCGCTTTATCTTAATACCAGTATACAGCGCCAACACCATGTAGCGGTGAATTCTGTAAACATTCAAAATATACCTAATTTACTGCAATAAGGACGACTGTATTCTTTTACGATACGAAATAATAATTTTGCCTCATAATGCTATTCATAATAATTTAAATATCTGTACCCCAAATATGGAGAAAGTCATGTGTTGGCCACATCAGATTTTTCTTCCTTCTTTGATTGAAGGAATAGGGAGGTTTTTTAAGGATGGAACTGCGTAGTGAAACGACCCCCTATCGTCGTGTCGCTACCTTCTCATCCGTCGCCATTCATCTTTCATGAGGAGTAGAGTAGAGTGGGACTTCTGGTTCTGTTACCCTATGCTCTTGCCCACATCCCGACTCTCCTGACAGTCCGTATAACTTTTTTTTCTTTCCTTCAATCTTTTATCTTTCGTATTCCTGTCCGTTTCAATCTCTTTTCTGTCTCTCTCTTTCTCACTCTCTCTCCCCCTCTCTCTCCCTCTTTCTCTCCCCCTCTCTCTCCCTCTTTCTCTCCATCTCTCTCACTTTCTCACTCTTTCTCTCTCTCACTCTCTCTCTGTCTCTTTCTCTTTCTCTCTCTCTCACTCTGTCTCTCTCTCCCCCTCTGTTTCTCTCTCTGTCTCCCTCTCTCTCTGTCTCTTTCTCTCTCTGTCTCTCTCTGTATCTCTCTGTCTGTCTGTCTCTCTCTCCCTCTCTCTCTCTGTCTCTTTCTCTCTCCCTCTCTCTGTCTCTTTCTCTCTCCCTCTCTCTCTGTCTCTTTCTCTCTCTCTCTGTCTCTTTCTCTCTCTGTCTCTCTCTGTATCTCTGTCTCTTTCTCTCTCTGTATCTCTCTGTCTCCCCCTCTCTCTCCCCCTCTCTATCCTTCTCTCTCTCCCTCTCTTTCTCTCTCCCCTCGTTCTGTGTGAGAGCTAGTGGTAAAAATTTAGTAGATCTAGGATAAGCGGCTGAGGAGTAATCGGTATCCACATTACAACTTTGTTAACAAGATGAAGTCATGTTGCGTAGAAAGAAATGATTTTAGTAGGTAAGCGTTGTATGTATGAAACATTGATGTAGTGTAGTGGTTCTCGACCTTTTACCTCCATTGGGCACTTAACAAATTCCGGGGTATGGAGGCGGGCACGAATAAATAATTGTTAGAAATCACGAGAAATGACGCAGTGAGTTATATAATTTTATACATTTAATAACTAATATATTTGCTTAATGCTCGAAACAATTAAACTCTGTGAAAAGAAACTGATTTTAATATTTTTTCTACCAGAGGAGGGAGAAAAATTCGAGTTGAGAGTTGGACGGGAAGAAACTGGTCATTTCTCGTTATAGGCGACAGGATATCTGGGCACTGTTCTGGTAGTAAGGATTATTTTCATGAAGCAAATGAGTTATTGCTATCATTCGTTACGGCATTAACAACGTTTTCGGTGGCATTGCAGACGAAAATATTAGTAACGAAATTTTCAAGACTTGCATAATTGGATGAGGGATTATGAACATCTCCGTGTGTGCAGAGGGAAGCGGGAACCTAGAAATGGCTCGCCGGGCATCACGTTGAGGACCTCTGATGTAGTGGATAGGGCAGCACGTTTCAAAACTCAAGTTCCGGATTTCGATTCCGCCAATCAATTTATTATTCTTGAAATTTCGTTGATATTTTGGGCAGGACGATGGTATTTAATATTTACGGTAAATTTTGTGGAAAAAGAAAGAAAAGGCTCCCGATGTAATTTGCTTTGCTTCCCTCAGCTGTTCTCATCTCTCTTTTATGTTTTATCTCTCTCTCTCTCTCTCCGTTCTTTCGCCTGAATGACACCAAACTCTTCCATTATTCACCATCGTGAGTGTGTGCGCGCGCATCTATTTCTCTCTTCCCACCTCTCTTAAGAGACCGGACTTCGTGGTAAGGTTGGTGCGGATTAGAATGAATGTTAGAAGTGTTGGTAGTTATTTGTCCTAGATGCTTCCTTCCCGTAAGGAAACCGCACATACACACACACACACACCCTCTCCGCGGCTCTCTCGCGCACGCGCGAACAGGAGTGGTAATGTGGTGCGTCTTAATGCGGACGTGGGCCCGGATGCGAACTGGTTTTCCGATTTCATCTCCTTCGGAAGGACGCGTCAATAAAACACGTGAGCCAAATTCTAAGTGCCGTAGAACGCGCGCAGATGGCGAGAATATCCTCCGATGCGCGTGTTTTCATTCCGTTAAAAATTAACCGCTACTTTTTGCCGGGTAAAATGTCTAGGCAAGAGCTCAGAGCTGATATCCGTTGCATAAAGACCTCATGTAAAACAGTCGGCGTATATTTTATAATGGCATATCTTATTTGCTGTCTTTTACCCAATTATGAGTATCAACAATTCAAATCATAAATTGTAACCTGATTTGTTCTTCTGAAAAGATTACTATATTATGTATATCTATCGATTCATTTCGAATTGGTAGATGCAGGTAATTAAAATTTCCGGTGCATACCATTTGTCTGATAAATTTGAAATTGAGAAATTTATTCCAATTTGCGATAGCTCGAAGGTGTATTTTCTTTCGATGTTATGTAGAAACTTAAAGTGCGCTTCCGAGCAATGTCATTAATTTGCGTCAGTGTTGTCGTACTGTCTAAGGCATGGGCGTGCAACCTACGGCCCGTGGGTCACATCTGGCCCGCGAGAACATTTTGTGCGGCTCGCGATGCCTTGGTAAAGATATGATCTGTGATATTTATTACAGTTAATTTTGTACATTTTAAGTTCGATTGTTGCCATAACACATTGCCTGTTGAAGTTTTTGCTCTAAAAATGTTTCAAACTTTATTTTTAGTTTTAAAATGGCATATAGGTCCATGAGTAAGTTCATGTGTAAACTCTAATCCGTACCGCCGAGGCAACCGTGGCTTCTAATACGACTCGCCAAAGCACTCAAATATATTAATGCGGCCCATCACGTAAAAAGGTTGCTACACGCCCCTCCTGGTCTAAGGTAATGCGAGGTAAGAAAAGTTGTATTTTAGAATGCTGACTCAAATTTTGAGAAAGTTAATGATGAAAGGTTTATAATGGTAATATATATATATACATATACATATATATATATACATATATATATATATATAAGTAATGATGAAAGGTTTATAATGGTAATATATATATATATACATATATATATATATATATACCGTAGCGGTCAAGAAGCTCACGAAGTCCTCACCGTACATCACCCTACCAAGCAATCCTCTACTTCTCAAACCCTAAGGCACAATATATTTCTAAATCGCTCCCCGTAACACAAATATATACTTTATATTAATTCATTTTGCTGCACTTGTTTCCTACACTGTATTATAATAATTAATTATGCATAATCAATTTAATTTGTTTGAAGCACTTAGCTTCTTTAGGTAAGGGTTTAAAGAGTTCTTCAGGTAACTTATTCCATTCGCTGACCCCCCTGTTTAGGAACGCATACTTTTCAATATTTGTTTTCTGCGGCTTATACCATTAGATAATTGTTTCGTATTTTATATTTTTGACATCTAGAAAATTACTCATTCTTAAGGAGAAATTGCAAATTTTAAATCACGTTGATGAGCTTTTGCAATTTCTCGTTAAAGTTATTACTGTGATATGCATTAATTTTATCCTCTGGTCGAACCATACATTACGCCCATGTAATTTTATTGAATGAATATCCCCGTAAACAATACATGACGAATATCTAGGCTTTCCCATCTGCCTGGGTCGTGCGTGAAATCAACAAATTCGTCGTTTGGTAAATGACAACCGCAAGAAAAAAATTACTTTGGTCCTGAAGGGAAGTTAAAATTATCCTTTCTTATGCCCTTTTATACTCCCGCTATGTCCTCGTGGCTCTCTGAGCTAACCTCTCTCAGAGATTACTTTAATGTGCGCGACGTTGTCTTTTTCAAGAGCGGTGTATTTAGGGTTATCAGATACCATTTTTGAACAGGAGAACGGCGAAGACAAAAAAGACTGGCAAATACCACATTTATTGATACTCGCACTCTAGTTTTTTTGTCGAAATAAGCCGAAAGATTCTATCTTGAGTTAGCCCGTTTTTTCCTTTAAATAGGAATTTTAAAATATGGTTTTACTTAATTCATTGCAGAGCGCTTTATGTTTATTAGATATTTGAAGTAGGTTTGTGGCTATCTACAAAGTAATGAAATCTGTTGGACTAACATTAGTAAACCAGTTTAGTCCTCAGATATCACGCTGTTAATACCAATTATCGCAATCCAAGCATGGTTTAACTGTAGTCTGTATAATACGAAAGTTTATAATGAGCTGTGTTTTTAAAGAAGAATCTCTATTCGTATTAAATCTCTTGCAGTTTCATTGGTCATCCCTTTCATTGGGTCACACAGCCATCCATCTCTTATCAAATGTCCGCCGTTCGATGTCTTACTTAGTTAATGAAAATTAAATTCATATGCACGTCTACTGCTTTTAGTCTCGATATTATACAGTATATGTGATTTTCGTATCGTTAGGAAAGGCTTCTCAGTTATCGGGAATGCGGACAAAACGTAACAGTTATTAACATTCTGATATTTAATACCGGTAAAAACACAAAAATGGACAGGCAACTAGGTGGCCAGTGGAAGGGGGGACTGCGTTGAGGTCGAGTGCCGGCTCGCACTACCGAGGATTAGGACGGATGATGTACCTTAACCAGAAAATTTTTGTTTTTACATTGGCCTATGTCGCGTCAAATTGAACCTTCCTATTTGCGTATTGCTGGTCAAGTTCAAATTCTTCGTGGTTCTTGTTAGGATTATTTTTTAATAGTTATTTACTGGGGTGTCGGTGGTGTAGTGGGTAAGGTTTTGGCGTACTATTCACTATTTGCCTGCTGTCCTTGCGGTTTTAAGCGGTAGCGGGCACGAATCCTGCGAAAATAGGATTTTTTCAGAGGTTGTGTGTGTACGATCTAAGAGAATGAGACAACGAGGAAGCGAAAAATGTAGAACACAAATCAGCGGAAGGGACGTTAAGCAGTTGGACCCCTTTGTGCACTTCATAAGAGCAGGCTAATGCCGGCACCGGGTTTCCCTCCTCCCTTCTGTTTTCACGGTGTGGAAGGTAACGGGAAACCACCGCACCATCTGTGTATATTCCCAAGTCAATCAAACCAATGTAAGGATTGAATTACTGTATTTAAAAAAGTTAATATCTTACAATTTTAAGTGCAGTTTATTGTTAGGATCTTTTCCTTCATATTTACGAGCTATCGTATAAGTTTAAGTGGCGTTCAATTTTTTAAAAATTGGTTTTCTTTTTCCAAACTCAGTTTCTCTTGTTGTCAGCATTCGGATTTTGTCGCAATATTCGTGTTTTCAGAGTATGAATAATAATTTGTCAGTTCACCAAGCAATGCGTCATAGTTGCTTGCCCTCGGGCCTGAAAATTTGAACCGTAAACTTTAGGTAATGGATGCGTGTTATTTATCCGCCCCGAGTGTGAGACTACGTGGCCTGTATAGGATTTATTTGCTTGACAGCTGCTGAGCTAGTCAATTCGTTTTTGAAGGTACAAAGTCGAGCAGTTTAGTTTGGATTATATTTGACCTAATTCAATTATCGCGTGGAACTGATCATTTTCATAATCTTATTCTTAGTTTAATACTTCGTCTTATTTTATTCCTTTTTTTGCGTATCAACCTAGCCTTTTTTTTTTAAAAAAAAAAGAAAGAAGCGTTCACAGAATCTTATTCGTTGAGTTTCCCTCGCGCAATGCCATTCTGATTCGGAGATTTGCTCATACAAATCCTTTTACATGTGCACACTTAATAATAAAGAGGGACCATTAAGTACCTACTTTATTTTCTTGAAATGCAGCTGAAGTTCTTTTTAAAAAAAAAACTTAAGCCTCTCTTTTTTTTGCCATGAAATGTGTGGTGCCGTAATTTCGCCTCTCTTATTAGATTCTAGGTTCAGTTATTAATAGTAACTGAGATCGGATTTGAATAGTTCGGATTAAGGGAACTAATCGCCGGAGTGGAGTTATTATTTTAATAGGGATCAAGGAGATTTAAATCGGGAACGAGATTCGGAGAAAGGAAGGGCGTGAGAGAAAGAGAGGGTTGGAGTGTCATTTCTCAATTTTAATCGTCTCAACGATCGTGCTTTAATGATTTTAGGTGAAAATGAGAAGCCTTTCATTGATTTCTCTCTTGAGCTGTGTTACACGCATGCATGCCCGCATATTTCTGCACTTACCCAAATGTGCATGTAGTTAACGCATAGAATGTACTTGATTACCATACCATCCTCCAATTGATCTTTTAGGGCTGGAGAATTAAATTCAAATGGTAGACGAATTATTACAGGTACGGGGAATATTGTTCAAATTAAAATTCTCTCTCCAGCAACTGCCAACAATAATATTGTTATTAAACCCATCCTTGTTACAGAAATATTACAAAGCGAACCAATATTTGCATCTCCAATTATTTTATAATGAATTAAAAGGACTCAATTACGAGCTGTTAATAATATTGAAACAACTTAATACAGAAAACTAATCAAATTTCATTGTTACATTACGACTTCACCGTAGAATGTACTCTAAAATAAGATTAAATTAAACGTTTTATTATTAAACTGCGTATTTCCGCTGGATGTGCCCAATTTAATTTAATTCGTATCACTAATCAAATTTGAATAAGAATTTACCGTATCTTTGATATGAAATCCTCTGGAATAAAATCAAGGTAAAAATGAGATGTATCAGAGATAACAGGATTAGTAGAAGCATTGGGACCGCGCTTACTATGGAAACGGACGTTTTTTTCTGCGGGATGACTGTTATTGTTTTAATCTAACTCGTTTTCTATTGGAAACGTCTCGATACGAGAGGTATTTTTCGAGCGCGATTGGCAAATTTTCAACCTCGCATCATCTCATTCGCTTTGTCTCCCTTCCCACCATTCTTCTCCAAACTTATTCACTCTTGCGTACGCGTGTGGCGAAGAGGAAAATTTCGTCGAAGTGATTTTCAAGTTGCGGTCGGATTTATTCCAATGGCTTCCCTCTCCTCTTTCCCTAAAAACGGTTATCATCTCCCATTAAATCTTCTCCGGTAATTGATTCGAACAGGTTTGCTTCTCTCTATCTCTCTCTCTTTTTCCTATTTCGGACGAAACATACAAACAAACGAAAAAAAAACAAAAAAACGAATGCATTGCGCGTTTTCCGAGTGTACTTGTGCCGGCTGGCTTGGCGAGGGGTAAATTTTTCGGAACACACACACACACAAAGGATGGAGTGGGTTAGAATTACATTTCAGTATTGGTCATCCGTGGCCATTTCGTGTATTGGACGGGATTATTTCGGAATTGAATTACCTGTAATGGAAAATCTATTAAGGGGATCCTTTTGATGGTATGGTCATTACTCCCACTTCCACCCGTTTCGTTTCCCTCCCCCCTCCCTTCACTCACCCACCTCCCACTCCGCCTTCCCCGAAAGAATAGGTATCGCGGGGAACGCGAGGTTTGGTTATATTAATATTTATCGTTCGCTTCGTTCGACCCCGAGGGATTAAAAGAAAAAAAAATTCGGCATCGCCCCAGATGGACGTTGGTTTGTGTTGTTCTCATGAATAAATGAGCATTTTAAAAAAATTTTGATATCACTCGTTCCGCGTGATTAAACACGCCTGTTTATATTTTAGGATGGATTAAAAGGTTGGAAAATACAATAAACTAGAATAATAGCCCGTCATATGACGGTAACATTAAAAATTATAACATACTGACTTGATTAGTTAATAACAGAACAGTACAGGTTGCAAAGCTCATGCTAAATTAAGCGTTAAGATCACAAAAAATACGCACTTTTACGTTTTTTTTAATTTTAAAGGGCAAAATACAATAAATGATCTCTACAGTAAAATAAATTAGAATGTCGTTCGTCTTTTGGTTTTCGTTTGAAGTTTCTAAGTTAATATTTAGGTATTTTAATGAACAAAAGAAAAAATGTCTCCATGGTCAAAATCGTTTTTTCCCGTGCTTTTAAATGGCAATACGAAAGGATATCTGGAGTCGAACCTAGGGCACTTTATGTAAATGTAATAACATTTTCTAGCAGTAAATGCGGTCATCTAAGGACACACCAAATTTCATATCCCTAGCTGCTTCCAGTGCTGAGATATTGAAAGATTCCAAGAGCGTTATACACAGAGAGAAGGAAAGACAGAATTGGAAAACTATATGTGGCATTGGAAGAGACCGGCACAGCGGTACCCCGTAAAATACACACCCACAAGCTTATCGCGAGCTCGTTGTCAATGGAATTTTTGCAACCGAAATCTAAATAGCGTAATATTGCCAGGTTTTGCTTCGGCGACACTTGGGAATAAGTTGGTGCTCTGCCGAATTCCTCAACGGTATATCGGAATGAATAATGGTAATATTTTTTTGTATTTTTCAAAATCTCTGTTTTAATACCATGCTTTTGTTTCAACATCTCCTCTAGCGTTTATAAATTCGGTTTGCTTTGTCGGGGCGAGGTCCTACTGCATCATTCCCCCGATACGCAAATTATTCGAACATTAATATTCATATTCCATCCTACATCTTGGACTTTAAAGAGAATCGTTTTTTTTTGTTTTTAGAATGATGGAAACATTAAAAGGAATGGTATGCGGAGATTGCGTGTTCCAACTGCTATGCCAGCAATTTATTACACGATTTTGAGGACCATTACTGCAGCGAACAATTACCCCTAACGTAGCTGTCGAAATGGCAATTACCGTGGAGTTTTGCAGATTTAATGTCTGTAGAAACGATTTTATTTTCTTCCTGAATCGTTTTTATTTCCCCTGCATAAACTGCTAGTTTCAGTCATGTCGGAAATGCTTATGATGATGTGCTTTCCAACTCTAAATGCAGTGCGGTTAGGAGAACCCCGTGCGTTGAAATCGTAGCGAATCCATATCTCCGTTGGTTTACAGCAATTTCTAGATTAATATGTATACGTTTGTGATTTCATCACTGTTTTTTTTTTCTCAAAAAAAATGTGCTCAGTATTTCCAGTTTTTACATTCTCATATACGAAGTAGGTATATGTTGAGAAAGTATAGTAATCGCGAAAAAATTCGACCTCGAGATTTTTACGGAAATATACGTTTTAGGTGTCGCTGAATCCGAAAAAGTGGTTTTCGCGATGCCGTCTGTCTGTCTGTTACTGGAGCTAGGGTCTAAACGGTACAGAGAAAATGAATGAAATTTTGTACTTAAGCATTTTATCACACTGAGCAGAGTATATGTAGAAACGGTTGACATTTTTATTCTATGCATTTTTAACAACAATTCGATTTTCTCGAAAACGGCTCTTAACGATTCTGATCAAATTTCGTAAAGTTGCTTGAGTTTACGTCTTAAATAATACTGTATAGTTCATATTTCTCAAAAACTGAATATAAGGCTAGTTTATTCTAGGCAACTTTAACAATAACTTGATTTTCTCAAAAAAGGCTCTAACGATTTTGATGAAATTTCGTACAGTTACTTGAGTTTACGTCTTCAATATTACTACCTATTTCATTTTTCTCAATGAATGAATATAAGGCTAGTTTATCTTGGGCAACTTGAACAAAAATTGGATTTTCTAAAAACCGGCTGATACGATTTTCCTTTTCTAAAGATAACTAAACGACGCAACACTATATGAGAAAGTTTGTACAGTGTATGTTGTACCGATTGTTTTTGTCATTCGAATTATTTCTGTTCGTCCACCAACGCTTGATGTAATTGGACGATAATCGTTCATTGGAAATTTAAAAATCTCAGAAAATAACCGGACGGATATAATGGACAGTACTGCTCTTTAGGAAGCTTAAAATTTGCATATTAGTCAGTGATGTGCGATTTCAATTTGAAACGCTCGCGCATTTGCTGTTATCTACAGAGCGAACGCCAAGTTTACTTTGTTTGTTATAGTTAATAATTGTCCCTATTTATTATTTGTGGTCGTTCTCGATGGATTTATATCGCGGAAACGGGTGGTCAGTTACGCGATTGATAACAGTCATTTTAACGTTTTCTAACTTCTGAAATCCGAACTGCCGCACGAAACGTACGTATTAAAAATTACGTTACGAAACGTAAAGTCGATGGTTTTTCGTCCGTCGATCGGTCGAGCGTAATTTGCCAAATAAAAAACCCATTTCCTTCGAATTATAACGAAGAGAAGAGATTTCAACGGGTTTCGCCCATGACAAAGTCTCGTTTGACATTTCATTTTTGGATGCGAACGCTGCGAATATTAACGAGCTTTTTAAAATCTGCTCAAAGATCATCACTCCGAGTTGCGGTTTGCCCCCTTTCGGATGAAACTATCAAAATGACCTCAGTCAGCTAATTCGTGATCGCGGCCAACCCCGCAAAAACAAAAAAAAAACCTTTCCCATTGGCTGGAAGTAGCGGGAGAGAGAGAGGGAAAAAATAAAATTCGTGACGTAACGACGTGCCATTCGCCAAAATGGTTTCATGCGTCATTATTATTGACATAATTTCCGCGGAATTATTCTCTTATGTCATTACCAATCAACATGGCGGATGTTAATCCGCTTTGTAAATTCCGAATGCTTTTCCCCTGGCGTTTTATCTCCTCGCAACAAAAGGGCTGTCTAAAAAAAAAGAAAAGCGAGCGATATTCGAGGGGATATTATGGGCTTAATTTGACGAAACAGTCGGACCGCTTTAACCTTATTGTAATGTAATTATCGAAACGGTTATGATATTGTGTTCTTTTCGACGAACGTTAAGCGCCTACGTTTGTCGGATGAAGTCTTCTTAGAATTGAATAAAAGGTAGACATTTTGGAAATTTTTTTCACCTATACTCGCAAATGCCAGTGAATTTCATTAAAACTTATTTGAATCGAGTATATAATCAAGCGTTGAAGTAATCATGGATTCCGGGCATTGTATCAATATTCAGGAAAGAAGGCATTTTTTTTGGGCCGTGTCTTATCTATCGGGGCTGCAAAATTTTAATTCTATTGAAACACTGGTCGAATAAAGGGTACCTTAGTCAGATATTCATCATGTGTTATATATTGAAAAAATGAAAGAAATGCGAAAGTATCGACTCCTAAGTTCCTGTGGTAGACTTTACGATCATTCGAGGTTTTTACTGTGTCATATACATATATTGAGAAAGTATTGTAATCACGAAAAAAATCGACCGGGAGATTTTGACGAAAATATACGTTTTAGCTGTACATACCTGAGTCCGAAAAAGTTTTCACAATGCCCTCTGTCTGCCTGTCTGTTATTGGTTCTAGAGCCTAAACGGTAGAGCGAAAATTAATGAAATCTCGTAATTAGGCATTTTATCACACAGAATAAATGCTATGAAGAAATGATTGGCATTGCTCAAAAATTTAGGGAAGTTGATTCTACGCGTTTTTAACATCAATTCGATTTTCTCAAAAACGGCTCCAACGATTTTGATCAAATTTCGTACAGTTACTTGAGTCTACGTCTTCAATAATACCAAATAGTTCATATTTCTCAAAAAAATAATATAAGACTAGTTTATTCTAGGCATCTTTAACATCATTATGATATTATTTAAAACAGCTATAACGATTTTGATCATATTTCGTACTGTTACTTGAGTTGACGTCTGAAGTAATACTACATATTTCATTTTTCTCAAAGAATGAATATAATGCTAATTTATTCTTGGGCAACTTTAATAACAATTAGATTTTTGAAAAAAAGGCTTATGGAAATTTTCATCAAATTTCGTATAGTTATTTACGTTGATGTTTATAATGATTCTACATAGTTCATGTATTTCTAATGATAACTAAACGATGCATTAGTATATGAGAAATTTTGTACAATGTATGTTGTACCGATTTTTTATTATATTATATTTACAGTATATCCCTGTATCAAGGCTGCCACAGAAATAAAATCTTTACCGTTTAAATTTATTGAGAGAAATTTCTCTTCATCTCTGGTACGGTTTTTCATTATCCTGTAATTGTTATCTAATCAACTCGGAACTGAGCATGGAGTTCTTGCCGTAAAGGGAATCTTCCAACCTTTTTTTTTGCTGCCAATTTTTAATTTTCGTCATTTTTTTTTCATTTTCTTAACATCTGGCCGTCTTCCTTCACTCCTCTTTTAATCCATTTTCGCCTACCTCGATTTATCTCATCCTTTTCCTTCACCCGATCTACGAGTTCTCTCACTTCATCTTCCTCAGTGCATCAATCTTCCGCTCTTTCTCCCTTTAACCACGTCCTCAGCCATCAATCTTCCCCCTTCCTTTCACACGTCCTTCTTCAATGTCCTTTTCCCTTAATTTTTCCCTCTCATCTTTCCTTCCACGGACTGTTCGGTTGCTATGTAGTGTATCCTCGTGGGAACGCCAATCAATGAGGATTTACTTGGGCCTTTCGTAACCGTATCAGAGATATCGAGTCGTTATTACGTATCTCGGTTTGAGTTTCAATTTTTACGCACGCCGCGGACGTTTTTCTTTTTATTCCAACGAAGTCGTCATTTAACGTCGCCCCAAGTATTTTGGATGCGTTTAAGTTTGCGTGCTACGGTCTTAATTTTCTGTATTTTTTATGTAGGGACAAATAATAAGTGTCGGGAAACATCTCTAACTCTAATTTTCTACCCGAATTGAACTTAAGCATAGACATCGACTTGTTTTTTTTGTTTTCTGTTAATCCTTGGAGGGTCAGTATAATAAATGTATTTATTCACTCATTTAAGATTAATTTATTCCAGTAATATAAACGGACTTATTATTGCGGACTAGAATAATTCTATATTATTGGTGTTTCATTAATAATTGACCATTTGCAGTAAAGGCAAGACGTTAGCAGAGATCGCGAGGGATTTTTATTGTGACGCTAAGCCAAAAAAAAAAAAAAAAACCGAAACTACGGTTTCTCTTAGTTAATACTCCTTTAATTAGTAATTTATCTTATATATATATATATATATGCTTAAAGAAAAGGAAAGGTAATAATAAAGTACATGTCTCTCCGTCGCTGAAGAAGGGCGTCAGCTCGAAAGCTCCATCTTTGTGTTGTTTTTGTGTTTTTCGTGGCTTCAGCACACCCCCAGCGGCTCTCCAATCTAGGTAAGTGTCCATTTGGCTTCCTCCAACACCTTGTTGCCACCTTCACACACACACACACACACATAAAATATCAGAATCAATTCGATTAATTGCGTACCTTAAGGTTTTTAATTTTCAAGTGTACTTTCGTTCGTCCAATATTTCCGTTCCTCCTTTCTCTTTCATTTTCCATCCTCTCATTATTACTTCTCGCCTTCCATCTCCTCCCCCCCTACTCCTCCTCCTCTTCCACCATCCATCCTCGACGCGGCTCACTCCGTCTTCCTCCCCCCTTCCTTCTCGCATCACTTTGTTACACTCATCCCTCACCGCATCACTCATACTTTATGTTCCCCACTTCTCCCCTTTCCTGTTCCCACAAGACTCTTCCAATTCATCTTGTTCCCTTGGTAGTCCACGGGAACTTACCTTTCCTCCTCCTCCTAACTCCTACCTCCCCCTCTCCCCTCATACCAGTCTCTCATCCCCTTGCCCGAACGATTCCCCCCCTTCTCCACCCGCGACTCTCACTTTATATCTTCTCCCATTCCTACTCTTCTTCCGCACTTCCATCTCTCTCTCTCTCTCTCTCCCGCCATCTTTTTTTTTTTAAAAACCCCATCATATCTCTTTCCCTCACATTATGCCTATTTCTCTCCTTCCGCTACTCTTTCTTCCTCCCTTTCTATCTCTTTCCCTCCCCCCCCTTTATTAGTTCCTCCTCTTAATATAGAATCTTTCTCCCACTTTCTTTTTTCCTCTCTTTCTCCCTCCCGCTTCCTCCCCCTCTCTCTATCTCCCTCCCTCTTTTCCTCGTTCTCTTTACCATTCTCCTCTCATTCCCCCCTTCCCTCCCTTCTTACTCTCTTTCGCCGTCTCTCACATTTTCTTTCACCCTTCATCTCTTTCATTTTACCTCCTCTCTCTCTCTCTCTCCCCCTCCCTCCCTCCCTCCCTCAGCCTCTCTCTCTCTCTCTTCCTTTCCTCAATATTCCTCTCTCCCCTCTCTTTAATCTCCCTCTCTTTCCCTTCTTACTATTCCATTCTCACTCTGCCTTCATCTCTTTCATGCTTTCCTTTCCTCGTTCCCTCCATTTCGCCCTGAATAAAGTCGTATGTCTGTCTGTCTATCCATTCTTCCTCCCTTTCTCTTCCTATTACTCCATCTACTCTTCCTCTTCTCACACTTTATTCCTTCTTATATATATATATCTCTCTCTCTCATCCTCATTCCCTTCATTTCATATAATCCCCCGCCCCATCACTCTAAGTTGGCGTGTACTCACTACTCTTCATCTTTCACGACTAACTAGGATCAAGTTCTCCCCTTTTTCTTGGGGGAGCTTTAGTTTCCATTACGACCTTTTCCAAGACCTTCTAACCTCGATCTTCCTCTCTTTCCCTCTCCTCCCCCCTCCCCTCCCCCGTTCCGCGCCATTTCTCTTTTTTTACTCCTCCTCTCCTACGTAATTAAAAGCACACGAGCGGATATAAATGATTTCCGAGGAAAATGGCGGCGTGAGGTCGGGTCGAAAGAGGAGGGGGAGCGGGAAAAATTTTCCTCCGGTCGGTTATAGTGGATGATGGGGGACGGTGTAGCGAGAATGATGGGGAAGGGAAACGAATTCGAGACGGGCGGTTTGGAAAATAACTGGTGTTTTGGGAGCATTCCGAGAGTCGGTATATTATCCTAGTAGGTGCCTCTCTCCGTTTTCTGACCTAGATAGGAATTTCCTTTATTTTTTCCTCTTCCATAGGAAGTCCAGGGGGGTAAAGGAGGTTTCTTCCTGTAGGGTTTTATCTTAGCTGTAACTTAAAGGCACGGTGGATGATTAAAATGGATGGCGTGTGTTGTTATTTTTTTTTTATATCCGGTGAGATGGAGGAATAGGTTGGGAGTTGGTTGATGGCTGCCCTCAGATACGTCGAGGTGTTTCTCTGGAAGAGGTTACGAGTTGGAGCCCTAGTTTCGCGGAATTGGTGTTTTTACTACGTATTAATGTCTAGCAGGTTGTCGATTACTCTAAAGTAAATAAATAGCGGATTTTTAATAACAGTATAAAATATCTTTGGTTTTTAGGAATTACAAATTGACACCTGTACTTTGTAGATATTAATTCCAGCTTAATATGTTACGTCATTTTACTTAAAGCCGGGTAAAACATATTGAATTGGTAAGCATTGTAGCGATTAAACTTTTATGAAATATTCCTTTACTAATGGGAAATGATCGTAATTTAGATTTTTAATATTCCACCAGAAAAATGCAGAATAGGTTTTTCAATGAAACGTATAATTCTGGATTCAAACAGAGGCATGCACTCCACGATAAATGCATTATTTAATCATAATATTTCGTCTTTAATGCAAAATTTTAAGTTTTTTGGCTATCATTTCAGATTTGGAGTGGATGTTTTCACGTCGCCTAATTCCCTAAATTATTAGCTAGGTAAATAATGAAATATTTTCTCTTTAGTATAAAAACTACCATATCATCAAGGACTGGCACAATTCCTCGCCCGTAAGAGACAGCTTTGGTGTGCTTTAGATTTAGGTTACGGGAAAATTGTTAATATATTATGTAATACTGTTATCACGTCTGCTTGCAGTGTTTTACTCTCTTGTATACGAAGTACATATATTGAGAAAGTATTGTTATCGCGAAAAAAAATCGATCTCGAGATTTTGATGGAAATACACATTTTAGTCCGAAAAAGTGGTTTTCGCAATGCCGTCTGTTTGTGAGTCTGTCTGTTCGCGGCTCTTAGAGCCTAAACCAGTGGTTTTCAACCGGGGTGCCATGAAGTGTTCTGAGGGGTGCCGCAAAAATTATTCTGTTTTCCCATTTTTAGCCTCAATTTGCATCGTCGACTTTCAAAAATCCAAACCAGAGTTAAGACGAACTTCATTTCGTCGCAAAGGCGCTTCAAAATGAAAGGAGATATCGAGAAGGGGGTTATTATTGCGATTATTACTGATGGTGGATAAGGAGGGGTGCCGCCAAATCTGAAAAGTGACAAGGGTGCCGCAATTCTATAAAGGTAGGGAAACAGTGGCCTAAACGGTAGAGCGAAAATGAATGAAATCTCGTACTTGGGCGTTTTATCATACAGAATAGAAGCTATGAAGCAATGGTTGGCATTGCTCAATAATTAAGGGAAGTTTATTCTACCCATTTTTAACAACAATTTGATTTTCTCAACGATTTTGATCAAATTTCGTACAGTTACTTGAGTCTACGTATGAAATAATACTACATATTTCATATTTCTCAAAGAATGAATATAAGACTAGTTTTCTTGGGCAACTTTAGTAACAATTGGATTTTTGGTTGGCATTGCTCAATAATTAAGGGAAGTTTATTCTACGCATTTTTAGCAACAATTTGATTTTCTCAACGATTTTGATCAAATTTCGTAAAGTTACTTGAGTTTACGTATGAAATAATACTACATATTTCATATTTCTCAAAGAATGAATATAAGACTAGTTTTCTTGGGCAACTTTAGTAACAATTGGATTTTCGAAAAAACGACTCATACGATTTTGATAAAATTTCGTACAGTTACTTGAGTATACGTCTAAAATAATAGTGAAAATAATAATGAATGTAAGGCTAGTGTATTCTTGGGCAACTTTAACAAAAACTGGATTTTCTAAAAACCGTCTCATACGATTTTCATTTTCTAAAGATAACTAAACGACCCATTAGTATATGAGAAAGTTTCTACAATGTATGTTGTACAGATTTTTTTTATAAAACGTTAGTCACAAAAACTTCACGAAGAGGTTTCATTTGGAAATTGTCATGCTGTGGTAGATACATCAAACGCTCTTAAATTTTTAGTCGGAACGCAAAGTTAGGAGAACCTTTAGAGATATGAGAATATCGTGCGAAAGTTTTTGGAATAGGCATTCGTATTTGGCGAACTTTTTTTTTTTTGCTTAATGCTTTCAAGTGAGACGCAACTAAAATTTCTATTGTTTTCATCGCATTTTCCTCACGCGCGTTTCCGTGGAGATTTCCAACCGTGGCGAGCAAAACAAAATATATAATTCAAACTTTCTTTTAAAAAATGGAGTTACTAGAAAATTTTCGCAGTAAAAAGAAAATATATTTTAATTTATTCTATTGCTTAAAATTTTACGTACTTCTCCAAAGTTGCATTTCGTGTTTTTCGCATTATTTTTTTTTTGTCTGGAGGCTGCCGGAATTCTTCAACGTTCTGAATTTTTGCGAGCGAGTCGGAACGTTTTCATCGGAGTTTAAAATGGCTCCGTTCTCTCGAATATACGTGACTGGAATTTTGATTTTTTTCCCTTCTGGAATTAATTCTTAACGGTAA
Organism: Uropetala carovei; assembly: GCA_036926305.1. NCBI lineage: Eukaryota > Metazoa > Arthropoda > Insecta > Odonata > Petaluridae > Uropetala > Uropetala carovei. The sequence goes on along the minus strand of JAXCHB010000090.1, from coordinate 1,308,188 downwards.
TGCGTCGGCCATTTTCGTTATGAAATGATTGTTCGAAAAAAGAAATTCGATTTTTTTTCGCGACGTTGGATTTATTTTCATGTTCCTGGCTTAAAAACCGGCTTAATTGTTGGCGTGAAACGTAGATCTGGCTCGCCATTTATACGGAAAAAAAAAACTGTAATTGTTGCGTCTTTGCTAATGGAATAGCTTATTTTTTTCCGAGGAAAACAAGAAAGTTAACAATCCATAATGCGCCGTTCGGGAAAGTAGCTTTTTCGCGTGAAAAAAAAGAACTTGTATGACGTGTCTGGATACGTTGAAAGTGATGTCTTGACAACCCAAACCCTCGGATAAGGTTATGCTTGTGGGCGTGCCGCAAACACGTTCCCTCGGCGTTTTCAAAAGTTTTTCCAAATTTATTATCATTCGAATTCAAGCGCTCATTATCTCCGCTCTTTTGTTTATCTGATCGCTTTACTCGAACCCCTCGTAATTTCGGGAAAATATGAAGGAAAAAAATAGTAGTTTTCTCGCGTAATTCGTCTGCCGTATTTCAGATAAGGTTGGTGTCTTATCTCAGGACCCAATTCCCTCCTCCCCCTCAAACACACAATGGGTTATGGCTTACGAGCAATGGTTATGAGCTCATACGGAGGGGGGGAAACCCTTTTATGGCAGCCATTTTAACCAACTTATTCGCGCCTAACGTTGATCAGTTTTTCCAATTCCCTACCCTCCGTGCTCTGTTTTATTTTAAACTTTATTCCAATCTGCGAAACAATGTATTCGGTCCAAGCGTATCGCCTTACGCATCGTGCGCCGCTTTATCTGGGCCATGAATCTTTTTTTTTCCTTACCTTTCCTCCGAACGGTTTTTCTCAGGGTTACAAAGGCGCAATTACCGAAATGCTTCGCCATAAAGAAAAGCGCTATGGGGTTATCCGTCCCGTAGCATTTCCTTCCGCTCTTTCAATCCGTATTATTTTTTTTTCGCAGTTATTTTTGGCAGTTTTTCTTATCGCGCCATCTCGCTTATCTTCAGGTGTTCATCTGAGGGCGTTTTTGTAGAACTGTGGAAAATAAATTCGACAAAAAGAGTGTGTGCCTTGTTTGTCTCCGTGTTTTATATGGCGTTTTTGCCGAGGCTGTTTTTTTGTTTTAGAATTAAGTTATTTTTCCGGAATCGTACAATTGTAAAGGGATGTGAATTAATTAGTTTTCGCGATTCATGTTGCTTGAAGATAACGGGAGGTGTTTTTGTTTATTTTTTGAAAGGTACGCCTTTTCTTATTTTAGATTTGTGAAAACAATCTGTAATTTGTTTTTTTTTTGGTTTTCAACCAAATGTCTGTTCCGAAAATTAGATTTAATTTAATTCTGATTTATCAACGTTAAATGCATTTATTTTATGTTTTAAATCAGCTTTTTTGTCGTGAAGATGAAGGTGAAGTCGCTGTCAAATGGCAATAATGTATAACCTGCATGTAATAATAATTGAATTTTCTAGTCATAAAGATGCATTATATTCTTTTCGTTCATATTATCCGTAAGTATGCAGTTTTTGATTCATCTAATTAGAATATTTAAATAATGTCCTGGTGGATTGATTATATGTTTGTTTCTCTTTAAAAGAAAAAGTACCGCAAAATTAGTTCTTTTCATTAAATTCATGCGTTAATTCTACTCAGTAATGAGTTCGCTTTGTCACGCATATGAAATCCATGTTTACATGTGTACATATAGATATAAAACAGCATCCGCTATTGATTGACGTTTGTTGCTTACCGGAGGAACGCGTGGACGTATGCATCAGACGTGCCTTGCATAAAAAAATTTAATTTAAACTGTTGTCGAATCACTCTACCTGATCGGCGATATCATTCTGTTATTTATGCGATAATTCCGCGATCTAGGGAGTCACATTCGAGAACGTTGATTATATAAGGGCTCGTGGATATTCGGGAACTATACGATCCGTCGTAAGTCTTCATTCTTTTCCCGTCTCCGGGGCCATTCACACGCTCTTTACAAAGGGTATCTTGATATTCGGCACCTTCCCCCCCCCCCCTCCCCTCCCCCACCCCACCCCACCCCGCCTTCTCTCCCTCCCTATTCGCGTCTCATAAATGAAAGAAAGGTTTTCTTATTAAATTATAAAATTCGCGCAACCTTTGATTTGTGGAAGCGTTTCACTTCTCCGTGGGAGGTGGCGTTCGGGGTCGTCCCCATTCGATTCAATAGTCTTACATTTCTCTCTTTCTATCTCGCTGTCTGCTGCTGTGTCTCCCCCCCATTCGCGCAAACTCCTATATTCCGCTCATATTTTCTCCTGTCCTGCTCCTTCCCCGCGCTTCTCATGTCCTATCCTTTCTCCTTTTCTTGCCTCTTTCGAGAAATGTCCGAAATGTTCTCGTCCCAACTCTCCTACCCTTTCGCTTCTCTCCCTCCTGCGCCCTTTTTCATATACATATTTGCCAGTTTCTCAAATTTCTCTCTTTCTTTCTTTCTCTCTCTCTCTCGCTCCTTTTCCCCCAAAGTTTCGTTTTCCCTGCCTTTTCCTCCTCTCCACGGTGTATAAGTCGTTCGTTCGCTTTTCCTCGTATTATTTTTAAGTTCACCCGTATTCGCTTTGCGATGAATTTTAATTTAAGCTACCTTTCCTTTCGTTTCTACACTTTCTTTTATTCCTGTCCGACTTACTCATTTTTTTCTGTTTTGCACCTTTTTCTACCCGTTTTTTTAAATTGTCGATTTCTGTGTTTCGCCCTTTCTCCGCTCATTTTCCTCTATTACCTCGTTATTTCTTTTTTTTAACCTTTTGACCTGACAAGGCATTTAGACCAGGCTCGCCAACTTAGCAGAATTGGAGGTCTAGACGAATCCAACCGTATCCCGATCGTAAAAGCGACCGGATTATATTTACGGTGAAAAGTCGCGAATTCTATTTTAATAACGGGATGGATGCGGAGACCTAATTTATGGGCAAGTTGGCGTTTTTTTTTTAATGGGCTTCAGGGGGTAAAGCTGCAATAATGCGGAAACTGGACGTTTTTTTTCGTTTATAAATTTAAGAGGAAGAGGGCCAAAATTGTTCGGTTGCAATTAGGTCGCGGTTGAGGCATTTGAAGAAATTTTTTAGATTCAGGAATTGAGCGAATTTATGTGCAACTAAGCCCGGTCCTTTGCTGGACGGTCTTTGGAAATGCGTTCGAACTCCTATAAGAACGAACTTTTAAAATTGGAAGTTATAATTTGGACCGATATCTAGAATTTTCTTGAATTCTAAATTTACAGCTCTCCCTAAATATTGAAATGTCCTCAGTTGATTACGATACCCTTATCATATAGATACTAGTTCAGTTGGCCGTAAAAATGACGGATATCCATGGCTAAAAAGTGTTAAATTTAAATGAAAATGTTTCACATCTTTTCTCTAATTCTCCCCCTTCTCATTCTCCCTCTCTCCTAAAACATGTGACGTGACGGAATTACAAACATGTCATCATTAATACGTACGATAATTCATGTAATAAATTTATAACTCAAAATCTCGAATAATGGGTATATTATCCGCTTGGAATATGTTGCGATATTACTACAGTCGTAATTATTTCTTCCGAGTTCTTTACGTGTTATTAAGTTTGCCATGAAAGAAACTTCGCGTTGACGTTCAAAGGCGTAAAGTGTCAGAAACATAATTAAATATTTAATTTATCTCGAATGTGAGTAAGACATATCTGCCTCCTGTAGGAGAAGATGGAAACTACTTACCTCGCGGAGGCATCCATACCTTGGACATATATCCCTTTGCTCAAACACTCTATTTCACCTTATCCCCTTGCCATCTCGTAATACTACTCTTTGCAGTAGGGACTAGCAACCCATCAAGCAGCCACCCCGGGCGTCGTATATATTTATTTCCACGCCATCCCTCCCCTCCCCCTCCTCTATACTTCTTTCCTCCAGTCATCTTCCTCCCCTTCTTCCCTCCCCCCTCCACACACCACACCTCGCTCCCTCTCAACCTCTTGGCTCTCACCCTCCTTCCCCACACTCGCGCCTTACGCTCTCTGGGGTGCCTTCCATTCGACCTCGCTAGGTTTCCCCCCCCCTCCCTCTCTCCCCCTCCACACAGCAGTCACCTGTAAAAAATGCGCTTCGATATGAAATTTTCCTTTTCATATGGTATCCACCCTTAATCCATAGCGATTTATGACTCTTTTCGCGTCGTCTTTTCGACGTTTTTTCCTCCTGTCCCCCTATCTCTCTCTCTCTCTCTGTCACCACTCAAGCGTCTTCTTCTTCGTCCGGTTTTATTTCTTCGTTCCATTTTCTCCTTTCCTCTTTTCCTACTCCACTCTGCATAACGGTATTGCCTTTGCGTTTTTTACTTTTGTCGTTCGTCCTCCCTCCTTTTACCCTCGTTTCTCTCATGCTTTTCCATTCTCTCTCTTCCACCTAACCTTCCCTCAACCCCTTCTCTTTCTCTCTATCTATCAACCTACTACTCCCTTTTCAATCTCTCCCAACTGTGTTTACCTTTCTGCTTGCCTCCTATCCTTGTATCTTCTTTACGTTTCTCTCTTGCCTATCCCATTCCTCGTCTCAATTCATGCATTTCCTTCCTTATCTATTTTTCTGTCCTCCTCCGCCTATCTCTTTTTTCTACGTTATTTTCTTCACTCCTGTTCCATTTACATTCCTTCCATTCTGTAAGTCTCATTCCCCTCCCCCCCCTCTCTCTCATTCTTCTCACTCTCACTATCTCTCTCTCTCCCTCTATCTCTCCCTCTCCCTCTTTCACCCTCTCTCTCACCCCTCTCTCACCCTCTCTCTCACCCTGTCTCTCACCCTGTCTCTCACCCTGTCTCTCACCCCCTCTCTCACCCCCTCTCTCACCCCCTCTCTCACCCCCTCTCTCACCCCCTCTCTCTCCCCTCTCTCACCCTCTCTCTCACCCCCTCTCTCTCACCCCCTCTCTCACCCCCCTCTCTCTCCCTCTCTCTCACCCTCTCTCTCTCCCTCTCTCTCCCCTCTATCACCCCCTCTATCTCCCCCCTCTCCACCCCCCTCTCTCTCCCTCTCTCTCCCCTCTATCACCCCCTCTATCTCCCCCCTCTCCACCCCCTCTATCTCCCCCCTCTCCACCCCCTCTCTCTCCCTCTCTCCCCTCCCTCTCTCCCTCTCCCAATCTCTATCTCTCCCTCACTCTCTCTATCTCTATCACTCTCTCTCTCACTCCCTCTCTCACTCACTCTCCCTCTTTCTCTTTCTCACTTTCCCCCTCTCTCTTTCTCTCTCTCACCCCCTCTCTCTTTCTCTCTCTCTCTTCACCTTCCTCTGTAAACTTCATTCTACCTGCAACCCTAGTCTTCTCTCACACACTTCTCTTCTACCTTCCCCTTGCCTTCTCACGCTCTCTGTCTTACATCCCACATCATCTTACACAATACCCTCTTTCTCTCCTCCCTTAATTCTCTCCCTCCTTACACCTTTCTCTATCATTTTTACCTCCCTCCTCTTCCTCCTCCCTCTTCCGCCATTCTCCCTCTCCTTATCCTCTCACTCTTAGGCGATATTTAAAAATCTGACATTTCCTTCTCACATTTCTCTCGCATTTTCTTTCCCTGTCAGCCTTAATTTCTCTCTCTCCTCTCTCTCTCTATTTTCTCTCCTCTCATCTTTTTTATCTGGGTTGGCCATGCCTAGCTCTACCTGGATTTTTACCACAAATTTTATCTCTTTCTTAGAAACTTGTCTAATGTGTAATTTGATATTTGTTGTCCTGTTCTCGTTGTATTTATTTGACGCAACTTTTTCTTTCTTCTAGTTCTGTTCTTATATACCGTATTAGCCCGAATATAAGGCGACCCTGAATATAAAACGACTCCTTATTTTCCCAATTAGAAAATCCAAAAAAAAAAAGAAACTTCTTCATACTTAAGGACCCGAATATAAGGCGACCCCCAATTTCCCGAAAGACAATTTTTGAAAAAAACCTCGCCTTATATTCAGACTAATACGGTGTGTGTGTATATATGTATATGTATATATATATATATATATATATATATATATATATATATATATATATATATATATATATATATTGATAACGAAGGGTTAAATGGAAGAGGGGATCTTACGGTCTCAATTTCGCCCTGAAAATAAAGAATTATTTATCTATCTATCTATCTCCTCCATTATTTCCCTCTCGTTCTCCATTCCATATCCTATGTTCTCCTTTCTCTCCCTCCTCTCCCCTTCTTCATTCCCTCTTTCCACCCTCTCACCATCTCTCTAGTCTCCTCTTTCCTCCATCCCCCCCATTCTATCTCTCCCTCTTCCTCCATTCTCTCCATTCTTTCTCATTCACCATTCTCTCCATTCTCCCCCTTCACATTTCCCCCATTCTTTACCTCTCTTTCTACATGCAATCCTTCATTCTCTTTCCTCTCTCTCTTTCTCCACTCCTTCCTCAGATCTCCTTCTCGCTTTTCTATTTTTTCTCCTGCATTTCTCCCGCTCTATTTGACTGTCGCCTTTGTTCTCGCTTCCCCATTTTACCTTTTCGCGCCCTCTTTTTTATTTACACCGTGGCGTGGCTTGGCGTAGCTCGTAGGAGGCGGCGGAACTCATTTTTATCGACGCCGCTGGTTCTTTGTCCCAACCCGCTCGCTTTTCATCCCGCAGCATTTCTTTCCGACAAAGGTGCCCAAGACTTTTCTGTATGTGGGTCAAGGGATATGCATTTGTGTGATATTACCCGAATCAAGCAAGAGAGATGGCGCTTTTACGACAAATACCTCTTCGGAATTCGTCGCTGAAATAAGGTCGAAATTTAATCTTATCCGTCTTTTTTTCTCGAAAGGGGGCGTTTCAGAGTCGGATTCTGATATCGCGAAAAAGGAAAGGCTAAAATTTGTTTTCGTCGGATAGGTACTAGGGGTTTCAAATATTTTGATAACGCGTCGTCTTTGTTTTTATTTTGATCGATTTTCACTTTTCTGATGGGTGCAGCGCGTGATAATCGAAGATCTTCTTGAGACTGATTCTGTAGAGCCGGAATATCAAGATCGAAAAGGAATAAGGGCATTTAATGGATAGGTGTTGTAGAAGGGCCGCATTATATTTACAGCAGACTGCCAGAGTTAGAAATATCGACTAAATGTAGAAGATTGGACGTTTGTTTAGGAAAAGAAACGGTAATTTAGAAAAGGCGTTCTCTTTTATCGTAATAACTTGGAAAAACTTTCTTCTCCCTTTCAGAAAAATCAAGTATCGTACGTGCATATAAAATATGGAACGATTTTGTTAAGAAAAATAGCATTAGAGCGTCAACAAGGCATAGAAAGGGCCGCATGTGTCTCGTGGGCTGTCAGTTTGACATGCCTGCTGCAGAGGGATCCCCAGCTTGTCGAGTGTTTTATCCAGCCCGTCACGAGTTGAAGAATTAAAGGACAACATTTAATATAAAATGATAATATGAAATTATAAAGCAAAATTATTTTCTTTGTTTGAAAAATACGAATTAAAACAAATCGAGTGGTATTGCTCCCAACTTTACCATTTAGTTTCCTTATTCTTCAGCTATACTTCCGACTGCGTGTGGCCCGCTACCAACGTAGAATTGGCTCATGTGATTGTATTATACGGGAGTCTTAATTTAGGGGTCTTTTTTTTCTTTTTTAGAAAATCCGCCCTAGCGATTCAAATGAATTCGTAGGAAAATATGCGTGGTAAACAATGCTACAAAATATAGCTCACATAACTGAAACTATTTTTACGTGCTTTTGGAATTGCGGAAACGTTGGAAAGTCGCCTTTTTGAAATAATGGACCACAAACATCGGAACTACTAACGCTTTTATAACCTAATGTAATGCCTCTGATACAGCCTAGCGTGAAGGCGGGAGATTTGTGAAAGTGCATGTCTCGGAAAGGCCTTAATCTGGTAATAGTTAAAAAGGACCCTAGATTTGTGATGGTGTATGTATAAGCATATATATATATATATATATATATATATATATATATATATATATATATAAATGCTTAAGGAAAAGGAAAGGTAATAATAAAGGTGGCACAAAGTGTTGGAGAAAGCCCAGTGGACACTTGGAGAGCCGCTGGGGGTGCTGAAGACACACGAAACACATAAACACATGTTAAATATATATATATGTGTATGTATGTATGTATGTGTGTACGTGTATGTATGTATGCCTGCAGGCATACACGTGTGTAAGTGCGTATATACATTTGAGATAAACTAATATGACTATTTATAGGGTATGACACGAATGACCACTAAATAACTTTCTAATAAAAGAAACTCGTCATACCGTGAATCTTATCCTTATGGCCGTCGCGGTGTCTTCCAGATTAGTCATATGGTCTCCAGTAAAAATTCGTCGCTTTTTTCTATTCCTCTCCCCGTATTTCGTTCGACTTCCGTCCCTTTCAATTTCTCACCCCCCCCCTCCCTATTTCCCGCTCTTCATCCTTCCATATTGCACTCTCCCATACCTTCCTTTTCTACGTCTTTATTGACCTCTCCCCTCTTCCTCCTTCTACGTATGGCCTCTTAAAAAAAAACCCTCATATGGACTCGAGTGTACATCTCTATTCCCCGTCCATTTCATTCCCCGTGCGATTCTTCACTTTTTTTTATATCATCGATTCCTATTCCTTCCTCTCTCTTTCTCTCCCTCTCTCCGTCTCCCGCTTCCCCTCTTCTTTTCGATTGCTATATTTCCCTTTTCGTTCGGGGGAAGGGGACCGTATTTCATTTCAATGGTTGATACTCCACCTTCTTCAATTCCTTCACCTCTCATATCTCCTCTCTTTTCTCTCTCTCTCTCTCTCTCTCTCCCCCTTCTCATTGCCTTACGTATAAGGTGACCGAAGGGTCTCTCCGTCCTATCTCTCTCTCTCCCTTTCTTTCTCCCTTCAATTTTTACCTCTTTCTTATTTATCTTCCTCTCTCGTATATTCGGGGTCGTTTTTTTTTATACCGCCTTCCCATTCCATCACTTATTCATGATTTTTTTTGTTTTTTTTTACATATTTTACCTTCCAAGGTCTCTTTCACGCTCTGTCTTTATATTCTCTTCCGTTATTTTCCCGTCATTTCAATTATCTTTATCTGATCGTTCTTGGTTTAATTTTTCTCGGATTATTTTGTTTGTATTTTCCTCTCTGTTGTAAAGACGCCAATTGGCCGTCGAGTTCTACCTAAGCTGTGTTAACGCAGGGGCGAGTTTAAGATTTTCAATACATTTTAGTACTTGGCTCGTCACGAATTTTTATCCATACCAAACTTTTATTTATAAACGTTCGTGTACGTAATACCTGTAAAGTAATGGCCATTCAATTATATATGGAACTGTCTGTGTCCTCTTAACGTGATGTTATCATTCTATCTATCAATTTAATTGTGTTCACGATATATGCCTCGTTCTCTTTCTTCACCGTGATTGTATATTGCAGTGCTCATAATAAAAAATGGTGCACTCAAGTTAAGTTATCAAATGTATTTCGTAATTCAATTCTTGACATTTGTATTTAATCCTTATGTTTTATTTATACTAAATTTTGTTCCGCACTGCAACATTTTTCTTCGTGCCATATTATTTTGCATTCATATTACATAGCTGCGTCAAAATCATGCGGATTGCCTTATAACGAACTACTTGATGATTTGAATTTTTATTATATGGAAGTTCGTTATATTTCGTAACCAATTGCAAGGCTCAAAAGTGTAATTCCTTAAGCTTTTCTGCAAGTTTGATTCCAGTGTATAACGTAGCGTTGTCCAGCTTTCTTCGCGTCCGCTTAGAAAGTCGCTTCAAATAACCGGAACTGTTCGTAAGAGTTCTGCTGATGTCCGAAAATCTTGTGCGTTCACCTTTCGCCCACTTTCTGTCGACTGTTTTATTTCCTATCTATTTTTTTTCCTATCTATTTTTTCTCCCTTGTTCAACACTTTTGCCCTCGTCTCATTCTTCTCCTTTCGCATCACCTCGCCGTTATATTTCCATATAGGTATTCCGTTCCGCCCTTTTATTTCCTCGTGAATAACCGTGTTTTTTGGATCCGATCCTTAAAGAGGAGTGGGCGGAAAAAGATCGTGGAAATCCATTTCCTTTCTCTCTCTCTCTCTATCCCGGTCTAAATGTCTCTCTTTCATTTTTATTGCCATTTCTCCCCTTTCTCCCCATTTCCTCGAGTCCCCTCCAATCTGATTCCATATCGCGACTTCCCTTTCTCTCTTTCCCTCTCTCTCTCTCTCTCTCACTTTTCACCTTTATATTAGATCGTCCATCTTTGTCCGTATAACTGCGGAAACGGTAAGTTATTCAGGTCTCTGTTTTTTTCTTTTATTAATTTTATCTTTTTTTTAAGGCGTCCTTTCTTTCCCTCTCTTTTGTTTGTGAGGAAAGCCGACTGGATTTTATTATTATTATTATTTTTTTATATTTTCTCTCCAGCTCGGCCTAACTTCCGCGATTTGTGCGTCGTAATATCTTTATCGTATTTGTGTGTCCGAACCCTGTTACCATCTCGGTTTTCCAAAAAAAAAAAACTAATATCGTCGTCAGGGTTGCAGCAGTAATTTGGTTTACGGCATTTCCGATGTGCAAATGTCGGTGATGTGTTTATAACCCGCCGCATGCGGGAATGGGCGGGATTCTTTTCTTCCGGTTAATATTTGATCGTGCTTCGTTCGTTTTTCCGCATTTTTTTATTTTTTGAAAGAACCTTCTTGCAATGTTCGGTTTGTAGAGACGTCTCTCGACCTGGCATTCTGGGAGTTTTTTTCAGCGGTTTTGTGGAATGGTTGTTTTTAGGCGCTTTTCGCTTCCAGCGTGAGCGCCTATTATCGTCCGTCTGTCCGTCCGTCCGTCCGTCCGTCCGTCCGTCCGCATGTTCGTTCTCGGCTTCTACCTAACGGATTTTCATGAAATTTGATAGTAAATACTTACAATAAAATATAATATGAAAATCGCAAAAATGAATCACGTACCCCAATCAGGGGTACCACTTTACTGATGACAAAAAATTAAATTTTCGTCACATAAAGAAGAGTATTTCCTTTCCTATACATTTTTATCGTAGGAGTAGCCGTTAACAAAAAAATGAAACAAAAATGTCTTAAATTGCTCGTTGTTATTTTGAAGCAAAAGAGGTCAACTGTACTTCCATAGGGCGCCGAAACTTTCAAAATTTTATCGCCTTAAAGTGTCGCAAAAATAAAGAGGTAGAGCTTAGTAATATATTAAATTATATGGAAACACATTGATATTGTAACTCTATAGAAAGGTACAACCATCGGTTGAGGTTTAATGACTATTTAACAAGATCAATATCATTGGGTGTTTTTCGTGGCGAATCTGACTCTCGGTCAAGCTATTGGATTGCCACGAAAGACACCCTCGCGTGTCGCAATTATCAAGCGTGCTGGAGATGGGCCACCACCGTTTTAAATATTTATCAGTTGGTACCATTGCGGAAAAGCTTCGTTTTCTCATTTAAATATCCTTATCATGATTTTTGTTTACGTTGTACCAAAAACTCGCAGATCATGCATCGATTGAAAATTACAAGAAATAAAATAAATTTATTTATTTTTATCGGTAACTTAGAATCTTAAACGTCGTTATAATGCTTTTGCGGCGCTGAACGTTACCGAGTCCAATTGTTACGCCAGTTATAAACGCAGTAAACGATCCAAGTTATTCTAACGACAAATAAAATGTGAATTCCTACATTTATCGATTTGTAGACCCGATAACACTTATTTATTCAACATATTTAGCGTGGATTTTGCAGCTTCTTAGGCGACGGTGGCTATTTTTACATTCAGCGAAGTGTCTCTGGGAAATTTCATGCCTTAACATTGAAAAAAAAAGTCTGAACGTGGTATTGGTGACGTGACGTTTCTTGCTCGTTCCATCCAGCCGTTGGGTCGTCATTTATACCCTATTCTATAGCTCTCCACATATATCTTTTCGATATTTCTGTGCAAAATACCGCTTCCTCTCATGGTGCTATGACCTTATGCGATTCCTGGTTTCGATCGATACCAGGAATAGAATATCATTCTGGACACGTATTATTTGAAATGGCACCGAGTTTTCCTCTTTTTACCAGTCCGAAGCAGGAGCAAATATTCTCTTTTTTTTCTCAGAGAAACGCATATTTTTCTGGAAAAAAATATCGCTTAATTTCAATCAGCATTGTTTTTTTTTTAACGCCGCGATATGGTTTTTTTATTAAATAAAAATAAAAAATTCGAGTCTCTTCGAAATGAAGCACTACCCTACCGCGTCGTCGTACCTCAATCCAAAAGGGAGAATTGAAGACGTAGAGAGAGAGGGCGATTCCGAGTGCCGAGGGGGAAATGGAAGGAAAGAGGGGGATGGCGGACCGCGATGGAAATCCTCATTTTTTTGCGGCGTGCGATTGAAGAGGAGAGAGAGAGAAGATCCTGGAGTGGGTTTTTAGGCGGGTCTGGAACTGGATTGGGATTTTTTTTTATAAAAGGCGGATGGGGAGAGAGAGGGGGAGGGAGGGGGAGGGAGGGAGAGGGGTAAGAATCGTGTGAGGGGGGAGGAAGAGGGTCGTGGTGGGAGAGAGGCAGGGGAGGGGGAGATTCCGAGTTTTGGAGTGAGGTGGGAGAATAGCGGTCGTTTTGGCTTGGGGTACCGGTGCTTTCATATAGTGGTTTTCTGGCCACTGGCGGAGATTCCGTGTTATGGGCTTCGTGTGGCTTGAGGGAGGGAGGGTGTGGAGAGCAAAGAGGATAAGGAGAGAAAGGGAAGTGTTGGAGAAGGGTTGGAAGGATTGCGGGTAAGGAGTAGGAGGGGGAGAGCGAAGGAGAAAGGGTTGAGGGAGAGATGGTGTGTCTGTGTGCGAGGGAGGAAGTATTTTGAATGCCGAAAGATAGGGGGAGGAAAGAGAAAAGGGTTTAGGGGATCCCATTGGCTTACATAAAGGGGTTGGACCCGACAAGAGAGGGTTTTCGGGTTTTCCGGGGGAAAAAAAAGGATGAAGGGGTGACGGGGATGAGAGGGGTGGGGTGGGGGGAAGTAAATGAAAAACTAGTAAATGATGGGAGAGATGCGTCTCGTTCGGGCTTAGTCAATGGCTGGCTTTCGATGTTTTATGCCGGTCGCCATGGAGATGGGATCGGTAAGGATGGAGATTTAAAAAAAAAAAAGAAATCCCGTTGGAAAAAGTAGATCGTTAAGAGTGATAATTTCTACGCGGTTCAGAATGGAGGAATTTTTAAATTAGGGGTTTTGAAAATTTCGTATTACTGTGTGGGAGCTGTTTGAATCTTTTGAGTTTATTGTCGAAAATCGGCTCATGCGGTTTGGATGCGTGGGTTTCAAATGTTATTCGGCAGTATTATCCAAATATCAAGTCGGGAATACTTTGACGCTTGGTGCGGTCTCGAAATTGAGGTTTTTAGGTGATTTAACCATTGGTAGGATAATTAGTTAATTAGTTTTTTGTTCGACAAGCTTGTTTAGCCATACACAAGACCCCGTTACGCAAATTTAATGTCCATTGGAAAGGAAATCATCTGCTAGGATAGACGACGACGTTTCTGACGTCGCATATATACATAAAATTAGGCGCAAGTCCAATCCGGGACAACTTATGATTCAGTTTTATATATGTTGGGAAAACAAGTGTTACACCTCTTCAATCGTGTATGGTCAAATCCGTGTTGGGAAAAACCTCGCTGTAGAAGGGTTTACTGTATTTGAGTAAATAATATATGGCTGTTGAAGCTCAAAGTTATACATATAACTCTTACGTCCTTTTCAATTCGCTTTTCGCTTTCAGTTATAATTCGTATCTTATTGATCCTGCGTACTTTCGTCAACTTATGGTTTGTAGCATTTGTTCTATTCTAAACATAGTTATACCGAATGAATTATAGGGAGGTAACAGGAGGTAACAAAAGGCCGTTGTTGTAGGGAGATAAGATATAACAGAAATAAACTGGAAAATACAGTGGGCCCTCGATATCCGTCTGCTTCCCAATCCGTCGTTTCTCATATCCGTCGTCCACTATTTAACACCATTATTTCCATATCCGTTGTCATGTCGCCACTTGTCTCACGCGTCATGTATGGCACTTCCTTTTCGTTCAGCAGCGTCAATCTACCAGGAATACACCTAGTGAGAGGTTTTCAAACCAGTTCTTGCCGATTACGTGTCGTATTTACTTTATTTTTGCAACAAACTCAGTGCTCGTGTCTGCGAAGTCAAATGAGAAAGCTAAGAGGCCAATAGTAGTTTCAATTGCACATTAAAAATTAATGCAATCAAATTTACGTGTAAACGGAGCACGCGCTTCAACTCATCCCAATCATAAAATGGGAAAATAATATTTTTTCCGTTTAATTCTGTTAGGTCTTATTTTCCTACGAGAAGCGGATGTTTAAACATTTATTCGCGCATAATTTGGGTAGAATTCCTCCTAACGTGTAAGGATAAATCTTCACAATTAGAAAAATTTTCTGTAGTTTCTCGAATAGTTTAATTTCCTATTCATGTTGAAAAATCGTAGACTGATTCCTCCTCGAGTTGAATCGCGTCACGCGTGCAATTCGCCGTTTCTTCTCCCCGATCCGTTTGATCACGCTCGCCGGCCGCATAACGCAAATTGCAGCGTTATATCCTCCGTCCATCATTTTTGACTTCGTGGTATATGAAGGTAACGACGTAAGGGCCTGCCGTGGTCGGGATAAAAATAAGTCATCCGGAAGGGAAAGACGCGAAAATTGCCACCCGAAATGCAAAAACTAGAAGGTAGAGAGAAGAGCCGGGAAGGTGATGTATTTTTTTTTCATAATTTCTTTTCGTCCGGTGTCGGATATGGTGTGAAAATAGTCCGTGGGTCGAGGGAGGGAAAAAAGCGTTGTAGGAGGGCGGGAGGGGAAGGAGAGAGGGTGAGCGGTCGACCCCACGCTTTCGGAGATTCCTCATATCGTGGGGTTCTAACATGAGGATGTGAGCGTGCGCGGGAGAGCGTTGGGGGAAATAAGGGAAAGGGTGGGGGAAGGGGGGGGGGGGGTTTAGTGACGCGACAGACTCAGCCGTGATCGAAATTGGTCCAGCGGGAGAGGGAGAAGAGGCTACAAGAGGCATCGAGCCGTGAAAAAACGAGATTTTTTCAGGTTTGAGGGAGGGAAATTTTATTTTCTTTTTTTTTCGTCGCGGCAGTGAAATTGATGTCGGGTCTAAGTAAAGACGGTTTGGTTTTGAATGTTTTTTTTTTATATTAACGCTAGGTGAGTCATGGGAGAGGAGCGTTTCTGCCAGGATAATTGCGTCCGCTGTGTTCGCGCGTCAAGATTTTGGAGAGATTCTGTACGCTTCAAAAAGTATTTTTTAAATGAGAAATTGAAGTGATTGTCGTTGGTATATCATATAGCCCTAACAAGGTGAAGAAACGAGTCGCTTATTTTTAGGATGGGCATAAAATTATCTTTTACAGATGGTTTCGTCGGGGATTTTTTCAGAAATGTCCTTTCCTGAATCAGCAATGTTATAAGCGTGCCCGTGAATAATGTTTAAGTCCATTGAGAATTATAGAATTATGATTTAAATCACATTGACGAAATATGTATCTCCAGTAATCATAATAAAAAATCGTTGCGTTAACCATATGTGCTATTTGGCTACCAGGTAACCGTCTTCAGTGACATTAACCTATAGTATATGCACAAGTTTTTGGGGCTTATATATAACAACAAAGGGGGGGGGGGAGGTCCATTACGTGCGCGTGAAGTAGCAGTTTATTTATCATTTATATTATTTCTTATTTACCAACAATGTTCGAAATCCACTTTTTGTGTAGAAAATGATTCCCATAATAAGCGAAGTGTAATGATAATCGTTAATTGATTTAACTTTCTTAGTTGAAGGTATAATGGATGAAAAATACTTGTTTTATGTCAGCATTCATCTGTCTAATTACATATTGCTTTACAACTTATAATCGACTTTTCAAAAAAATTGCTCATTTTATTTTTCACCCTTTCATGTGTCGCATCATGAGGCGAATGTGATTCCCCTTATGGCCACGAACATCTAAATTTTGTTCTACACCCTTCAACTAGAATGCCTTTATTTTCTCGATTTGTTATTTAAGGACTTATTTAGAAAATATTTTCATTGGTATTGAGCGTCCTCGTTTGTTTCTTAGAGGAATTTTCTTTTCCGATTGTGCAGTAAATAGTTCAAAAGTTTTTTAATGAAATTAAGCGGTACATATTCGATAAAATATGAAAGAGTAGTATGTATCGGTGGAAAAAAAACAGTGTATATACATGTTAAAATAAGGTTCCGTGTAAGTGTGAAAATGGCGTCGGAATAAGTGCGTGAAAATAAAGCTTTCTGGTCTGAGTGATTAAAAGGCGCTAGGAATTGGGGTGGAATACAATTGGGAAGGATTTTTTGGTCGGAGGGAGAAAAAAAAGAAGGATCGGCGGTGGCCATAGGTTGACGGAGGGAGTCGGAGTGAGAAATGGGAAAAGGTGGGTGGGAATGGAAAAGTGGGATTATTAAAACGCTATTAAACGGTGGAACGGTTGAGACTAATGAAATCTGCCTTCGGGAGGGGGATGGGTGACTGTAGCTGGACCGGAAGGCCGGTCCGGAATTCGGGTTTTTGATTGGTGCGGCAGCCGTGGATGGGGGGAAAGGGTGGACTGCGGAGTGGAAAAAAACTGGAGAGAAAGAGAGAGAGAGAGAGGAGGAAAGATAAATCCGGCATATTACGGAGATTAAGGATATTTTAATTTATACGCTCAAGAAAATAGTCGCATAAATCATTTTTATCTGTTTCCGAGAGAATGTGCTCATGCATGCTACGATGGTAATTTTCCTACCGAACTGTGACCAATCTTCGGTTTTATTTGGCGTAGGAATATATATATATATATTTATATTTTATTTAGGTTCATTTAAAGGAAACGTACAATGATTAAATTCTTATACATTTGTTGCTGCGTTATTTAATTTATTTCCGAGGATATATTCTATTGTTTTGGTGGATAACTCTCCAAGTTCGGTCAGAAGAACATGTCTGCAGTATCTGCGTCCTACATTAATTTCGTTCCTTCTGTGGCTTCGTGTTATTGAAGCTACAATCTTAAGTAATATCGCGGTATTGTCAGTGGAAGTGGAATTTTAATTTGGAACAGGATAGTTCAGAACTTTGAAATGACTTTGAATGATAGTTTAACGAAGCTGTTAATGATTTCCGACTCAAGATCTTCGAACATCCTATGGCCAAACTCCCTTACTCAACCTACAGAGTGAATAACTTTTCGTGTTTAGATTATCGTATATTTTTTAAAAATATTGCTCATTGTCAGACATTTGAAACTCGTAATTTTCCAAATTATGGACCAAATTCTTCAAGCATCGCAAATCAAAATACACCTACATATCCTGTATGGGTAAATTTTTGTTTTCTAGAGTTAAAGTCGACAAGTATTCATGAATCAAGTATGTATTAACTTCAAATTAAAGCACTTCCATTCTCTCTCCATCCCATTCTTCCTTCGTCTCAATCACCGCTCAAAAGTGTAGCTATCTCAATACGATAACATTATATATGTGTGTGTGTATATATATATATATATAAAATTGACTTCGTCGTCGTCGTCGGTGGGAAACTCTGTAATGCTATTTTTAACAAACTTTCCGAGTAGCTAGAAGATTGACATTTGGTAGGAATGTTCGGTTCTTAAATTAGAAGCCATTTACGAAAAAAAAATTTCCAAAATCGACCCGGGTTCGATTCCCGAGAATGATTTCCATTCCTCATAAGATAACATGGAAAAATCGGTATTTCGACCTGCAACCTTATTTTATTTTGCTTATTAAAATTCACATATTTCACCTACGATTTTCGGACTTGGACTGTATTAAAGAAAAATAAATGCAGTTTCTCATTCTTATCGCCTTTTATCGCTTTCGAATCTACATCTTTCGAATTTGTTTTAATATCTTATTTTGACAAAATTTAGCGTTTTTAACGTGAAGTTGCCTTGCCAACCGATCACATTGTTAAACTCGAAATCCTATTATGCTCACGTTCTCTCCGGACCTCCATGGACCCTCCCGGCCCAATTCATACGTATCAGAGGTATCTCAGAATTAGTTTTTACTTTCTCCAATATACGTAGTATAGAGAAAGTATTGTTTTCTTTAAAGGTGGCTGGCATTAATATGGAAAATCAATGTTTTTCTCATGGCCAACTCTATGTTGCATGTTCACATGTTGGATCAAGCAAAAATTTGCTTATTTATGCTAATGAAGGAAAAACAAAAAATATTGTTTACAAGCAAGCTTTGAAATAAATATTAAAACATTTTTCTAATTTATAATGCCTTCATCCTTTGGTAAAAAATGCGCAAAAGGTGAAATGATTGTATTACCATCTCATCATTTTATTCCCCATTTTATTCGCATAACCCGGGCATCGCCGGGTACTTTCAGCTAGTGTGTGTGTGTATTTTTTTAGGGCAAATAGGCGTTGAAGGAAACCCAGTGAACACTTACCGGAAGTAGAGCCGCTGGGATGTTGGAGAGACACATTTGTAGAGGTTAGAGCTTTCGGGATGATCCCTTCGTCAGCACAAGAGACGAAGGGATCATCCCGAAAGCTCTAACCTCTACAAATGTGTCTCTCCAACACCCCAGCGGCTCTACTTCCGGTAAGTGTTCACTGGGTTTCCTTCAACACCTAGTTGCCCTAAATATCCTTACTTACCTTTCCTCTTTCGTAATATATATATATATATATATATATATATATATATATATATATATATATATACATCATCATCATCATCATCAGCCTTTTTCAGTCCACTGACGGACGAAGGCCTCCCCCAGACTCTTCCAGTTTTCCCTGTCAACTGCCTCCCTCCTCCAAGTTTGCCCCAAGAACTTAACAAGCTCTCTGTCCCACCTGTCTTTCGGTCTTCTTTTCGGTCTCTTGATGTTTCTTGGGATCCATTCGATGACACTGGACGTCCAACGCTGGTCATTTCTTCTAGCAATGTGGCCTGCCCACTGCCATTTTAACACCTTCACTCTTCTAATCACGTCACAGACTCCCGTCTTCTTTCTTACCCAGTCGTTCCTCTTGCGGTCTCTTCGGGTGATCCCTAACATGCATCTCTCCATGCCCCTCTGTGTTGTTTGCAGGCGCTGTATCATTCTGGCATTCATGGTCCATGTTTCACAACCATATGTCAGAACAGGCAGAACACATTGGTCATACAGTCTCCTTTTTAGGAAGACTGGAATATTTGATTTAAAGATGTTCGCATTCTTGCCAAATGCACTCCATGCCATCTTCACTCTCCGGTTGATTTCTCCAAGAAGCGAACCATCAGTAGTGATGAGTTGACCTAAGTAAACATAGCTGGTTACTTCTCCAAGTTCTGCTCCGTTGATATGTATCTTCTCAGAATTTGTGAAGGAGTTGTACATAACCTTTGATTTATTAAGATTCATCTTAAGTCCAGCTTCTCGGCTTGCTTGCTCAAGCTCTTCAGTTCTTCTAAGGAGCTCTTCTGGGCTCCCTGCGAACAGTATGATATCATCTGCAAAGCGCAGGTGACTCAGATATTCTCCATTTACCTTTATGCCTTTTTCCTCCCAGTCTAGCCTTTTGAATACTTCCTCTAGAGCTGCTGTAAATAACTTAGGGGACATAGTATCTCCTTGTCTCACTCCCTTTTCGGCCTTAAAGGCACTCGTCTCTTCATGCAGCTGGACAGATGTTGTCGCATTTTCGTAGATATTCTTGATCAAGGTTATGTACGTTTCTTCTACTCCTTGTTTCTTTAGTGCACGTAACACCGACGAAGTTCGGACAGAGTCGAATGCTTTCTCGTAGTCGATAAAGCACATACATAGAGGTAATTCATACTCGTTGGTCCGGCTGATTACCTCTCTCACGACTTGGATGTGGTCCATCGTGCTATACCCACTGCGAAATCCAGCTTGCTCTCTGGGTTGGGCAGCATCAAGATGGTTTTGAAGGCGCATAGTGAGTATTTTGGTGAATATTTTGTAGACTGTTGGGAGTAGGCTGATCGGTCTGTAGTTATTCAAGTCTTCTTTGGAACCTTTCTTGTGCAGAAGGATAATACATGCGTGGTTCCATGTTTCTGGTATCTTTTTCTTCCTCAGACAGGAATTAAAAATCTTAGCGAGAATTGTTTCCGTATGATTCCCCATTGCTTTGAATACTTCCGCTGTGATACCATCCATTCCAGATGCTTTTCCATTCTTCATACTTCTGATTGCGTGTCTCACCTCTTCCGGAAGGATACCTGGGACCTCTTCGGTGGGCATGTTTGCATCATCATTTACTTCATCATTTCCTAGAGGATCCTCATATAGCTTGGTGTAAAATTCTTGTACCCGTTTCAGGATGAGTTTCCTACTATGGGTTATGGAGCCGTCTTCTAGCATCAAGGCCACCAGCTGTCTCTTTCCGATCGAGAGATGTTGCTTCATTTTCTTGTAACTTCTATTGTTTTCTATGGCTTTCTCGATTAGTTCATAATTATATTTTTTCACATCTTCCTTGATGCACTTCCTTATATATATAAAAGCTTAAAGAAAAGGAAAGGTGGCAACAAGGTGTTGGAGGAAGCCCAGTGGACACTTACCTAGATTGGAGAGCCGCTGGGGGTGCCGCGGACACACGAAAAACACAAAAACAACACAAATATGGAGATTTCGGGCTGACGCCCTTCTTCAGTGACGGAGGGACGTGTATATATGTGTGTGTGTGTGTGTTCTCCTTGAACTTATGCCGCCAACGGTGCATACAGTTAGCGTGACGGAATCACACGCATAATCACAGACATAGATCATTATTTATATAGATGTTTTATTAGCTCAAATGTTTGGAGAAGAAATATCGTTTTCCAAATCGTTAAACTTAGAAATAGCCTCACCTCCTCCCGCTTCACCGAGAATGATTTTTTTTGTTCCACGCACTCCTTGCTACTTTGAGATTCAAATCGAGCACGGCACAAGCAAACGCCGCTTCCCTTAATTTGACGTCGTAACTTCATTTGCGTGCGATACGTATTTCTTCCCCCATTCCATCCGTCTGACGTGAAATCGATGGCGTTGCCGCATAACAAAAACAAAAAAAAAATAAATTAATATACAGAACGTATCCGACGGAATAAAAAGAGGTAATTCAGCCTTGAGCAGCGAATTTTTCTTTTCGAAAAAATAAAGAGACGTCGCTATTATATTAGGTCGGCTCTCACAAAAGTTCCTCGTGAAAGGCGGGTCCGTTTCCGGATAAATGAAAAGGCTCCCACCGCCAATAACCTTCTCCCCCTCGCCCCTCACTTTCACTCTGTCGGGAATGAAACGGCTTCCCTTTATATAGGTATACATATTTTCGCAAAATTCGAGTGCGAGTCCTGTGACACTTGAAAGATTGCGAAGTTGCATGCGTGAGCGAGCCTATAACGACCCGGAGAGGATTTGGGGGTGCAGAAGATGAAAGTGATATTTGCCTATCAAATGGGATTAGCAATAAACAAAGTCGGGATTAAAGGGGAGGGTTGCGTGGGTAACGCCGTTGCAGGAGGAGGTGGAAATTCTTTCGGTTGGTGTTTTTTTTTGTTTTTTTTTTGTTTTTTTTGTTTTTTTGTTTTTTGTTTTTTTGTTTTTTTTTTTTTGGTGAGTCCTACATGACGGCTGGAAAATTGAAGTCTCTGGGAATGCCGGTATGAATAACGGACGGTGGCGAATCAGCGTTTAGGGCGTAACGTTTTGGGTGCGTAATCGGAAAAGCGGGTTGGTTTTTGGATTTGAATCGCGTTTCTCGGTCCGCTTCTTGGTATGCCGCGAGTGAGATGGGTGACGCGAAATGGGTGTTATCGGTAGGCAGTGATTCGTGGAATTTCGTCATAGTTTGCTAGTACAAAGATATTGCTTGCGGTGGAAAGGGAAAATAACTTTTTTCGCTAAGCTATTTTTCCTCGTCGCTTTTAAAAGTCCCGCATCATTAAGGCTACCCTACTGGATTGTTTAAAAATAACATTTCGGTTTGATGAAGTGTAATTTTTCAGCAGTGACACTTTTCGTTTTCACACATCATCGTCGTTTAAAACCCGATTCCCTCATTTAAGTTGTGTAAAGTTATATAAAAAATGATCCACGTCAGTCCCCGGAAAATTTCCCGGAATGAAGAGGAAGCCGCTTGCGAGATTTGCGATTATTTTCGGCCGCGGCCGAGGGTTACATTTACGTGTACAAAAAAATTCTTTTTATTCCTCCTGAAAATTCCCGAAAATTGAGCGGCGGACGGTTTCACTTGTTAGTTCCCGTTTACTGGTAGCTGAAAGGATGACATGGGAAATCTTTTATATATATATATATATATATATATATATATATATATATATATATATATAAATACTAAGGAAGAGGAAAGGTAAGTAAGGATATTTTGGGCAACTAGGTGTTGAAGGTGCTGACGAAGGGATCATCCCGAAAGCTCTAACCTCTACAAATGTGTCTCTCCAACACCCCAGCGGCTCTACTTCCGGTAAGTGTTCACTGGGTTTCCTTCAACACCTAGTTGCCCAAAATATATATATATATATATATATATATATATATATATATATATATATATATATATATATTTATTTATTTATATTTATATATATATCTTTTTAAGTGTCCATTCAAGAACAAGTACAGTCGAACGTCTATAACTCGAGTTTTCCATAACCTCAAGTGAATTCATTTCGCAGAACAAAATCTTCTTCATTTATTTTTTCTATTACTCGAATATATTTGTATCCCTGGAAATTTGACTTATAGAAGTTCCACTGTACTTCAATAGAAAGTACATAAATGTCGAATTTTTAAATGTCAATTATATGCCTTTTTGTTAATTTTCGGTACACGTGTTAAATAAAGTAGAAATTTATCGTATCTTGTAAATTAGCAGCCACGACGACTTAATTTCCTCGGTATATTTCATCTATATACAATTGAAATTATTATTATAGGTTCCCATTCCGAAATCCTTGTAGCGAAATCGGCGTACTTCCAGACATTCGGGAACCGCGAGGTTAATTTTCCCGACGGCATCGCTACGGAATCTCTCCCACAAAAAAAAAGCACGATCCTCACGAGTCATCAGTCTGTAGCCCGCGGCGTGTGTCTGGGTTTACGCCACTATTCCAAAGTCCACGTTTCCTCTCTCTCTCTCTCTCTCCTCCACAATCACCCTCCCTAGTGCGTCTCTCGGACCATCTACCGCTTTCCCCAGCCAAATAGGAGCGGCGTGGATTGACGTTGCGCGTTGATGTCGGCATTGCGTAGGCTGCGGGCGAGGAAGGATCTTGCCGTTTAGTGCATCATGGGTCTGGGCGGAACCGAACAGAAAGGGGTTATATAGACCGTAGGAAAGCAGTTTGTAGTTTCCAACGGTTTAAGGCTGGCTGCTGCTGTTACCACTGCCTTCCTCTATGACTACGATCTGCGCCGCGTGGCACTGTTGCCTTGTCGTGTGCATGTATACAGTGCAGCGGCTTGCGTCAGCGTGTTCATCTGTCCTCGCACCTCGCTTTAATGGAAGGTTTTGAAGGGATAGTAAACTTGAGTGATTACCGGCGGGAAATTTTGAATGCGAGCACCACGATGTTGGCGCGGTATGCGCTTGTGTGTGTGGGAAAATTCAGGGTGTTGTTTAATAAGGGCGGGTTAATTGACGTTATCAGCGAAATGTCAGGTGGAAATTGGAAATATGGTTGCTACACCAAAATTTAAAAATCTGATGTGCGCAACACGACTTTCTCCATATTTGGGGTACAGATATTTCAATTATTATGAATAGCATTATGAGGCAAAATTATTATTTCGTATCGTAAAATAATACAGTCGTCCTTATTGCCGTAAATTATATTTTGAATATGTTTACAGAATTCACCATTACATGGTGGTGGCGCTGTATACTGGAAATTAAGAATAAGTTAAATATCTCCAAAATGGATGGTTTTACGAAAATTTGTTTCAAACAAAACGTGGAACAAATATTATTCTCTACAACTTTGGTCCATACGACGATTACCAATGACGTTTTAAGGAGATATTTAACGGAAACTTATAAATAATTACTTATAAATAATTCCTAAACAATAACTGCTATGGAAAATTGTTTCAAATGAAACATGTAGGAAATTACATTCTCTATAACTTTTGTATCGAACTAAATATACAATAATGATGTTTTAACGGAGAAATATTGCAAAAACCGAATCGGGTTTTGAATAAACCTCGACTTCCGGTTAACCGATATTGTCCAAAAACTAATCATTTCTTTGTACTCATGCTAAAGTGTTATATATGAAATTTGGTAACGATATGGCAAGTACTTTTTGAGTTAGAGCGCCCACAATCACATACATCCATCCATCCATCCACACACACACACACACACACACACAGTCGCCACATACATCCATCCATCCACACACACACACACAGTCGTCATTCCGAAAATAGTCTAAACGTGGGGACCTCAAAACGTGTATTTCCGTTGAAATATCGAAGTCGATATCTTTCGTGATCATAATACTTTCCCTACGTATGGCGAAAGTAAAAATCTTCGGCTAGTAACGTTTTTCGTTGAATGTTATTTTTATAATTGTTGTCGGTACAAATACTATTATTTTTCGAAGTGAGCGAATTGGCTACATCAGTGGAGAATCGTACGGAAATTCCAAACATTTTAGGTGAATTGTACTATATTTTTTTAATATCACTTTTCAAACAGTTGCTGCCTTAAAAAAACTAATTTTATAAGTCATAAGACGAGATTGATAATTCTCTGTTTAATTGTTGCCATGAATATACGTCATTTTCATTTTTGATTTGGTGTTATAAATGTTGTAAGGGATAGGCATTCCACATAGAATAGGAAAATTACTGGTAGTGATAATTAACTATACATTGATTTTCGGAAAGCGAGTACTAATGCAAGTTTATATTGCCATGAAATGAAATATGTTATACTCGTAATATTTCCGAATCGTCTTCTTCATCTCTATGGAAAACTTGTTTTACCATAGTAAAATAAGTGGATAAAAATAACCAAGTCTGAAAGTACTTTATTTAAATATATCCTATTCATGATCAAGTAAGTACTATCTCAGTTTTCTCCAATAGCCGCAAGAAGTTTAAGAAAATACCAGATACGCCTTCCTTTAGAAACTATTTTCGGTGAATTATCACTGAAGGTGGCTGCTTTGTAGCCGAAATGCGCATCTGCTATTTCATAACTTAAAAAAGTTACGAAAGGCCAGATTTATTTTGAATAAATAATTTTGATTGTTCTTAAATTCTTACCTAATTTAAAAAAAAAGAGATATAGTCTTGATTCGGTTCCTAAGGAGAATTTCATTAAGAACCTTGAAATGCATTATTTAAATAAAGTACCATGCGGCTATAGACCAATATTGTGTATCAGGTTCATATTAATTATGTCATACGCCATTAGCAAAATGAACTGTGAATCATGAGTACAGTATAAAGCTCCCTGCACTCCTAAAAAATATTATAATTAAATTCTTTCTCTATATGAAATTAAGTATCATCAAAATATTTTATCCTTTCAATGAATGAGCCCCTCTTATTCAAGGTACTCCGGACGATTCCATTTAATATGCACTTTAAAATTTACTAGTATCAGGTACCTCCTACAGCCATAGTCAGGTTATAAAAACCAAAATTGACTTTTTCGGAACATTTTACTGGCTATTGGAGATAACAGAGACGTAATTTTTAAGTGCTTGTTTGAGAACGTTTTCAGCCATAGGACGAGCTCGATGATTTTCAGTTGAATTTAATAAAGTGTAGTTTACCAACGCAATATGACAAAGTTTGAGCAGCAGCTATTTTTACTTTCTCATACGAAGTATCGAGAAAGTATTGTTTTCGCGAAAAAATTCGACCTCGAGATTTTTACGGAAATACGTTTTAGGTGTCGCTGAATCCGAAAAAGTGGTTTTCGCAATGCCGTCTGTCTGTCTGTCTGTCTGTCCGTCTGTGTCTGTCTGTTACTGGCTCTGGAGCCTATACGGTAGAGCGAAAATGAATGAAATCTCGTACTTAGGCATTTTATCATACTGAGCAGAGTATACATAGAAATGGTTGACATTGCTCAATAATTAAGAGTAGTTTATTCTACGCATTTTAACAACAATCCGATTTTCTCAAAAACGGCTCTAACGATTATGATCAAATTTCGTAGAGTTACTTGAGTTAACGTCTTCAATAATATTGTATAGTTCATATTTCTCAAAAACTGAATATAAGGTTAGTTTATTGTAGGCAACTTTAACAATAATTTGATTTTCTCAAAAACGGCTCTAACGATTTTGATCAAATTTCGTACAGTTACTTCAGTATACATTTACAATAATACTAGGTATTTCATTTTTCTCAATGAATGAATATAAGGCTAGTTTATTCTTGGGCAACTTTAACAAAAATTGGATTTTCTAAAAACAGGCTCATACTATTTTCATTTTATAAAGATAACTAAACGACGCATTAGTATATGAGAAAGTTTGTATAATGTATGTTGTACCGATTTTTAACCTTGCCTTCGTGGAAGGCCGCGAGAGTGCGTCCAAAATAGTCATATTTTCTTTCTGTACGCGCGCGTCACTTTAATAGTTGCCCTTCATCGAAATTTAGCGAACGTTTTTTATGCCAGGCATGACGCCTTTCACGAAATATGATAAGAAGGAGAAATATGCCGCTGGGCAGGGTGTGGGAACGTGTCGCGATGTAGCGGATCACGTAGCCATTCAGAAGTTGAAAACGGGGGAGGGGGGGATTAAGTCGATTTCTCTTCAAAACTGTTTCACCCCTTGCGCGTAGGTTCGCCGTCCATATTGATTATTCGAAACGGATGGCTCGCTAATATTCCGTTTCGCTATTGGTGGAATTTTGCGTCATTATAGTCAGGAGATGAGAAAGGTTGGGAAGGATACCTTTTATTTGACTCGTGTTTTAAATAAATTTTCTGCGGAGCCGGGACTATACATTATTGCATTCTCTTATGCAAGGTTTTGAAAATTGCGCTCCCCTCCTAATGAGAGTATACAGTACACAATTGTATCTCTCAAAACTAGTTTATTTAAAATAAAGCGTAAGGATTTTATAATTCAAAACGTTGCATTTAATAGTTCAAATTGTCATTTGTCGCGCCCATAACCGTGCCTCGCTCTTCTAGCCCTTGCCCCGGCATAGATTTTTGGGGTATCGTTCACTAGTCATCTTCTTCTTGCCTTGTTAAAATATATGATTAATATTATTTTAACGATACGCAACCTTATTTTTCGTCAAGCTGTTTATAAAGCGGTTAACATGGAGAAATCTATCCGATAAGTTGTTATAACTTGTTTCACTTGCTGAGATTATAGTCATGTGAATTCGATTAATTCCTGTCAGCACGTGTTAAACGAACATTTCGGTAGGAATTTGTTTTTTTATCTGTAACATTCAAACGTTTAATATTTCTTGCTCGTTTTGTTTTCTATTGCTGTATATTGACGTGACATTAATTTTACGTCTTACATGCATCTGGGAAATGAGTAAGTGACAATTTTAAGGCAGTGCCCCGTATTACATTTTCCCGGCAAGCGAGGTAATTGCCCGAACTCATCGCATTGGAGATAACGTCATTTAGTTCCCGGGGATATTACCATTTTGGAGGCTATCTTGAGACTTGCGCTGTTAAGGGCGTTAAGTGCCAGAAAGTTTTCCAATTTCGAAAGATTTTGAAACCTATTTTCCGAGCGCTGAAGTCTTTCCACGTCCGATGTTTACAAAAGGCGAGATTTTTTTTTTGCTTTTTTATGTTCCAGTACAGAATGCCACCTTCAAGATACGCAATACAAAGTTTTTGGGAGGAGTTTGAGATGTATTTAAGATTCGTTTATTTTTTTATCGTTTTAACTATCTAGATGAAATAGTTCCGTGGAATTCATGTCGAAATGTTGAGGTTTGTTCATTTTCGCATTCAGTTCGCTTCTTATATTGAATGGAAACCGCGACGTTGAAGACTGAACTGTTTCAAAAAGGCATGGTGTATGTGCGTATATTATTTTAGCATAATTCGGGGTGAATTTCATATTTAAATTTTATTTTTTACTCTAGAAGAACAATAATCGTTTCAACGTTTACTTTTTCCCCTTGCAAGTTGCATCCTAAGTTTTCTCTTCGTGCAGTTCAAAAATTGGCATCACTGCTTGAAAAGTTTGAGGCCGACTATGGAAATATTATATTTACTCATATGCACTTGCGAAAGTATGGTATCTGTCGGACATGGGAGAAATATCAGAGATCACGGAAAACGTAGGACAATCAGTTTATAACTTTTTTCGAGGAAAGTCAAAACCCACATGACCAAATTTCGCTTTAGAATTTTAAGGATTCCATTCTTCGATATTTATTGGGTATTGATGGAATTTTAAGCGGATGTTAGCTCCCATATCAGCATTAGTGTTAGTTAATATTTTGTTTCGTTTATAATTTTAGGGATTGACCAGTTTAAAAGTGACACGATTGTTATTCTTAATTTCTTTCTGTAGATGTTTTTTATATTGCAATGGTCTCCAGTCCGTTTGCAACAAGGAAGTATTATTTTACCGCCAATTTTATTACGTTATTAGTTCAGTGGACGAATTCGCCACATAATGTGATTTATAAACTCCGTAAGTATTGTGAGGGCTTTTTTTTAAAACGGCGATTTTCCTTAAATGTCCACCGGTTAAGAGATATCTTTCGAATTTCGTCTATTTTGTCCCACCAAATCGCAGCAACACAAAAAAATCTCGGTCGGATCTCTCCGGACAGAAGACACAACTTAATTTTCGCCTCTTCGACGGAAACATTGTTTTCGCGAGTCGCGTTCTCGGCCGCCTTCTGTCCTTTTTTCACGCAGAACTCAACCGCTATCTGCATTAAAAAATCTGATGTGGCCAACACATGACTTTCTCCATATTTGGGGTATAGATATTTAAATTATTATAAATAGCATTATAAGGCAAAATTATCCGAAATGGATGGTTCTACGAAAATTTGTTTCAAACAAAACTTGGGAGAAATATTATTCTCTACAACTTTGGTTTTCACGAAGATTACCAGTAACGATGTTTTTAAGGAGATATTTGACGGAAACCGAGAAACCGATTGTTTATAAATAATTCCTAAACAATAACTGCTATGGAAAATTGTTTCAAATGAAAGTTGTAGGAAATTACATTCTCTATAACCTTTGTATAGAATTGTATATACAATAATGATGTTTTAATGGAGAAATATCGTAAAAACCGAATCGGGCTTCGAATAAACCAAGACTTCCGGTTAACCGTTATTGTCCAAAAATTAATCAGTTCTTTGTGCTCATGCTGAACTGTTATATATGAAGTTTGGTAACGATATGGCAAGTACTTTTTTAGTAAGAGCGTCCACAATCACACACACACAGACATCATTCCGAAAATAGTTTAAACGTGTTCTAGGGACCTCAAAACGTGTATTTCCGTTGAAATCTCGAAGTCGATTTTGTTCTTGATCACAATACTTTCCCATTACTGCGTATGGAGAAAGTAAAAAACCACCATTTTCCTCTTAAAGATTCCGATGACGGAGAGTAGAATACTACGTCGGGAGAGAGAGAGACAGGACGGGAGGGGGGGGGGGGGGTAAAGTAGTCCCTCTGCCGTGATGTCTAAGACCTTCGTAGTAACATATAGGGCTTACCCTCCCTCCTAAAACCTCGCCCCTCTAGCAGGAGATCGCAGGGATTAAGTCGTATGGAGAGTGAAAGAGAGAGAGAGAGGAAGGAATTCGGTTTTAGAATGCCTTAGGGAAGAGTAGGAGAGAATAGTGGCGAGTACGCAGTGTTAGGAGGAGGGAAATAGAAGGTTAGGATTGCGGCTTAGTAAAGTCTGCTACAAAGTGGTTCCCGTGGAAAGGAAAACTTTCTACTCCAAAATTGCCGCAGGGGATAAAACATGGTGTTGAAGGTGTTCGTGTGTGTGTGTTGGGTGGAAGTGGAGTAGTATCCATGTTAGACTTTATAGTGATACGTACTTCTTAGGTTGCTCTTGAGATGGAAGACGGAGAGGAGCGTAAGACGGTTTTGGAAGGTGTTTATTTGATTTAGGTATTTATTTTTTGGATGAAGTGGATGATGGATGGTTGATTGATGGAGGAAAGTTCGTGATCCTTTGGGTTTATAAAAGGATAAAGCGGAGGGGGAGGGGGGGGAGTCTTGTTTCGAGTTTATTCGAAACTCATCTTCCTTCAAAATGCTCAAGGTGTGCGAGTCTTTTGAGTTTGGAGGAGGGGTTTTTTCGAGTTGTTTTTGTTTTGAGATTTCGCGCGTTTCTGGTGGTGATCTTTTCGAAAGTTGTCGTCAAAAGGGTTAATTATAAGTGGTGATGTTTGAGGGCAATGGAAAATTCACGTCAAATGTGTAATTATGAATAGGTGAAAGTTTTGATTCCATTAGGTTCCGTCCCTTCCTAACCTGTAAGAAAAAATTACTTTAAATGTTCATTAAGGCGGAAAATTGGGAAACTGTTTTTTTTTTGTTTTTGCGGGCGAAATTTGAATAAATTCACGTTTTGTGAACTCTGATGGAACTTAAATATATAGTGTTCTGTCGTCTGTTGATGGCATTTGGAAAATCACTTGCCTGCGTAACTCATCAGTTATTCAAACATCCGTTGGCTATCATTTCTAATTTAAAGTTTTCCGTCTTGGCTTGGGCTCCATATACGTATATTATATGCATGAATAGCAAAGGTTACGGGATGCAGAGAGGAAAAGTTGTTTTTTGCCTCCCCCACTCCGAATGTTATCAGAAATATAAAGTTTCTCTCAGACGCGGTTAACTTAGCTGAAGAAGTTTCGGAAAATGTTTGATGCCATATCTCATAATCTCTTAACTTCGTCTTTCGTATTTGTACTTGGAAATATGCTGCGTTATTTAATTTTAAATCTAACGTAGAAAAAAATGAAGTTTGTACAAGTTCATCATTGGGATAGATTTATTAAGAAGAAAATTGTGTGTGTAATTAGTTCTTGAAAAATATTTCCGCATACAGATTAGGTTCTTTTAACGCATTTCATGTTTGGTTTTTTTTTTGGTCTAGCCAGTAGCTTTATTTACTTAAACTCCAAAAACTTCGTGGAACTTTGGAGCAACGCTGCGGTATCGTGTAAAATTAATGAAGAGAACGATGGATTATATACCTAGTTTATTATACCTAGTTTCGTCATTTATAGACGGTATTTATTTAGAGGTAGCAAAGAAAGCAGAAATAATGTGGCGACATGGCGATTGCTGCATGTGAGCAAAATAACTAATTTATTGTTTCTATGCTGATCTTTTGTTTGAGCTTATTTCAATGAAGAATGGTTTAACACGGCTTAACGTTTTAAAATTACAAGGAATGAATAATGATTACGCTTTAATCTTTTTTTTTTTTAATATATCGTTAATAATAATGCAACTTTATTACAAAGCCATAGACATAGAATTGTTTCATTATCGCCACGATATATTATACCAAACTTCACATAAAATTCAATCTAAGCACCTAAAAAAAGCTTAGTATTTTCTTACTAGGGTAATTTATCTTAAAAAATGGCGGGTGTGCACGAATCAAGTGCGAAGTGAAAATTAAAACACCTCCATCTCCTTCTCCTCCCCTACCTTCTTCCTCTCTCTCTCTCACTCCAACTATCCACCCTCAAGGGTTAAATGTAAGAAGACCTATCTCTCAATCTCGCCCTTGATATAGTCGTTCGTGTCTGTCTCTCCTTTCATCCCATCGACATCGTAACTCTCCCAGCATGGTATGTTTATCACGCCTAAAGCTTTGCATGTGGTACAGCGCGACAGAGTTACACGCGACGTAGCTCATCATCTAATAAGGTATACTTTATTTTGTGCATCCGACGCATAAAGGACACGAATGCGCCTTTTCCTTTAATTCAATTACTCAGTGCGATCCCTAATCATTAGTTCGTTTTAGAAATCGCTCATGTAG
Source organism: Uropetala carovei (assembly GCA_036926305.1). Classification (NCBI taxonomy): domain Eukaryota; kingdom Metazoa; phylum Arthropoda; class Insecta; order Odonata; family Petaluridae; genus Uropetala; species Uropetala carovei. Next base: position 1,276,032 of record JAXCHB010000090.1, on the reverse strand, counting down.
TATTCCCTCCAGGCCTTCTCTCTTCCAATCTGCATATCGCAGTGTTTTGTAGGCATCTCCCCCACGGAAATCCTTGGAGAGAGAGAGAGAGAGAGAGACGCTGTCGGAGATTAGAAGAGGAGATTACTTTCCTACGTAATGTGTTTTAGCAGCGAGTTTCGACAATCTGAGTAAGTGAGTGTCAATATAGATGATTAAACGTTCACGGAAACTTCGTTTTTGTAGGGATGGCGTGTTTTTTTTTCTCCGCCGCCCTCGTCCCGACCCCCATCAAAAAAGGTTTTTTTTTAATCCACCCCCGTTTCCTACGGATATATATATAGTTGTAAACCGATTCTCATCTGGGAAATGCATGTAGTAACGCTTTATTTCCCTCTCTATCTCTTCTCGCCCATCTTCCGGTATTTTTTCCCCCTCCCGTTTGGCCATTGACGATTTTAAGTTGGGGGTTGGGTTGGGATTCGGAGGCAGTGAGTGAAGTAGATTGACCACTCCATTAAGGCAGATAGATAGCAGAGAGGTAGCGGGGAGGGTGGGTTTAACCCATTGGATGTTTCCTGCCTACCCCGACTCCCTCGCACCCCCCCCCCCACCCGCCCCTTCCCTCACACCGACCTTGATTCTCCGGGGCCGATGCTGCGTGAAAAGTACATTTTGGTAGATTTCGCCCCGCCCCCTTCCCTCGATCGCACGTTGCGGTTTTCAAGCATGTTTGAGTGCCTTATGATTGGAAATGTTTGATCATTTTCGCCCTCGCAAAGCCTTTTGAAAACGAGCTTCCTTTATTGGGAGGAGGCGCCGTGTTTTCCTTACGGGCCGCTTCATTTGATGGAGTTCGAAGAGAGCCGGTAAATGATTGGCCGATATCCTGTTTCCGACGTTTTTGTTAACGGCACGGGCTACCCCCGAGGGTGGATTTTTATTTATTTGTTTTTTTTTAAGCGCCTCGGGAGGGAAGACTGGGACATTCCCGTTTATTTTGTTCCAGGGTCTCTCGCTTGATGGGCTCTCGTTGTCGAAAAGCTGTGTTTTTACGCAGGGACGGAGTCGGGATATCGCCATTAGCGGAATGTATGTACGCATTCGTTATATTAAAATCACGAGCGTAAAATTCACGCATTTATGTTATGAACTGAACTGAATTTTAAGGCATTGCATTTAATATAGGAATTGAAAAAAATTAACGTTATTATTTTCATCGCTTACTCGGTTCAATTTCTCCATTCGTCGAATTTAAATCTATCGTTGCCATATTTTTAAGTAGCAAAAGACTCCACCATTATGCTAATAACTGTGATTACTTTTAAAACGGAACTTTTCGGTGTTTTTTTGCATTTCTCGTATTAAAAACTCGCCGTTTTTATATGCCGTAGTTGTGTGCACTTAAAAAGTCACGGAAACGTAGTTGCCTAGAGAAAAATCACCGATTTCATTCTCTTCGCATCCTTTAAATATTTAGATCTTAGTTTAATGGCGTGCATATGCAATTCACTGAAGGGGAGGATAACTAGTGGAACAATATATCGTGATTGGAAAGAAAACACGCGTTACGTTACTCAAAACTTTGTACTTTTATTTCCACAGAGAAATTGTTAGAAATTATGGTGACGATAATTCGTCGAAATTGGTAGTGAAACAGTTTGTCTGTCAATATAAATACTAAGGCTAAATAAATTAATGTGTTTTATTTACTTACTGTCTTCATTATATGTTGTTACATAGTTTTTCTCCATTTTATGAACGCATGATTAAACTAGGCTTGCTTCCCAACAGGAATTTAGGAAGGGAAACGTTGAAACGAACCTATGATTTGGGAAAAGAACTAAGTGCATGTGTGCGTGTCTACGTTATGCTTATAGTTAAGCCCTCCAGTTTTCTCGCTTTCAATAACCCAAACCTAATTCCACGCCATCATACTCCAGATAATAGCTCAAGGGAACATGTAAACAGCAAGGGAAAAGGGATTATAAACTTTCGTCTGCGCGCTCATTGTAGGGGGAGGTGGGGGTGGGGTGGGAATGCGTTGCGTTAGGAGGGCGTGAGCCAGGAGTTGCCGTTGCGGAGTAGTATAACGTAAGCGCGCTTTCATCTTGCTCGAAGAAACGAGGGACTAGTTGAAATGAGTTTTCAGGCTTTATCTCGTGGCTCCGCCTGAGTTTTCTTCTCGAATCAGGGCGTTAAGGGAGGTGTGATAATATCCTTCTTCTCCACACACCCTCCCCCTCCTCCCCCCGAACCCATCCCTTGCAGCGTCTTTTAAAGCGTTCCTTATACGTTATTTTTCTTTGCGTTTTCTTTCCGCACCCCGCAAAATTTCCTCCCCCCGTCTCTCTCTCTCTCACCGGCCGAGCCACGTAATCTTTCCGGCGTCTTCTCAGCGGGAGGTTCTCTGCTCTCCAACACACACAACACCTTGACTTCCGAAAAACCTCCCAAAAAATCCTTTATTACGTCGGACCACCTTCCATCCCCCCCCTCTCCCAACCACCAGTTTGCCTCCCACTTTTCTAACTTATTAACCGCCGTTCTTTACTTTCTCCTTCGTCGTCTTATATACATTCTCTTTACCTCATAAAGTATGATACTTTTCTTTGAGGATGTAAAAGTCTTAAAGCAACCCAATCTTGACCTTAAAATTCCCATCTTTCATCCCAGAGGGAGTTGTCGTGTTCTGTTAGCTACCTTCCTACTCTCTCTCTCTCTCCTCTCTCTCTCTCTCCTCCCTCTCTCTCTCCTCCCTCTCTCTCTCCTCCCTCTCTCTCTCCTCCCTCTCTCTCCTCTCTCTGTCTACATAGTCGTGGAGGTCCACTGATCCTGATTGCTCCACGGGTAATCCCTCTCTCTCTCTCTCTCTCTCTAGCAGCGCCCTCCCGTCGCCAACCCCATCTGACGGAATGACCCCGCACTAAGCCCGGCCATTCTCTATTCTCCCTCCCTTAATTTTCCCCTTAGGTTCGTCTATTCTCTCTCTCTCTTTCGTACACACACACACTAAAGGGAAGGCTTTTGTCGACGTTTCCCCTTATCCTGTGGTCCTAGGGATTGCAACGCGGTTAGGTAGATTGTACGGGGAGAAGAGGTGAAGAAGAGGTCACGGAGGAATCTTAGAAGAGGAAGGCGTGCAAGGGGGGGGAAGCTAAGAGTGGCGGGGAGACTTAAGCGACATCGGCCATTTTGTTTCCGGATCGTCGTTTGTTTTGATGGCGGAGTCTTTTATTATGGGAGATGGCGGCTATAATATTTGCGCGGACTGGTTATTTCTTTTTCTTTTTATTTGGAAGAGTCGTTTATTTTACTTCTGTCGAGAATTAGATGTTCTTTGGGAGATTGGGTTGTTATGCCGAGTTGAATTCGCCGGGTTTCGGTGGTCAAGGGAGATGGTCGATCGTTGCATTAGTTTTCTTCCTTCGTGATAAAAAAATGACAGTAAATAAAAGTATGGGAGAGTTTTGGGCATCGTCGTGGAGCCGTTGACGAATCGGTGGGGGGGAAAAATGCTGAAACAACGTTACGTTTTTCGAGAGCGACGATCAGGAAACGTATTTAAAATACTACGTTACTCCAATGACGTAAAAAAGGTTGGATTTGTTTTTTATGCTTTTGTTTTGAAATTAATGCCTGTCGACGTGCTTCGCATCGTATTGGAGATAAAAGCATATTAAAAAATAGTAAAATTACTTTATTTTTCTCCAGTTTACGCTTTGAATTTATGTCCTATATTATCATTCGTCTAAATTTAACTGTCTTTCTAATAGCTCATAGCGTCTGCATTTTTTATCTTTAATGTCATCTATAGACTGGTCTAGTTGGTTGTCCTTAAAAAAAACGACATTTGGGGAAACTTGATTTAGTGTCTGAATATTAAGATTTAGTTAAGAGTAAACGTAAATTCGAAATGTAAATGTAAATAATAAAATCTTAGGCTCGTTGTCAACATTTGTTGACATTACAGAATAAATTTTAATTATCTTCCGTCAGAAATGAAGGATATGAGTGAAAGATAATAATTAAAACGTTCTTTAATCATCGAAATAATTTTTATAATTTGCTATAATCCCAGTAAACATTCCCTTAATGTTATAAACTCATACAAACTGCGATGTTCTAATATAAATTATTTTGCCGTCTACTGTATATAACATTAATTTAACAATGTCGTTGATTCCCAGACATAAGCATAGCCAAATAAATCACTTAAATTAAACATGAAAATATCTTCAATTGCGTTCTTATTTCTAAAAATAATGATGAAAATCAAGCATTTTCAGGACTTTACCCGATATTTTTGAAACCTAATATCCTTGTCACGAAAATCGTTTGAGGATCGTTCCATTTCGCGACGCCGTGTTTTGCCACATTTTTTTCGGTCCTTGTCATTCGCATTTTCATTCCGTTTATTGCTAATGAGGGGGGAAACGGGGATTCAACATAAACAAAAAGAAAGATGGAGAAGAAATCAGGTTTAGCCGGAGCAACGAAATGAAAAGGGCCCGAACTGTACGGAACGGTGAAAATTGGCAAATGTCTGGACGACAGCACTCTAAGAGAGTTTCAGAAAGTTCCTTTAAGGGTTGTTTGAGTTTAAAAAGCAAGCCATAGGGATCGCAGAGTGAGATAGAAAGAAAGAGAGGGGTTGGAGGAATAATGAGCGAGGATGCTGGCGCCCCCACAGTGGCGCTGATGCTTATGGTTCGGTCGGAAGAACTTTTGAAGTCGGAACTCTCAATTTTTCGCCGTTTTCATTTTATTTTTTATTCTGTGGACCCCCTGGACAATCTCGCGTCTAAATATGGAAGCCAAAGTACATCGAACCCACACTAACTTTTTTTTTCGATTTTCGTCGACTATCGATTCTTTTCGGGTTTTTCCCGTTAACGGTTCCGTCGAAATATATCGTTCGTCAGGTGGATGCTTTAAAACTTTTCCTGTCAAATATGCGTTTATCATTTTCTGTCGCCTGTAATTTGTTTCAGAGAATATGGTTTGGTACCGTATGGAAAAGAATCGATTATTTATCCCGATTTATCGAATTGATTGAATTCTTAAAAAAAAAAAAATTATTCTGTATTTCATTATACACGGCATTTACTTGTTTTATACTTGATAATGTTATTTATTTATTGGCAAGAATTCAGAGACAGCACAAGGCTAATTATACTGAATATCGCAACAACAATAACAAGGACGAACACACACGGCCATGCCCTCGGCAGGATTCGAACCTGCGACTCTAGCAGTGCGAGCTAGACACGCTGACCACCCCTCCACCAAGGCCGGCGTTTAGTCAAAATACTGCTTGTAAGTTAATTTGATACTATTATCTTAAATTTGACTTTTCGTTTAATTTTTCTTTGCTTATTTTATTCTCGTGCACTATGTTATCCGAAAATAGGGATTATCGATTATCCGAAACTTCCAATAAACTGGCATAGGCTCTGTCTCGAAAATCTCGGTTTATCACGAGTTTATTTCTAAGGAAGTAGTTGCTGTCACAACATACCCGGTGTGGAATATGAACTTTAAATGTGCGACTGCGAGTTAGGCTGTAAAATACTTGTCCACAAAATGGTTCCACCATGAGAATTATGCCGGAGATTAGAATTTTTTTCGTTTCAGCGAAACATTAGTTATAATACATGTAAGGAGGTTTTGCCGTAACAGGGGGATGAAAGGTACTTATTAGTCGTAATAATTCAGCATTCCCTTAAAATGCATGACTTATTCGGGAATAGCGTGTTAATACCATTAATTAGCCGTTTTGAGCGGGGTTGTTTTGAGATGGCGCAATGTCCACCTCACCAATTTATATCCATAATTGTCACTTACGTCATCGCTAGTAGTGTTATTTAGTTTCTCGATTAAATATTCATAATTTTGCAATAATCCCATTTTTCGAATAATATATCCTCGTTGAATTCGCGTAATTTTTGTTTTTTATAATGTACGGGTAATACGGTTTATATAATTTATTGGTGAACTTAAATTAACTCTTGGATTTTTTTAGTCGAAATCGGATGGAATTAATTCTTTCTACGTAAACTTTCATTTTTTGTGAGTGCTGGAATCCGTTCATTTACGGAATTTATATTCCAAAACGCAAAAATATAACCTTCCCCTTCCCTTTTAAGAATTTTTTATCGGACTTTTCAGTTTGCATATGATAATGGAGATTGACTCAAAAATTAAATTTCCGAATGCGGCTGGATTAGTTATATTAATGAATACAAATATCTTTAGAAAGTAAAAAACGTTTAATTTTTTGTCACATTCGCTCGTGATTTTCATTCAAGTTATCCTTTCAATCGCCCAAATGACTGTCTGCATAATTTTATTCACTGGGCGTGTTACTTAAGGTGTTTTTTCGAATAAATCATCAAGTTGACGCTATAACTCATTTTGAATAACGCGCTAGCGACGCTGAGATAATCGGGGGTTATTAAAAAAACATAATCCCGCAAAAACCTATTTGAAACTAATATCAACATTTTTACGGAATTTTTTATAGTAAATTTCAACTCGCATTTTAGCTGGTGGTATTTTAAATGCCTCTAGCTCTCACCCATTCCCCCGATAAATATATGAATATCCTTTTTGCGGGTTATTTGTTTGCACTTTTTCGGAGTGCTTCGGCTTTAATAATGCGACGTTTATTGCATCATAAATTATAAACGCCGCCCCTTATGAATTTTTCGCTCTTAATCATTCAAGTCCCTTTCATTTTTTCCGCCTCAAGGGAAAGCTTTAAGCTCTTCTATATATATATATAAACACTAATACATACTACACTTTCAGGAATTTGTAATTTTTCCCTCGGCAAACATCTTTTTTTATTGTTTCTCCTCATTCTATTATTCTCCTCCGTCGATTAACTTCGCATGGGGGAAAGGAAGAAAAAAGCGGCGATTTTTTCTTTCCTCACGCCTTGAATTTTTCAAAAACTCATTTTCATAGCCTCGATCGTCATCTCGACTCATAATTCATGCGAAATTCCGTCATTTTCCCCTCTTTTTAAAAGAATTCTCACTTCTTACCCTTGCCCGAGCACTCATCCCTCTCTCTCTCTCTCTCTCTCCTCCTCCTACCCGTTGCATTTTTCCTCCTGTTTTTTTCCCTTGCCTCCCGGAGATTTTTCTTTCTCGCTCCCCTCCTCCCTTTTTCTTTTTTCGCCAAAAATTGCCTCCAAGTTTTTTTTAATTCGCCTCTTCTAAATTTTTATAAGGAGCGATGGAATACTTGGTCTTCTTGTCCTTCCGAAAAGTGAAGATAGAGAGAGAGCGCTTCGGGTGTTAGGATGATGGAGATAGGGAAAGAGGAGTATGGCAGTGGGTGTTAGAGTGTTTTTTTTTTTGGTGGATGTGGAGGAAATTGATTGTGTAGCAGGAAGGGTTTGTGATAGGTCGGTAAAGGAGTTCTTTTTCTCTCTTGGGCTGACGAAGGGATCATCCCCAAAGCTATACACACTAACACACACACACACACACACACACACACATACATACATGCATTATAAAGGGTACGCTGCGTTTTTATATATATTTTTAATAGGAGTTTTGAAGCTTCGGAGTGGATGTGCGAGAGTGTGGTGCTAAAGATTGTGGGTGTCGTGATGACGGGAGGTGGGTTGGAAGAAAGGTTGATGGGATAGGGTTGGAGGTGGGTTTTAAGTGCGGTGGGGAGGGGATGGGAGTAGAAAAAGGTTTGTGATAATGCTCTTTTCGGCCTTCCCTTAAAATTTCCGTTAGGGTAAGGGAGGATTAACGCCGGAGAGGTATGGTGAGACGTTGAAGACGGGAAAGGGGTGTGGATGAGGAAGCTGTGTTCGTTCCCCTTTTAGAGGTATATTAAGATGGCGTGGATGCTTGAGTAGTTTAAAAGGGAAGGTTGGGTGAGGTGTGTGGAAGGAAGAGGGGGGGGGGGGGGGGGGGGGGGGGATGGTGGTGGTTCTTTTTGTTGGGTGAGTTTGATGCCGCTGTTTTCTACTCCTACCCTTTCCTATAAAGGGAGTTTTTTTCTTCCTCGGATCGATGCGTTAGGGAAATGTGCGCGTGTGTGTGTGTGTGTGTCCCATTCCCTTCTACCGATGGAAAAAAAATCCACGCCACACCTTTCTCATTTCGCGTCTCCCAAAGGAACCTAATGGAGGATGAGAGTCGAGGAGCTGTTTTACCGGAACAATCCAATTAAAAAGTAGATGGCGGCGGCGGTGGAGGGAGAGGGGACATTTTCGAGAGGTGAAATTTTGAGATCGCGGGTGATGGAAAGGGGGGGGTGGGTTTGATAATGGCGAGAAAGTGAAGAAAAGCCGTCAATCTTTGGAGCGGTTTACTCGATGAACTTTGCGCTCATCAGCGTTCTTTTTTTTCGTTGATATTTTTTTTAGCTTTGGCGAGGTTGATTATTTTTTTTTAAACGAGTGCGTTCGAAGTTTTTTTTTACAAGGACAGAATTTTATCGCATGTTACTAACTGATTTGGATATTTATTCATGTTATTTTCTTGAATTTTTGTAAGAGATTTTCTTGTAAAATCCATTAATTTGTTTTTTTTGTTGATGTGAATGCTTTTTTCAGTTCTGAAACTCTTGGAGTTTATTTTTTGGAAAGCGTTTTGTACATCGGATGAATTTTACGCCATATACCAAGTGTTTTTAATTACGTTCGTATCGGAATGTTTATTTATGTCTTTTCGTGATATGTTTCCGAGTGATTTTCCCTCGGAAATCTTGTTTAATGTCGTTTATTTATTTGTGCGCTTTTTTTTTGTTCCCATAACTCATGAATTTTTTTTTCTTTTTAGGTTAGTTGCGGCCTTTTTAGCTCGATGGCTTTCCATACTTCCGTACGAGTCTGGCTCTTCTGTTTGGAGTCGTAAGTAATGAGAAAAATTTCGAGTGTCCTAGACTCCCAGACGGGGGAAATTTTAATTTGAAACATGTCTGAAGTGTCTCAGCGACATGCGAGGTTATTAAAAATTATCGAAATTTCAAAGAAAAAAAAATGAATTTCAGCGCTCGCTTCGATTTCTTTTGAGGATCCTCTTTTCGAATCGATCGTTTTTTGTTAACGATTTTCGAAAACGTTGGCGTTTGTCTTTCATCGCGCACGTTAAAGGAATAGTTGTTTATCTTTCTCGAGCGGACGAATCCAGTGCGTTCCCGTTTTCTTTTTTTCTTTCCAAGAACGTACTCGTAATAAAATAAAGGATCGTAGATGCGGTCCAGTAAGCTCTCTCTCTCCCTCCCTCCCTCTCTCCCTCTATCCCGGAATCTTCATGGCATCTGAATTAAAAACATCTCCTCGGAGAGAACAAATTGCACCACATAAAATCTCATCGCAAAAGAGAGAGAGAGAGAGAAGGAAAAGAATTAGGGTTTTTTCGTGTTTATCCATTATTTTTTTTGGAAGGATTAACTCCTGAACCTCACATTCTGCGGGTATGGATTTTGTGTAGGCGCAGGATATTTGCTGACTTCGTCCTATCTCGTGCCTCCCGCTACACTCGCCTTTTTATGAAATGATCCTTCCAACTCTTTTACTTTTTGGCCATATTTTGTCGTGAGAATTTCCCAAGTGTTTTCCGACGAAGACAAGTGTGTAAGGGGGAGATTTGAGATCTTTTTCTTTTTTTTCTCTCTCTCTCTCTCTCTCTCTCTCTCCCTGTATCTGCGTCCTTCTGAAAGAGCTTGACCAGACCGCGTTGCCTGCCCTAGAATAGCTAGGAGGATGGAGGTAAAATAAAAAGCTAAAGGTCAGATCGGAACGTTTTTTTTTTATTCATTCGCATTTTCGCGGACATGTTTTATTTTCCATTCTCTCGCTCGATTCTTTTTTATTGAAACAGCTATTTTATTTTTAAATTCTCCCATCCGGTATCTTTTTTTTTTAGCTTTTTCCCACCACCCTTGGAATGGACCATATGCTTGCTTTTCTCTCTCTCTCTCTCCGTGGAACCTCCTGGAGAGGTTTGGGTCGATTGTTCTCACGCACTAATCTCGTTTGCCGAGGCTTTTGACGGCGGGAAAAAAGAGTTTTCGTTTTTCTTTTATCTTTCCCATCATCCTTTTATCTTCCCACGCTTAACCCTCCTCTCGCTCTCTCTCTCTCTTCCTGTTTCCCGGCTCTTTTTTTTTCACGCTTCCCTAACGTCTCACGTCCTGCTGGTACTGATTTTTACGGAGATTCTATTCTCATCGTCCCATAATAAGAACGGCTTTTTTTTTTAGGAAAGGGAACGCCGGCGGTGGCGGGTTTGGGGGAGGACATTTAAAATTTGGAAAATGTAAAGAGTAAGGCGGAGAAGGATGGGGATTCGTGCCGAGAAGCAGGCGTTTTCAGTGGTGATGTTTTGTGTTTTAATATCCGGGGTTTAAGGAGGAGTTTAATTGATAACCAAGGTGTCTCCGTGCACATAATGGTGGTAGGTAGGTACGGTATAGGACTGCAAAAAGAGTCATATTCAGTGGTTCTTTACTGAATTTAGGAATTTGAGCATGTTCTTTAATCTCGGTAAAGGGCTTCTTTTTGGTCAGAATTGTTATTTTTGGTTTCCTAGCAAGTTTGCCGCTAATGTAGTTACACTAGGACCTCATATAATGAGGGGGTTATGTTCTGGGACGGTGCCGTGTAATTTGGATCCGTGTTATGCGAACCTGGCTTTACGTAGTGACGGGGTTGTGGCGTTCCATATCCTCTCCAGTTCTGAAATTTCTAAAAACCTGTCTTTTGCTGCGCATATATACGCAAATACAAGCAAGCATTTTTAATGCGAACTGTACTTTTGTTTTGCCTGAAGTTTTGGTACTAAAAAACAGTGTTGTCACGAATTCGTGTTAATTAGAACCATTGTTAAGGGAAGGCCAGGTGCGTCCTGACTGTCAATCCGATTCGTCATTAAGATCATAAGACGAGCTCGACAACTCATTTTTGTGGATGAGGTAATTATGTGTTGTCTTTGCGGATTTAGGTACGCGATTCGTGTATCGCCATTAGTTCTTTCAATAATGCTCCGTAAACCCCGGTTGCTGAAAATTAAAAGAATCAAACCCTATGTTTCTTCCATTAATAGGTTTTTAATAAAGCACGGCCGGTTTCGTTGAGATCGTAGCATCATCAGGTTTATGAGTTTCTAAGCCTAGCTACCGTGATTTTATTCTTTGAATTTAATTGGACACATGGAACTCAGTCTTTTAGTTTCTATGTTTATATCATGAAACATATTTGCAGGAACCACGCCTGAGTGATAATAGCATTTTTTGTAAAATTAATCATTTTCTTTACGAAATATTACACATTGTGTTAGTAGTTTCGTCGAAATATAAATAATGCATTTAAAAATGATATTAAATGAGGTATGCGTGAAATATGCAGTTTATTCTTAGAATAAATTGATGCGGAAAGGTCACGGCAGCTTTATTAACCCATTGTTATTCAATGACGACGCTCCTTTTGAGAAATAATATTATTATTTTGCTATTGTGATCCTGGTTTCTTGACTCTAAACCCTTTCTTCCTATACAGGATTTAGAGTGACTAATTTCTTTATCTCTCTCTCTCTCTATATATATATATATATTCATTCTAGGTAAGTGTCCACTGGGCTTCCTCCAACACCTTGTTGCCACCTTTATTATTACCTTTCCTTTTCTTTAAACACACACACACACACACACACACATATATATAAATACTTAAGGAAAAGGAAAGGTAATAATAAAGGTAGCAACAAGGTGTTGGAGGAAGCCCAGTGGACACTTACCTAGAATGAAGAGCCGCTGAGGGTGCTGAGGACACACGAAAAACACAAAAGAACAAAAACTACACAAAAATGGAGCTTTCGGGCTAGTGTAGTTTTTGTTCTTTTGTGTTTTTCGTGTGTCCTCAGCACCCCCAGCGGCTCTTCATTCTAGGTAAGTGTCCACTGGGCTTCCTCCAACACCTTGTTGCTACCTTTATATATATATATATGTAATATAAAGTCAGAACGTATTTTTAGTTGATGTTAAATCGCATTTAATAAGCAGCCTAATACTAGGTTAATGCCGAGTAACAGCGGAAAGGAATGTGCGCGGTATTTACAAGTAGGAGTCTTAAGTTCCGTTTGCAGCGGAATAGCTTGGAGAACAGTGTTATGTGTGGTATCCGCAGTCTCGATTGTTTACTTTTTTTACTCTCGGCATTATAAGCAAGCGCTCCGGACCGTAGTTCCAAGGATTTAAAGGAAGTACGTGTTTGCCCCTCCGTGTTACCACCGTGTGGTTTCCCCTCCCTCCTCCCTCCTTTTCGCAGCCGACGGGAATCTTGGACATTGTTCGGCGAGAACGCCTGGCGATTAGGCTACACGCAGCACGGGGATGAAATGCAGTTCACGTCAGACGCAGGGGCCTTTAAGGATGCCCGGGACATGTAATATTGAAAATGGACGAAATTCGATCATCCGCGCCAATGGCCAATTTGAAGCAAGGTTTCATTTTGCTCGCTGGCGAAGGTTTATGGCTCTTTTTGATCCCGTGAGGGTGTTTTTAAGCGCTAGAACTGCTTCTAAAATTTGGGCATTCCGGTGAGTCTTTAAATAATTATGCGGTGGAAGAAACAATAAACGTATTATATAGGTTTTCGTTTTTCTTACACGGATACATATATGTAATAGATGCTTTAAGTGCCGCTACTCATTACCGTGATCGGGGTCACCAAAATTATTACTTTAAAGGACCATATTAGACTTTTATATCGTTGTAGAGGCCACATGCGACCTTGAAATGACCGAAAGGGTCACAAGTAAATTTCAATTCATGAGTATTTTCTGATACTTCTATATTTATCGTATTTTTCATCCACGTTCTCGGAAAATATCATTTAAATTTCGTAAATGTTTTCTAATGACACATAATGGTGGCAAATATACGAAAATATTTTTAAAAATTGTTGAGAAATCACTGCGCAGACCGTAGTTTGGGTGCCTTTCTTCTAGATTACGATACTATGCAAAGTACTTTACGGTAGGTTTTAAGCACACACCACCAACTCCTGGCTATCCAAAGCCTTTCTCTTAAAATTCTCATATCCCATCCCTTCTTTCAACGAATCTAATATGCCGATCCTCTTCCTACCTCTTTGCCTCTTTCCTAACATTCTTCCTTCTATGACGTCTTTCAGTAAACCGTTCTCTTTTAAAATTTGACCCACCCATTTCTTCTGTCTACCCATTATTACTCTAATTAATTTCCTTTCTTACTTCCAAAACTTCCACGAGGAAAAATCACAGAAAACAATTAGAGAAATAAAATTGTAAAAATTGCACTTTAATTTTAAGATTGTTGTGTTTCCGCATTGTTACGCCACAAATTTGAATTGCATCCAGACGATTGAATAATAGAAGAGGGGACGCTTTTGATAGTCCAATTACATCGATAAACATATTAGATAATGCAGTTAGGAGAAGAAATTGATGGCTGCACAAACCGTAAGATAAAATTTCATTTCAAATTACTTTCCGGGGTTAATCATAATCGATATTTTTACATATCGATAAGAAATACTGGACTTATTATCAGAGGCTGCAAAATTTCGTACTTAATTCCGTCTTAATTTACGCCGTCGGTTTCTCGTTTTAATCCGGCGAGAAACTACACTCTCCCTTCGTTCCAAAGCACTGGCCCAACGTACGTCGCGCAACAACCCTTTTAAAAAGCAAAGCGAGCGAAATGTGCTCAGGCCGTTACACGATCCCATTCCCCACTTTTTTTTGGTACCGTGGAGTTGGGGGTAAAGGGAATCGTTACGCCCTCTCTTTTAAAACATCTCCAGAACCTTATCCTGGCGTCCATCTTCCTCTCGGGGTAGGCTAATCGTTCTACGTTCTCTCCGGCTCACTCGAAAGAGTTTTTTTTCACTCCCCCCCCCCCCCCCCTCCCCCTCTCTCTCTTACCGACCGAGGATAATAAAACAGTTAACCTCCCTTTTTTTTTGCGGACATTTACTCCTTTTCGTTTCTCTTGCTCGTGGGCGGAGGAGTCGCTTAAACAAAAAGGGAGAAAGTGGGAGAGTTTTTTTTTTTTTGGCGCGGCCGAAATTTCGACCATTTCGAGTACTCTTCGGCGAGTGAGAGACAAAAGAGAGGCGAAAATCGCCGTAAAAGAGCGATCGGGGGAGATGGGTTTTCCCGAGAGCGAATCTTCCTTCGGTCAAGGGTCGTTTCCCGTCGTTAGCGTATGCCTCCCGGAGGCATTCCGCGGCCCAAGGGTCTCTCCCCCTCCTTTTTTTTTTTTTAAACTCCCGCAGAGGGAATGGGGGCAGGGCGGTACTGCGGATGGGTGATGCAGTCCTGTCCCTTATACCCGTCCCTTAGTGGATGGGGTGGAGTTTAAAACCTATTCGAACAGGGGAATGAGGGTTTAGGAGGGTGGAAGGAAAGTAAGTGTTGCCATTGTCCGTTAAGAGATGGGGTTGGGATCGCTCTCGCTCCGAGTCCGGTTGTTGTTTTTTGTGTGAATGCGTGTGTTATGGTTTCCTTGCATTTCTTTCCCCCTTCCCTCCTCTCTCTCTCTCTCGCGTTATCCCATTTGTTTAAACCGGTATACGCAGGGCATAAAAAGGGCATGAACACGTTTCGCATTTCGCGTGTCTTTTATTTCTCGCGTAATTTCGTTCTCTATTGAAATCCGTATAGTTCTTTTTTATCCCGAGGCGTCTGAAAGTGGCGCATTCGTCGCGGGGTTATATCGTTTCGCAAATTTTCATAAGCGAAATAACGGAGGATTTCGCGACACGTTTCGACCCGATTTGCCTTTTTTTGTTTTCCGTCCTGGACCGTGGAGTAAATCCGCGCATATCAAGCCGCCGTAATATCGTATTTTCTCGCCGCCCTCCCCCCTCCCTGTCGCGTTGCGGTCTCCTGGAAATTCGCCAAAATTCGAAACTCCTGTGCAAAAACCGCTCATGCGGAATCGCGCCGAAGATTGCTGCATGTATTTCTCGGAGCTCCGTGTCTTTATTGCGTTTTCCTCTTTTGTTTTGTTTTTCGTCCTTCGCCGCAACCTGTTAATAATCCGGGGTTAACTTAGTCAAGACCGCGTGAAATTCTCTTTTTTTTTTTTACTGGGTGGTTTCTCGGAATTTACGGCGACGCGTCGCGAAATGGACGAACATTTTTATTAATTTTTGTTTTTATTTCGTGTGTTGGTTTCATTGCGTTCGCTCATTGTTGCAGATTTATCGCGTAAAAGATATAATATATATTATATTAGATGAAATTAGGTGTATAACGATAGCTAGCTTTGATGTCTTTGTCGGCTGTTCTTCAAAAGATTCAAATTCAGATATCTACGTCAAAGGGGATAGCGATTGTTTTTTCTCTCAATAATTAAACCCTTGTGCATTTGTTTTACCGGATTAGTTATTTGGATGTGTAACGACGTTGAAAAATTAGACTTTATCCTTTACGACTTAATTTGCATTTTATCGGTTCGTATTTGTTTCTTCATTGGTACGACATTTGAATTTTCTATGGTTTAAGCGATTTTAATCCAATCCGATCCAATTTTTTAGCCTTAAAGAATTAACTTTGGCGATTGCGCCGAAATTTATATTCATATTACGCCGAAATTCATGTAGATTTTATTTACGATTGCTTTGGACGTTTGCTGTTCATCAAAGCAGGGTTTCTTTTTTCTATAATCGAACCCACCCTTTGATATTTTTTTATTAAACAGGTCGTTAAAATTCGTAGCGGCGTATAAAAATCGTCAATCGCCATTTTACATTTTAAAAAAACTTCCTTTGGTTCGTATTTTTTTATTGTACATCATATTCTACGAAATTATCGCCGAAATTTGATTTGCAACTGCGAACTTTGGTATTCTGCGATGTTTTTTTTAACATCTTTATTACCTGTTTTTCAAACCGACAGGAATCTCTTTCTTTACGTCGAACCTCAAAGCAACGACGTTTTTTTCTTTGGCGGAATTTATGACGCAAGAAATTTTCCTCGTACATAAGGTTGCCATGTCTACGGCCACCTTTTTTCGGAGACGAGCGCAAACAAAAAAAAAACGAGCCAGAAACCACATCCATTACCAGAAGGGCGTGCTTTATGAGAAGTAATGCGTTTCGGTATTTTCCTCTCTTGCCCTTGATTTTTTCATGAGATACCTGGAGCATCTCGGGGTAATTCAATGTGCGTAAAGATCTTACATTAGAGGGAGAAAAGTCCATTTCATCTTATCCTTAAATGGCGTACTGTTTTTTTTCTAAGGCTTCTGGATCCTTTTCCAGTCTCGTTGCAGCCCTTTGTGCATTTACGTATACCGTGATGCTCTTTACCTATCCTTTTCCTTTAAACCCCCCCCCCCTCCCCCCCCCTCCTTCGTGTGTTCTTTTCTATAGGGATTATCCTCTTTGAATGGCATAAACATTTTAGTAGGTTTTTTATGGCTTTCAGGTTTCCTCAAAGGGAAAAATTGCGATCTCGTCATAGCATCTCTTATAGGTATTTGCTTTTCTAAACCGCAAGGCCAAGGGTTAGTGGTTTGTAGAAATGGGGACAGGAATATTTCGCCGAGATTCCGGCGGAATCGGAGAAGGATTTCCAGTAAATCATTCGGAGGTGGCAGGAATTACGTGCTGGGGAATATGTTTGTTATCATGGAATGATGTTAGCTCTGGATAGTTACTGTGTTGTTGTTAAAAAAAAAACGAGCTGGAACTTCTGGAAATGTATTACTATATCTTTTAATACTTGGGAAATGTGGAAACAGGTGAAAACATCTGCTATGACCGTGATTCGATTCCCGGTCATAAAAGATTTTTTTCAGCTGTTTCCACATTTACCATCATCACAGCTTATGCCTGTCGCATAAGGGTCTTCGGATCATTCATTCCTATCAACTTTTAAAACTTGGAAAGAATTTTTTATAGCTAGCTTCTTTTTAAAGTAATCACATATTATTTGAACGGAACGTTTGGTATATTTACTCATAATATAGAGGTCAGACCTGTTGCGTGGTTGTTTAAAATGTGATTTTATTTTAAAAGATATTTTAGTAAGTAATTATGACATATTAACCCATTCATGCCCAAATTTTTAATTTTAAAATATTTTGTTTTATTTTATAGAAATGCATTTGTAAACCAAGGGAAAAATATTTTAAAATAATTTCCTCTTTTATTTTATAAGTAATTTACTTTAAAACTGGTGCCCCATTTTTGGGGCAGTGAGCACATAGTCACACGTAATTTTTTTAGGAATTATTTAAGCGGAAGAACAAATATGATCCATTAATTTTGTTATTGTTTATTATATGTATCATATATAAAGTACATTAACTGTGAAAGTTTTCAAAGCAGTTAACATGAAGTCCCACATTACATTTTCTACACTTCTTTGTTGTATTTTTATGACAATGAGCACATCTGACTTGTGTCTCACTTTTTGCGATAAAATGATTAATGCCATCAAGGCGCACTTCAGGGGGTACTCTACTTTTTATTCTAGTGTGTAGTTTTGGACGCCCTGGACTGACTTTCATACTGTATTTTTGAAGGTAAACTAACACTATTTTCCTTGTAAATTGAAGAAGGTCTAAAGGCTCGGTATTATAAGCAGAACTAGCTCTGTAAAGCTGCCAAGCATTGTTCACAGATGCATTCATAGGGAACGTTATCAATTGCCAGTACCATTTCTTCGTTCGTATTTTTATCCTCATGTTGGCTACATTTTCATCCAAGCGGTCAACTCCCCCCATGAATGAATTATATTTCTGAATCAGAGCAG
Source organism: Uropetala carovei (assembly GCA_036926305.1). NCBI lineage: Eukaryota > Metazoa > Arthropoda > Insecta > Odonata > Petaluridae > Uropetala > Uropetala carovei. Next base: position 1,258,267 of record JAXCHB010000090.1, on the reverse strand, counting down.
GTTGATCGACATCAATCTTCCTTTTATTCACTCTACACCATCGTTTAACTTTTGCAAGTGGTAGAGCTCCTGTTGCATTTGAAGCAATCGTAACTATGTTGTTATCGTTGTATCTGACGAGGGTCACTCCCATATTTACATCTGTCAGCTGACAGTATTCTCCTCTTTTCTTTTTCTTCATATATGCGACCTCTGGGAGTGGGGCTTTCTCTACTCTATTGTTTCTAATGGTTCCCGTTCCAGTATGTCCTAATTGTTTCAAAGTATGCAGAAGTTTCAGTGAAGTAAAAAAATTATCAAAGTAGAGGTCATACTTTCCTGGTAATTCACTAATCAGATCGAGGACCACCGAGCCCCCGACCCCAATCTCCGGATATGTATTTCCAGTTTTGGCACCCTGATATGGCTCTCCTTGAATAATATACCCTAATTTGGTACAGATTGCCCACACCTTGTAGCCAAATCTTATTGGTTTTCCATGCAAATGCTGCTTAGTACTGTGCCTGCCATAATATGGAATCATGCACTCATCAATTGATAACTCTTCTTCACCAGTTTGAAAGTTTTGCAACCACTTCTCGTTTATGGCACTCCACAGAGGTCTTACTTTGGCAAATTTATCACTTTCATCTAACACATCATTGTCACAAACGTGGAAATATCGAATTATCTCCTCAAATCTACTGCGCGACATGGCAGAACAAACTGCCGCATTATTTGTGTCGGGACTTTGTTCCCAGAACATTCTTCTTCGCAGCAATCGGCAATAACCGCTTAGAAGAAGAATCCCTATCACTACTTTTATTTCCCCCTCTGACACATCGAAGTTTATGTTGCCTTTTCCACGGGCATATTTATTTGTGAACTCTTTCATCAGTTCTATTACGAAATCATCGAAAAAAAGTTCAAAAAATTCAACCGGAGATAAGGAAGGAGTATTTCTAACAGAAGAGGCACTCACGGGAACTTCAGGTAAATCTACGTTTTTCCATTTCCACTGCACTGAAGAAAACTGTTTTGTTGATAGGGTGGTGGAGGGTGAAGTATCAAACTCTTCAGCGTTTTTACTGCCGGTCTCTATCACTTCTTTTACTATTTCGCCATCCACAAACTTAATGACAGAAGCCTCAGCTTCAGACCGCAGCTGATTTCCCGAGAGATGGTCAATGATGATATCCGGTTCGTCTTCGTTTGCACTGTCCTCATCTGACAAAAGCGGGTTATCCGGTCCACATAATGTCACATCGGCTTTAATTGCATCGGTATCCATTTCCAGGAGTGAAATAATCTCCTCAGATGTAAAACTGTTCGAAAAATTCAAGAATGAAAACACATGTGCATATGTGCCCACTGCCCCAAAAAAGGGGCGATGATAAAGCATGAAAATTTTTGCATAACATCTAATTACAATGGCTTTTGCCAAAAAGCCGTTTGAAATGAATCTAAATGGAACAGAATTTTGCAAGTAGAAACAAAAAAATAATTTTTGGAAAGCAAAGAGAACACTTACTTTTTACGGTGGCTCATGACTTTCTGCGAGGTTCTCTCTTCCGACGAACAAAGCATACTGCCGTTATGCCTGGGCTCAACCCAAACCAAATGACCCTACCATAAACATGGAGGCACACCAACAAGGGACTAGGGTGAAAACTTTCACCCGATTCCGGTGTTGCCAACCAGATAATGTTAAAAAAGAGTAGCGCCCCATTTTTGGGGCAATGGGCATAAATGGGTTAAAAAAAAATTTATTCTTTTATAATTAGCTCGTTCGTAGCACCTAAACGGCCTTTTAAAGTTAACACAGTAACTATTACAAAGACGAGCACACACGATTCTGACTTCAGCAGGTTTCGAACCCGCGACCCTAACATAGGGAGCAAGGCGCACTAGCTACCCCTACACCCAGGACGGATAACATTGGTCAGAAGTACGCATATTAATTTGGTTTTCCATAGAAAAATAAAACAATTACTCTACCATGGAAAAGTACATGTTTTTTTATTTCAAAATTAATAAATCATGGACGAAACCTGTAATAGTAAAAAAATAAAGATCGTTAAACTCTCGCAATATGAAGGAAAGTACCCTTTTCACACCATTTATTAATTATAAAATTCTCACCTTGTTACGATGCTGTAAATATTTTATCGTCACTGCTTATTGCTGATAACACGTATTTTTCTTTCGTATTTTATTCTCTTCACCTAGTATTGTTGATTACTTTTAAATAAAAGGGTTACCGCGCCTTTTACCGGCGTAACATCTGATTTTTAATTGCGTTTTATTTCATAAACGCGCTTACGTTTCTTTCTTTTATTATTTGCAGCAGTTTTCGTTCGACACGAATCGAAAATAATTCTCAAGTTTAGCCATTTCGTCTCGCAAAATTAAGCAAAACAAAATTGACGCATTCGTCGATATTTTTTTTCCTCTCCCCGCTGATTCTCGAATATTCTACGTACGAAAGTCCATTAATCGAACGAGAGCTTGACGTAACTCAATTAAAATGCGGGCTTAAATCACCGCGGATCCGATTCGACTTGATTTTTTAGGTTCGTTTGCCCACTTTTCAATGGCCGAGGCGGCTAAAATGAGGGCGAAATAGGATTTATTATTTATTTTTTTCCGTTCCCGCTGAACATTTCGTCCGGTTTAATCGATGCATGTTTTATTTTTCGAAGATGATCATTATTTTTTTAAAAAACTCGCCGCCGAAGAACATTTTGCGCACTGCGTTTACGGAGTCGAATGTTTTTCCATTTTACCGCGGGACGGAATCTGGTATGCCGTCGGTGATTATTTCTCGTCCATTTTTCCCAGTCGATGGCCACTCTTACCGTCATGCTGTCAGCATTTTTTTGACTTGAAGAGTTTTTCGCCCTTAGATATTATTATTATTATTTTATGCCTCGTCGCCTATGGAAAGTAGTTTCCTTCGGTCCCTGCGCGGTATAGGGAAGCTTCTTTATTTTTCTCCCAATTTTGATGCATTCAACTCGACAGTGTTCGGTGAATTTTGACCTTCCTGCGTTTTTGTTAAACGTCGGATTTAGAACTTTTTCGGTCTCTCAATTTAGCTTTTAGTTTTTTTAACATTAAAAAAATATCTTTTATGCAGACGAAAGTGTTTGATGAGGCGTAGATTGGAATTTGTATGTGATTATAAAAAAATAAATCGAAATGGTAACCGAATTGATTATATATGTTTATCTGAGTGAGGTGCAAAAATATTCGTTCAAGTGTTACGTAATGGCTGATGATCGACTC